>VXBB01016719.1:798146-837902 GCA_013399915.1 Illadopsis cleaveri
CACAAGTCATTTCAAAAAAGTACGTTCTTACTGAGAAAGAAAAAAATCTGTTCAAAGAAGCATTCAGTTTCTTAATAGAAACTGAAGTCAATCAACTTCATCAAAATATTTTATGTCTGGCATTTTATGAGGTTTGACATTTAACAAAAAGTTGAATTTTATCCAAAAATGGATGAAACCTAGTCTCTTGGCACAAGTCAACATGTCTTTAAACTCTCAGAGGCTCCTGATTTGCAGTACCCTTCAGGCATGGAAGCAAAGCTAAAAAATTAACTGTACAGTCACACAGGTCAGACTTTATTGTAAGTGGAAGCTTTTATCAACAAAGACTTTTGAAAACACTGTACCTGAAGTTTTGACAGTTGTCATAAATTATGAGAATTCTTGCTCCAACAAGGCTTTTTCTCCCCGAGCTACGCTAACATTTAACTGTCCATTGAGACTGAATAATGGAGAAGAAAGGGAGAAGTTGCACACCATGGTGTGAGCAGTGAGGAAAAGAGAACTGAAGAATACACCAAGGAAACTCTCAATACCAAGCAAGTGAGTAAAATTTCATGAGACAGATTCAGAATTTTGCTAGAAGGAAGGCAGGCCTTCTTTTCTTATTCCTCTTGTGATTGATTGCATTTATGAGTCCTTTTCGAAGAAGGAGCCAGTAGTACCCCTAACAGTGCATCACTTTTGGGAAAAGCAATGACTTGCTTTAGGATGTAGTGAATCAGCCTCTGAGACATCCAGCCCAGAACTGTGAGAAAAAGGCTAAAATTGCAATCCAGCACAGTTATTTTCTTTACTGTTTATTCTTGAACTTCCTTTGCCCTTACTGAATACTCTGTACTAAGCAGGATTCCACTAGAGAATGATATTTAATCACGGTAAATATATTCACTTATCCACAGGAAAAAAAATCTTTCCTCCCCATGATTTTTGAGAAGCCTTCAGAGATGAAAGGAAACACCTGATTCTCTTCCCAGATTCTCCTTGAGGGTGTAAGAAAAAGGAAGAGAAAAATAAAGAAATGTGTCTGTCATTCATGGGAAAAAATCAAAGCAATGAAAGAAAATGGAGTCATGATCAATAAGGCTGACTATTGTTCCTAAATCTCAGTGCCTGATTGAAGGTGTTACCTGACAAAATTGATGTTCCCTTCCCATCTTCCCAAACACTTTTCTGCTCTGGTGCTTTACATAGGATTCTTGCCTTGTGTCCAACCAACCAGAAGAACAAATCAAGAAAAAAAAATCAATTTGAAGGTAGCTTTGGATCTCAAAAAAGGAACCAGAAATATAAAACAAATGCAGACATCAGGTTTTATCAGCTTTTTTTCAGGACATAGTCTTAATATTGTTTCAAAAGATCATTTTGGAAAACTTGATAACTCGTGGATGTTTAGGATGAGAAGGCTCAATCAGAAATCCAGTGAGAATTGCAAATAACAGAGGCAAAAAATTGCAAATTAAGCACTGAAGAAAGTATAAATTACTAGTTAAATTTCACCATAGCCTGCATAATAGAAAAAGCTGCAATCATTTGGCTTCTCAGAAAAAACACAGATGCGATTCTGAGAGCTGTGTGGGATAAAAAATCAATACTATTATTATCAGTTATGAAAAAAACCCCAACATTTTGTTGTAACTTGTTTTTTTAAAATTTTTCCTACTGTTATGTAATACCTCGGAAATATTTGAAAGCATGAAAGCTGAATTTATCTCGTTATATATTCTGTATGGGAGGTTTTTTCATCTATGTATATTCATAGATTATCTTGTCACAAATACTGTCCATACTTCTCTATTTGTGTTGGAGCTTAGGTCTCTTTAAAAATAATAGATTCCCAATGGATAGATATATGTAATGTGTAGCCTTGATTTCATGCCTGAGATGTTTTGGTTTTCCGAAAGTCTTTTCCCAGAGAAATTTCTGTAAACAAGAGACATGTTTTTGGAACTATAATTTTACATTCTTTTCCCTAGGAGGGACTTCTTGATGTCCCTCTGGTCTGGCCAATGTAATTGAAGAAGTTTATCTTTGTTTCACCAACCAAATTAATCTGCATAAAATAGTATAAAAAAAAGACACATCCCAAAAACAAAAGGAGTCATTGTCAGCCTTCTAAAGTCAAAGTCTGTGTCATTGTAGTGTAAAACAGCGTCAGTAGTGGAACCTCTAGGACATTATTGAAAGAAACTACTTTTTAAATGAAAAACCCATAACTAGGCAAAGGGGTGACAAAGGGCTAGCAAAGCCAAAGGATTTCTGAGGAAGGCAGTTAATTGTAGTCAGTTGTGGCTGTGACTGCCTGCTTTGCAGTGGTCCAGGGAGAACCATGGGAGGTTTATTGGCAAAGGCAGTTTGAAGCAGAAGGCAAGAGCAGCAGCCAGAGAAGCAGGTAGGTTGCAGGGAAGAGAGCAGGCACAAGAATATCTTGGTGCATTTGATACTGTATGTGAAAAAAATTATATAAACAAAATGTAATTCAGAATTAAGACAACACATGAAAATTTTACCTTTAAAACTCTTTAGATATTCTGTGAAAAAAACTTTGATTGCATAATTAATCATGCATATTCCAAGAAAGATGGATATGCATAATGCTCTCTGCATCAGTTTAACTGAAAATAAACATGCTTCCAGACTTACACAAATCTGCAGATGTTAGTATCGATTAGCAAACATCTTAGTACCTACACCCTTAGTCTTGCTTTCTGATATGTTTCTTGATCAGATAACTGACTCAATGTTTTACCTCTTTTCATTGTACCAATAATTTCATTCAAATTTTGCCCTCTTTTTGCATGCAGCATAAACAAACAGCATTTTTCTGAATTTGCTGCTTGGATATGAATGCATATGAAAGGTTACAAATATAGCAGATATGTTTTCTATCTAGTTCTATCCAATTCTGATTGTATTTGGCTACACTCAAGCTCACAGATGTTTTCATTCAGAGCTATTTTACTAACGTTGGTTGCAAAGCAGATGTCAGTGGCCTATCCACTCTTCCACTCTTCCAACCTTCTCAGAAACACAGGATTGACAGAATAGTTTACTTTGGAAGGGACCTTAAAGGTCAACTGGTTCCACCACTCTTCCATGGGCAGGGACACCTTCCATCTTGTATAATGGTAATGCAGAAAGAGAACAGTCACCCTTTCAGGCACCTGACAAATTCTCCCCATACACAGTATAGTCAAGTACTGTGAAGAAACATATAATCTAGGTTAGCACTATAGGACTAGTTTTAATAAACCTTTTCAGATTTTCCTTAGAGATTCCTTTGAGTTTACTTTTGGTTTGGCATTTTGTTCATTTTTATTGTGTTTCCATGGACTTAAAAAAAACCAAACAAACAAACAAAAAAAACCCCACCAGTTCATTTTGGCTGTCTTGAGTCCTTACCACTCAGTCACATGAAGTTGGACTTGTTCAAAGAGAGTTTAACCACAGATACGTAGGTATTTACAGCCTAGACTAATTACTTCAGAGATTCTTTAGCCCTCGCCAAATAGTTACCTGGTTCTTACCTTTTCTTTCACAAGAGCACAGTTAAAACATTATCAACAACTGATTGACATTTTTGGTTGGTACTATATAACTTATAAAAGTTCAACCTAATCTTTAGCCTATAAATTATTGATTTTTGACTGGACAACAAATGGCACTCTGTAAAACATTTACAAAATATAAAGCAAAACAAGAAAAAGCTAAGAAAAAAATATTTAAATTTAATCTTCTCTGTATTGTGTTAGGTTGTCCTCAGGCTTTTTTGCTTCTGTTTTCCAGAAAGGTTAGAAAATCTTTCAGTTCTACATGTCTGGGAAACAGTGCCTGAGGTATATATGCCTGTTTTTATCATCCCAAATAAATTGTGCAATAGCCCCCACTAAAACTATTCAAAGCAGCATGCTATCCTGTAACTCCCCCAGCAGGGCACCAAAATGAAGCCAAAGGAAGTACAAGTGGTGGAAGAAGGCGCAATGATCTGAATAAAGTGCTACTCCTACTTTTACTCTGAGTCATATCACAAATTTCTACAAACTTCTCAAAAATCTTTACTAAAGTTTTGTAGCAGCTTGAATTACACAGAGTATATTCTGGCAATGAAAAGAGACTATACAAGTTTTGGCTTTAGCTATACCGCTGTCAAGGAAAAAAAAAGAGGAAAAAACCTAAACAAAGTCCAAATGAGAAGTGAAATTTGCCTCACTAGTCTTCAATATGATATAGCTTTGGGAATGTACTCATATGTATCATACTTAAAGACAAAAGGCAGTGAACTTCTGCCTCATCAAGAGGAGTCCCATCCTAGCATAAAAAGGGAACAGAAAGTCTAGTTTTTCACCTGCACACTGACTCAGTGTACCAGGTTGACTTTTGAAAATACAGACTCCTGCATGAAGAAGGTAGGACCATTGAATTAAATATTCCTTGTGGTATTGTATCTACACATTGGAAATTAGTACATGTCTTCAGTTATTAGTGGCAAGCAGTTACTTTGACTCCAGATGTCTTGGAGTTGTGATTTGAACGGAATTGCAAGCAGTCTAATGAAATTCGTGAATATTTCTGAACAAGGGTTAAGATACAGGCGATACACAGGATTTTGAAGTGCTTGTCTTTGACCGTAACTGCTGGTGACAGAGAGCTGTATGTGCCAACACAGACTTCCTGAAATAAAACTAGATCTACATCTGAAATTTATTGTCATTATCAGGGAACTAACCTGGCATTAATCACCAACAGTATAGATCCCTTGAAAGATGGCAAAGTCATTTTTTGGCAAAAACAAAATATTTTATTTAATTTCAAACACCATGTGAGTTGTAATTTAAGCTTCATCTAATTAAAATAAATATGTCAATGAAAGTTGGAAGCAAAACCTCAAAACAGACACAATTATTTACCAATTTTAAACTGTATTTTACCCCAAGAGAAGTGTAGCTTCTAACACATTCTGCAACAGACTATATGCACATTGCATTTTGCTTTCTGCAGTTAGAATTTCTCTTTTGCACGACAGTTACCCAAAACTATAAAGATTTCAAAGACTGTATGGAAAGATTTCATATTGTAGAGAATTTTCCTAGAGAATGAGCTGCTCAGACCTGAGTTACCCGAGCTGAGGCCTGGTCAAGGCCTTGATGAGGCCTGGACCGAGGCCTGCAGCCTATGACGCAGTTAAAATTAGTTAGAGAAGTGTGGCGCAGTTAGAAATTATGTTAAGGTGTCACAGACAGATAATAGGGTCTGTGAAGGTCACTGAATAGCATTGTTAGTGTGTGCTTGTTAGCTACCTTAAGGGTGAATTCAACAATGTGTGTTTGCATTTCTCTCCCTGCTGTGTGCCAATGACAGAGCNTACAGGTATTGTAAATTTGGGGGATTTTGAATTGGTTAGTTTCTTTAAGGAAATGTGATTTGCAAAGATTTGCTTTCTTTTTTGCTTAGGATTTTGTTTGTTTGACCAAAGTGAAAAATGTCAAGCCAACTGAGTCCTTTAATACAATTTTCTTGGTTAATATTCATGTTGTGTTCACAAATTGCAGAGAAAATTACTATATTTTTTCACCATAGTTTTGGGTGAAACATATGACCTATAGATATATTACTTGCCTGTTCTCATGAAAACTTTGTAAAGACAAAGTTGTAGTTGCTTGTGGACTTCATGGCAAAATCAATTATCCGATAACAGGATTATACTTAATAAAAATATTCCTATTCTTAAAAAAACCCAACCCAAACAGCCCCAAAATTAAGGCCATAGTAGTGAATACTGCTAAGGCCACTGCAGTCAACAGTTTCCTACAGTCCTGCTCAAACCTAAGAACTGCCCTTATTTGCAGATAACTGGAGTTACTTTGGAAATTGATACCATCCAGCCTTAACAATTCCAAAAGCAAGCAACATTACTACTTCTTTTTTCGGAGTTGTTACACATCAGTCCTCTACTCTGGTGTATTTGAAGGGAAATAGCTGCTGCATCCTTGGAAACAGATCCTGCATTTCCATATTTCAACAGGGAAACTAAAGTTGTGTCAAACTGATAGGGCACTCTCCTTCACACATGGTGGTGCGTAATACCCTGAGACAGGTAAGGGAGCTTAGTCACCCAACTCCCTAAGCCCCTTCTAAAATATTCAGGCTAAAGTCTTCCATAGCATAATTGTCTGGCTTTTTCCACTTAATAGAGCTTGCTTCCTTATTAGAATTGGAAAATCAGCAAACAGAGCTCTGAGTATGGATTTACAGCAATGTTTTCATTTTGCCCTGAAGCAGAACTTCCCTCAAGGTAGGAACAGCCTAAAATGGCAGTACGAGCTGGGACTGTATGCCATTCTGCATATGGAAAATGGGATCAACAGCCAGATTGCCTTTTTTTATTTATTTATTACAATTTCACAGTAGACTGTTAGAATACTAATACACACATGGAAAATCCATATTTCTTTTGAGAAAACACTGGAGAGCATCCAAGCAGAGAAATTAAAGTGTGTGAGGCTTTTGCAGAGACAGAAGTAAATACATCTGAGCATAGAATATTTTGACATCTAAGAAGGACTCAACTCTAAAAAAGTATTTTGGATGTAAGTATTTAAAAAAAAAAAAACCAATCTTGAAAGTTGATTTCAGTTTTGCTTTTGTTTGTTTGGGGTTTGTTTTGGTTTTTTTTTTCCCAAAAGATAAAAACACTAAGGGTGTTTGATAAAAAGAGTATTTAGCCAAAATGAGAGAGTTTTTTTCATGAAATTTGGTAGGACTTACAGTCTGCATGCACAGAAAACAATGAGTGATAAATCATTTTGATCTAACAATGTTTTATAAGATGTGTCTCCTGTAAGTATGAATATTTCTATCAAAGTGGAATAGTTGATGCACAGACCACCTTGTCTATCAGACACAGTTCAACAAAGCCCACCAAAGCCTCTCCACAAAACTTAGTGTACTGGAATGAATAGCAGTGCTAAAAAGAGAGACGCTTATTTAGGCAAGCCCTGATCACCCCTTTCAACTGAGAAAACTCTGCTAAACCTAGGACTAAAACTGGAGATATAGTGGTTATTTTCCAGAACTCTCTATCTTGTATGTTGTTTTATTGAGATAAATATTATGTTGTATGATTGAATTCTCCTGTTTCAGCCAGTGGTTTTTTGAGTTTGTGAGAAAAACAGATGCACAAATGGTGAGTATATAGAAGATTTCTATAACCCTGAAATCAACAGTTCATGCAAATACATAGGCAATTTAAGATTTCATTAATCAAAGACTATAGCAGACATTTATGAAGTAGCTCTCCCAATCCAAATGTAGTTGCTATGTTTAATATGTAGCAATACCAATTTATAGGATATTTCAATGATTAACAGCATTTTCTTTATTATATCAAGCAGGTAGGTTATCAAAAGTAGAATGCTTGGGTTAATTAACAGCTAATGAATTTTTGAGATATTGAATTGCAGAATGTGAACAGTTTTCTAAATCAAGCAAGGTTACTGACACTCAAAACATTACAATGTTTCGAAAATGTTTTACTTTACCATGTTGTGAGTTCTGGCTCCCAGAGATAAACTGATTACACACAAAAACAACCAAACCATGGCCAAGACTGGAGATATTTTGAATGTTGCACATGGCTTTTGCTGAAACCTCCACATGCAAGTCCGGGTTGTTTTTTTCCTCTCGTAGGACCTTGCACTAAAATATAGATTCATACGCCAAAAGATGGTACTTGTGAGTAGGGGATCTAAGATATTTAATATTTAAAAAGCTAAAGTTCAGGTCTGGACTCAACTGTAAGATCAATTTGAAAATGATAAACTAATACTCAGATAACACCTAGCTTTAATACTTCTAGTTTTAACTGAGCAAACAGAACATTTTCTCTCTCAAAAAAGCTCATAAAAAAAGCATTGCAACTGCTTTTATGTTGCAAATTAAATGATAAATTATCTTAAAATATATAGTTCTGGTATATATATACTGATAGTTGCAAATGCAACTGGAGATAAGTCGTGATTAACAGTTTAAATTAATTTCCAAGTAAAAATAGTTACACAATAATAATAAAAGTAGCACAATCTGGAGAAAGCCAAAATCAGTATTGGTTCTATACCTTTTAAGAAAAAAGTCTCTTCTCTAGAAATTTTTGTTCTAGCAATATTTACAAATATATATATTACACATACTTGATTTTAAAGCTATCTGATCAGTCAAACAAATGTACAAGTCTTAGTATTCATGGCAATGCCATCCCAGAAATAAATTTCAAAGACCCTACAGCATTAACTGCATTCTTGCTGTTCTTCACTTTCTTACTCCATTTCAGTGGGAAGGAAAAAAAATACCCCTTTTATCATGCTTCCAATCTTTCATGAAAATTTCCCATTAGACTGCTAGAAAGTTGATAGGCAGGTGAGGCAATCTCAGGTCAATGCACTTCACAGCTGCAATGGAGAAAACAAGACCATATGAGGTGCCACTCCCAAAGGACAGTGCTGGTAGGTGCTCCACTGATGGGAACAAAGAGTCTGAAGAAGGTGCAGGAAGGGCAAGATGTGTCTGAAGGAGACAAAGACCACACTTTTCTTTGTACTTTTAGACTTTCCCATTACCATTTTGAGCTCCCCAAGACCTTCTCTAGGTTTTTTAGCTTTCCCCTCACTCTTCCTTTAACATCTCAGTGACTGATACCGATCTAAAGACAACTCAGAAATTAAATTGATTTTGATAAGCTGATTTTCAAATAAACCCTTAACTATAAAAGCTTTTCTGATCTAAACACCATTTTTGGAGGATGATTCATATTCTACAGTTGCCAACAGTTGTGTGCAAAAGCAGACCATGAATGAGACAAAATGAGTAAGACATTTTCTCTCTGCTTTTCTTTTGCATGCAAAACTCAGTAGATTTTTTGCACACGTACCAAATACACACAATTCAGGTAACAAAGATGTGGTACCTGCCTTTATAGGTGAAAGATCATTGGACTATGAAACTTCTTTGTACCTATGCTGTACTGAACTGATCATGCTGCTCTCTAGTCCTCAAAATGGTTCTTGGCTTACTGTAAACATCAGGAGACACAACCCCATCCAGAGTGATGAGGAGTTTGATGAGAGTCAATGACATTAAGGAGCAGATGCAAGCTCCCCTTGCATGTTCCCTTTTTTCTCATTTGATTTTTCCTTCCCTTTCCTGACTTCTGCTGCATTGGCAGTGTCTCACTTTTTCTCTTGCTTGCTAAAATGTCACAATAAAAAATGAAAAACCTTCTTTAAAGCACTAGCATTTTGCCAGTTTCCTGGATGCTCTTAGCCTCTGTCCAAGGTCAATGTGCACTTGTTTAGGAGAGCTGTCAAACATTAGAAAAAAATCCACCTCTTTACTATTCCCCAATACTAGTGCCTCACCATCTTTAAGAGATTTCTTTACTGGAGGAACCATTATAATATGATGTAGGAGGCACAGAGCTAACAAAGTTTCTCTTATTCTCCACCACTTATAGACTGGAAAAGGATAGACATATGAAAATCCTATGGCCTGAGGGCAGAACCATTATATGGGCTCTGACACAGTCCATATTTACTGTAATTCATGAAAAATGTGGTGGATTTATTTGTGTCATGATCTTTTCTATTCCATTTCTCTCAGAATAACAATAACCATAGTAGAGCATGTGTGTTTACCCTCCTCTCCACTTGCCCACTCCTGCAAAGCAGCTCAGCTATTCTGACTGATACCTAGAAAGATTTTCTTACATAAGAAAAAGTCTACTAGTTATTCATTACTACTGTGTTTGAACCTGAGACACTTTATGAGAGTGTGACAGAAAATAACACAGTTTTTATCTTGACTCCTGTCTATCTGGACTCGCGCAAAGGCAGAGAGGCCCTGCAGAGAGACCTGCACCTGGTATGGGGCAAACCTGCATGTATGGATAGACTGGAAAATGGGACACTGGAAAGTAGCGCCCTGAAAAGGGACCTGGTCCTGGTCTACAGCAAGTTGAATTTGAGTGAGCAGTGCCCTGGCAGCCAGGTGGGCCAAGCATATCCTGGGGTACATCAGGCACAGCATCACAGCTGGGCAAGGGAGAAGATTGTCCTGCTCCGGTCTGAGCTGGGGCAGCCTCACCTCGAGTGCTGGGGGCAGGTTTGGGTGCCACAATAGAAGACGTTAAATTATTAGAGAGTGTCCAGAGGAGGGTAACAGAAATGGTGAAGGGCCTTGAGGGGAAGCCATGTGAGGAGCAGCTGAGGTCACTTGGTCTGTTCAGCCTGGAGAAAAGGAAATTGAGGGGAGACCTCATCACAGTCGCAACTTCCTCATGAGGGAAAGAGGAGGGGAAGAGGAAGGGAAGACACTGATCTGATCTCTGTGGTGACCAGTGACAGGACCCAAAGGAATGGCCTGGAGCTGTGCCAGAGTAGATTTAGGTTGGATATTAGGAAAACGTTTTACCCAGAGGGTGCTTGGGCACTGGAACAGGCTCCCCAGGGAAGTGGTCACAGCACCAAGCATAATAGAGTTCAAAAAGTGTTCAGAATGCTGTCAGGCACATGGTGTGACTCTTGGGGATGGCACTTTGCAGGGCCAGGAGTGGGACTAGATGATCCTTGTGAGTCTCTTCCAACTCATTCTGTGATTCTGTGAAAACATCTTAAACTGTCTCACATAACATCCTTCTCTCTAAGCTGGAGGTAAGATGGATTTGATGGACAGACTACTCACTGGATAAGGAATTGGCTGGATGGTCATACTCAAAGAGTTGAACTTGATAGCCTTGAGAGGAGCAATTTAGCTTAATATCCAAGTGGAGAGCAGTGAAAGGTGGCATTCTTCAGGGATAGGTATTGGGACTGTTGCTGTTTAACCTCTTTTTTTATGACATGGATGGTAGGACTGACTGCATCATCAAATTTTTCTGGGTGATGCAGTTGACATGCTGGAGGGAAAAGATGCCATCCAGAGGGGCCTTGACAGGCTCAAGAGGTGAGGCTGTGTGAACCTCATGAAATTAAATGAGGCCAAGAAAAAGGTCCTGCACCTGGGTCTGGGAATCCCAAGCACAAATACAGGCTGGGCAGAGAATTGATGGAGAGAAACTCTGGGGAGAAGGACTTGGGATTGTGGATGGACAAGCAGCTCAGCATGAACCAAAAATATACATTCACAGCCCAAAGAGCCAAATATGTCCTGGGCTTCATCAAAAGCAGTGAAGTCAGCAGGGCAAGGGAGCCTCAGCTCTAATCTGGTGAGACCCCACATGGAGTTGCTCACCCAGCTCCAGGGTGCCCAGCAGAAGATGTGAATCTGTTGGAGTGAGTCCAGAGGGCTTGTCTTAGTTTGGAAAGACAGGTGTCTGCCAGGGAAAAGCCAGACCACCCCTTGGACAGGAGAATGTAAACCCCCTCCCCCTGAATTATTATAATTTTGAAATTAAGTGGCTTTCAGGCAAAGATATGGGAGTAGGAATAACAGTATTTTACTAGGAATATTAAAGATGTAGTAGTACAAAAAAAAGTAAATGAAAAAAAAAAGAAAAAACACTGAAAGAGTCAGAACATGACTTGACACCTGTTGGTCAGGGTGTTGGTAGCAGTCCAATTAAGTCCTCTTGTGGTATCAGATGTGGTGCTGTTGGAGTAGAGATGATCATGTAGAAGGGTGCATTGGTGGCAAGACAGTCCAGTCTTCCTCTGGAAATCCAGTGGAAAAAACAGGCCATCCTGCTGTTGTGAATCTCAGGATTTATCCAGGTAGGAATGCTTGGCTCCTCCCCTTGGGTGGAGCATCTCACAATGGGATGATGTGATTTTATCAGTCATGTGGTGAGCCTTAATGGCCCATTAACAGAAGGTATCCCCTTGGAGGGAGGATGGATCGTGGAAGAGATAAGGAACATTGCTCTACTTGGTTCTAACAGCTGGCCCACTAACAAAAAGACACCCGCCCCCTCCCTATCCCCCACCAAGTTATGAGATAAGGAAAAACACCTCTTCACCCTGTATCAACAAATGGTAATAGAATACATATTGCATTGCAATGCAAGACAGGACTGGAGAACCTGTCCTATGTAGACAAGCTGAGACAGATGGGGGTGTGCACCCTGGAGAAGAGAAGGCTCTGGGGAGACCTTGGAGCCCTTTCCAATACCTAGAAGGGGCCTGTAAGAGAACTGGAGAGGAAGTTTTTACAAGGACATGTAGTGATAGTGAGACATAGACTTCAAAGAATTGAGGATTTCAAAGAAGTTAAGGTTTTAGTTAGAGACAAGCTTTGCTGGAATTAATTAAAATAGATAGATAGGCTTTGCTAAAATTAAAAGTTTGTAGTTAGTTGAGAGAAACTGGATTTGGGTTAGCCTTCCTGGATCTGAATAACTGATTGCTTGTCAACTTTATGTTTGTTTAGTGGTGTAATGAGGAACAGAGAATCTGATAAACAGATTTAGGAATACAAGACAATTACAGAACCTCCCATGCCCCTAAACCTATTGAAAGTCATGCAGCCAGGACATAGGACTCTTACCAAGGGTTCATTTGTCACATTTACATTGAAAAGGTAGAAAGGTCAGAATGAAGAAGACTTTTTTTACTTCCTCATCCCAGACCCCCTCCCCTTGGAAAACACCACTGACCCACTTCAGTGGACAAACTACACATGCTTATACCTTTTTAACTAATTACCATACAAAGCAGAGAATGGGAGGTACTGGGGTTATGAATATGCATTTGTGTTTTGGGTATTCAATACTTTTGTAAATAAAAGGACTCTGTGATCATCTGTAAATTGCAGTGCGTATTTGGGAGCTATCCTGCACACTGCCCGGTGTCGTAATAAACATATATTTTCTAACTTTAAACTATTAGAGAGTTTTTGTTTGTCACAGTTGGGTATTGATACTAGATCGATATCCATGGTTTTTTTAATAAATCATTAGGACAAAGTGTAATGGCTTTAAACTGAAAGAGAGTAGAATTGGATTAGATATTAGGAAGAAATTCTTTTCTGTAAGGGTGATGAGACACTGGAAGAGGTTGCCCAGAGAAATTGTAGACGCCAAACCCCCTAAAGTGTTTAAGGACAGATTGTAGAGGGCCCTGAGCAACCTGGTCTAGTGGAACCTGTCCCTGCCCATGGCAGATATTGCACCTAGACAATCTTTAGGGCCCTCCCAATGCAAACCACTCTATGATCCTGTGATAATATTTGGGTTATCTTCTGTAAAATAAGTTTAAATGGCAAAATTATAGAGAAATAACGATTCTCCTGGAAATATTGATTATTAATTGATACTAAAGCTTATTATTCACAAAAATACATCTCAGCTAAATATTTTCTATAGTCACAGCTCATTTATTTCCTTTTTTTCTGCTGCTCATCTGCTCATTTGCTCCTGGAACTTCTCCATGACTGAGCACCATGGGCAATTGTCTACTGATTTGTTGTTGAGTGGCAAAGGCTTTCAGCAGGGAGGGGCACAGAGAACTAATGACTTCTCACACAGCTGAACACAAGTCAAGCAACTACCCTGGAAGTACTGTGAACAGGATTTTGTTTAGAACAGATTAAAAAAGAAAACACAGAAGAAAAGAGCTAAAACTCTTTTCCGTTGTACAAGTTATTTAAGGGTATACTTGATTAAATGTATCAATCCCCAACCAAAATAAAGTTGAGATCCATCACCCCCTGAGTCTCATAGAAGATCCCCATTCATCTCAAGGGAACAGTGAAGCCCTTGGTCTCAGCATAAACTGGGTGAAGAAAGCAGAGGGAAGGGATGTGGTTCCAGCAAAGATAATACCTCTGTCAGAATGTGTGCCAATTCAACTGTGATGTTTGAAGGAGCTTAGTCTGAATAGCTTCCCACTCGAAGACAGTAGAGGTAAATGTAGACACATTTCAGCTGTAGTCCAAATCTTGTCTTTGGGCTCATCTGAATATAAATCAGGTGGAGCCACAACTTAATCATTTGTTTGATTTTTTTTGTTGGTTTTGTTTTTAGGGTTGTTTTTTTGGTGTTTTTTTGCCTTTTTTTTTTTTTTTTAGTTATGTATTTAAATAAAGATATTGCTAATTTATTGTAATTAATTGGAAAAAAAATCAAACACAACAGGAAGTTCCAGTTCATGACTTCAGCAATTATTCTCTTTGCTACAAAATTTGTTTCTCTATACTGTTTCTCTAGTCAAAACTGACACATTTTTGTGGACTGCAATGCTAGCACTCATTATTCTAATCTCTAATGCAATTGAAAAGGAAAAGACTGAAAAGTGTCACCTTTATTTTTCCTGGACAGAGAACAGCGCACAGATAATTTGAAGCCTTTTTCTACCCATTAAAAATTTGGTATTTGGATTTGGTACCCATTTAAAAGTTGATATTTATTTTAGATGCAATGCATTTTTAATACTTCAACACAGAGCAAAAAAAAAAAAATTACAGTGTAAAGGAATAGCATACAAAACATTATTTCTGACAATTGTTTCTATAAATTAAAGTTGGAGGAAAATCAAAAAAGAGTGTGCCAAATTAACAACAAATATTGTAACACTGATGTTTCAAAGTTCAGTAGAACCTTTTGATACTCGTGAGCTTATTGAAGGCCTATAATTTTGGTTAAAAATGCAATTACTTTTGAGAGCATCTGTTTAGGATTACTCTTCTCATTTTTTGAAACACAGATCTGTCAAGCAAATCTATGCATTTATAGTTCAATTTTCTTGTTATGTTTACATGGTAGGTTTGAACTGGGCTGAAGCACAAAGAGCTGGCTCAGGGAATGATTTCACCCCCAGTGCTGTATCCAGATTAGAAAGTACACTAAAACTGAGGTATTACAGCCAAATGCCTTGCTGGAGCAGCTGCAATTTCTTGCCTGACAGCAGCCTCGACTATGTGAAAACTACTTTACTGCTCCAGTTTGCAGGAAAACAAAGTTGGCTTCTACACAGTTGGCTTAGGGAATGAATACTTGGATTCCTCTGACCACCTATGGGCACTAAGTTACCAAAGTGCAGTGTTTGTGACCTTCTAGCTGAGATTACTGATACAGTGCTTTTCAGTTTCGAGCTAATCAGGCCACAGGGGACCTAAGCTGACTTGTCTTTCTGTATACTGGACATGTGGACAAGAGCTGCTTTCCCAGACAAGAACAACTTGTGTCTGTGAGGTATCAGCATCATGCCTCAGACTCGTGTTTTTCCTCTGTGTCTGCCTCTGCACACGCTTGCTTGAGGGAGATGATGCTCCCAGAGTGTCACTCTTCTCTAAGCTTTTCTTCCAGTCATGATCAGACAACTAAAGAGAAATGGGCAACAGCAAAGCCTTGAAAACATCTTGGAACAATCACCTAGTTAGTGTTAACAATCTAGTGTGAAAAGAGAAGCAACAATAATAAACATTTGCATGCACGTGTATTCACTTGTGTCGTGGCTGTGCTCATGGTGAATTTCTGGCTAATGTTAATGCCATCTACCTCAGAGGGTTCAGAAATCTACCTGGTATGTTTCTGTATGAATTTCAGAAAATTCAGTGAAATCCTTGATGCAGAAATCCTACTGAACCTCAGCTAGGAAATAAGCAAACCAGTTCAAACTCCTCCAAAAAATTCCAACCTTTGTTTTCCCCAGACCAGATTTTTTTTCGGAGGATTTACACACTTATATATTACAATTGTACATTCTTTTCTCAATTGCACCAGTGTTGATCAGAAGCAGGTTAAATGAAATATTTAAAATTAAATAATAATGAATTACAAAATTTATACTGGGATATGATGTAAGGCAAAATGAGTGGTTAAATGCAAAGACAGCACTGTAGTGGCTCAGAGAGCACTGTATTAGCTCTTAGATAGACCACTTCTCTCATATCCATTAAATATTACAAGGATACTTTGAAATAAGATAGCTGGAAGACAACCAGCCAGTCAGAAGCATAACCCAAAAAGGCAATTAAAGTAAGTCAAGATAGTCTGTGAAAGAGGAAAAAAACAAACAAAAACAAGCAAACAAACAAAAACCCTAAAAACCAACCAAATAAAAAACCTACACACACACAAGAAAACAAACAAAAAAACAAACAAAACAACCCAAAATAAAACAAACAAAAAAAATCAGAGCCAAAAAATATATAGGCAACTCAAACCAATGAAAAGCAGCAGCTATCTAGAATGAGCAGAAAACACACCAAGCAGCCAGTGCCAGGCAGACACAGCAGAAGCGCTGCGTCTTTCATTTTCACATTGGACACTCCTGTTTTCACAAATGTTTGGAGAATGATAGTTTCTCCTGTCACAATCCTGATTTACATGTAACAAAGCTACTTATGCACAATCAGGTGTATACATTATTTAGAATCCACTGTGAGCAAGGCAACACTTGTCAGCTGTTGCTGCTGAAGAGGTTTCTGCCAATAAATTTATTGACATGTAAATTAGGTAACCAAGCACAGAGCACAATTAAGAAAAAGCAAATAGTCTACATCAGTCAACCCACAGGTAAACTGTACAACCAAATTTGATCTTGATATTTTTAGTACTCACATCTACAAAAACAAGAAACCAATATAAAAGGGAACTGACTGACCTTCTTAGATATGTTATCTTACAAACAAAAATTTGATTATCCCCCAAAATTTACAACCTCTGCTTTAAAAATGAACATTGTCTCTTAGTTCAGTCAGGATAGACTTGAAAAATCACCCACAACACCATTTAGTTCTTACCCCGATGATTCCTTGTGGAAGGGTGCCTGCTTAAGAGCCCTGGCTCTCTGTTTAAAATAAACTTTACAAAAGTGGGTTCACATTTGAACTGATTTTTTTTTACTTTATTGAAAAATTACTGGTACAGGAAGGTAATATTTAAATAAGAAAATGATCCCTTAGCAATACAGACAACAAATCTGATATCTAAATATGACTGTTGATTGACAATGAACACATCCTAAAGCCTTCAAGACACTGACAGAGGGCTTACAGTCACCATACAAAACCTACAGGAGATCTGTACTCTTTAGAAAAAACACCTGTAGGTCAGGAGAGACATGTCAGGCCATTTGTAATGGTGCTGGAAGCCTATATTAAGGCATCCAAAAAAGCATTTTGACATGCTATTTTAGGGAGAGAAGAATGTCACACGATGAAGTATGCATTACATAGCCTATGTGCCCTCTAAAAATAAGAAATAAGATGTAAACACAGAGGAACAAGAGAGAAACTCTGAGTTTTGCTCCCTGCCACAGTTCAGCTGCTCTCTGAACTCACAAGGATAGCGTGCCAATCCAGCATCCAGCAGGAGCACCCTGCCCTGCAGGTGGGAGACTCATCCTGCAAAGGCTAATTATGAAATAAGACCCAAGGCACTGCAGGGCTTTGGCATGATTCCAAGTGCCTGCTGTAAGCCATGCCTTCCAGCAGTACCACAGCTCTCTGAGGCAGGAGGCCTGACCAGGGCTGTCCTTCATCCCCTGCCTCCATTCCCACGGGAGAGCTGCAGCTCAGTGAAGGAGGTTAGGGTCAACTAGGGAATTGAGAAAGCAGGAAAGCTAGTTATGTTTGCTAACTGCTCAGTCTAAATCTATCTGAAATTACCCACTGAGGATTATATCTTGGAGGTATTCTATAAGCCAAAAAATTTGGGTAGTGGCAGAAAAGCTGGATTTCATTTCTGTTGCTGCTTCTGACTGCTGCTGTTTCAGATCCAAAGTCACTCTATGACATCTGGTCTGTTCCTGCATTCACATGCAGAAGCTAATATTCCTGCTCCAACCTGTTTTCTTCCTGTTCTCACAGAGCTGCCTCATCACACACAGAGCATAAAGTATCTGCCATTCCAGGTGGCAAAGGAGCCAACTCCACAACACGGAGCATTTCTAAAGCCTGTTACTATGGTCAGTCAATGCTGGTGGAGGGCAAGTAAACACCCAAGTGTAGGGTCTTATTTGTTTCTGAGTTTTTGGCTGAAGAAAAAGCAGTACAAAGAACCAGGACCCTCAATACAATTTTGTTTCAGCCTCTGGCCTCCCTGGTAACCTCCTCTTCTCTGTGCATCATTTTGGGAAAAAACAACCCTTTATACAACGCTGTCAGATCTATTGATAAAAGCCACCAGCCATGACTTTCTTGATTCTACAGTAAAACCTCAATCTATGACATTCTCACAGAAATCCAGATAGCAGAAAATATTTCCTGAATCAAAACTTCAGACTTTTTGAGTTCATGCACCAAAAGAAAGGAAGTGGGACCACAAACAGCTCTCCAAGCCTTCCTATTGTAAACACGAAAATGGAGGTACATTTTTTAATAAACATAAAGGAGCACTCTTGTATCAGATTGGGGCTGTTTACTTGAAGATAGGAGATTGCTTTAATAAGCTTATTATATTTTACAGCTTTCACTATATTGCACTGCAATTTTGCTTTATGTTCTTAAGCCACACATACACAATTCAAATTAAAATTGTTGTAGCTCTGACATCCTCAGCATAATTGTCTTGTAAAAGATGTGAATGGATTGTCACCAGGCAAAATCAGAAATCCACATTATTTTGATTAGGTGAGCCATTAAGATAATATATCTGTTAACATCTATAGGAAGAAACAGATGGAATTGAACTGCATGGTTTTAGCTTTGTTGATTCATTTAATATACACATCACTATGAAAATAAATGTCTGGATTTTTAAAAAAACAGCTTCCAATTTATGGTTGGGGATAGGGCAAGGAAAGACCAACCAGCCTGTAAGCAAATTTATAACCCAATTAGACTGCTCTTTTATAGTTTTATTGTTTGTTTCTTTGTAATTCAGGTCTCTTTAATTGGATGTCATCCAATTTCAAAATATCTATGAAACAAAGACATATTTTAAATTTTGCATTTATTTAGACCTCAATGGAAGGGATCATCTGCTACTATTTATCTTGATAAATGTATAGAATATTCCTTTTTTAACATGTGTAGACTTAAGAGGGCTTTTTCAAGACTGCTTAATTAACTACTATGCAATTAAAAGATGAAACAAATTAGGAGTTTAGTGAAAATCATGCTTCTGTAATATGTATCAATTTTACAACTTCAGTTTCTAGAGGGTTATCATGTCAATATTGTCTTAAAATAAAAATAATATTGATATACTTATTAAGTAATAAAAAGTCAGAAATATATTTTTAGAATTAGGGATAATTAATCAGATCCTTAGTGCAATAGCATTTACATAGTCATTAAATATATGCACCTTTTACATCTCAAATTCCTGCATTTTTTTCCTCCCCTATATCTGTTTGCCAGCAGAAAATATGCATTAGATAATACAAGACAGGCCAGAAATTTTAACTTGTGGGTTCTCTGTCATTTCTTTGTCCTCTTTTGCAATCCTCCTTATCTCTTTTCCCTAGTGTTGGTTACTTCTCAGAGTAAAATTGAGAATTATAACCTTATCTTTCCCACTGGTTTTAACTTCCATATATGTAGCACTACAAAGCAAAGCTACTGGTTTACCTTTAACCACATAATAGGTAGTGAGAGTCAGAAGTGTAGGAAAAAAAGCGAGTAGGAGGAGCCAATGAGAAGAAGAGGAGAAGGAGATTACCTGGCTTAGTTGTATCTCATACATTAGAACACTAAACTGTGATCCTTGGACACATACTACTATGGTATGAGTTCCTCACATCTTCTCAAGGATGTTTTTGAACCACAGATATTTTTTCTTCTCAGCGTATTTGATCTCTCTACATTATGACCTTTTTGTTTTACAGAAGTACTAAGCCATGGCTTGACAAAGAGTTCCGTGAGCTAGTTTCTCATCCATCACCAGAGACAAAGAGACATTTAATTTACTTTCAGATTTCTTCCAGTTTATGCAGAAAGGAAACAGTGAAATAAGAACCTGCAACAGGCACCTTGTACCTACAAGACTAACAACTATACCTGCTGCACTTTTCTGAGAAAGATGCATGTGTTGAAAGGTATTGCATGATCCACTCAGGAGTATCAGACCTGAATTTGTAGATTTGCTGATGACATTTATAAAATCACTGGAGAAAAATACTGTATGTATCTTTTAGTCATGCTAAGGAAGAGAATGCTAGTCTTTCTCAATATAACTGCAGGCTGACATTTTAAAAATTTCAGAGGGGAGGAAAATATTGGTACAGTAAAAGCAGACAACACACAGAATCACCAAGTGGATAATCCCAATTAGAAAGCCGCAAGATGAATGCGTATGTTTAGAGAAAACTGTGCATTTGCCTCTTTGCTCCTGAGATAACAGGACATGTCTCATTGTCGAGGTAGAGATGATTAAAACTGCAAATATACTTTTAGTGAACCATTTTTTATTGATTTGACGATAGAGGTGGAATGATGAGAAATCCACTCCTGCTGCATTTGGAAGACTTGGGAGGAGGCAAAACAAAAAGAAGGAAAGGATGGAACCTAATTACCTCTGTGCTTCTTACAACATGAGATAATAAACTGTAAAAAAGCTTTCATTATATTTATTGGAGAAGTTCATGACTGGGAAACATAAGATGCAGATTGACTGAAATAAGATTTCAAGCAGGAAAAGCAGCATGAAAAGCACTAAATCCCTTGGAAGAAAACATGAAGAATATTTAAAAGTTTCATATCTAAACACAAAAAGCAGTTCAAGAAGCTCTACTATAAACCTAAACAATGACAGGGGTGTCCCCTTCCATACTCTTTGTCCATTCACTCAGGACTCCTTGGACTCCCTACTGCTCCCATTAAAATTTTGACCACCAGTCATGTCAGTCACATTACATATAAGTCATTTTCAAAAGCAGCAATAACACACAGCTTAGATAGGCTTTTGTTACTTAGTTCTCATCTTAGCTTCTCTTTTCTAATTTTTAAAGATGGTGGAGAAGGTGTTAATAGATATGGAGAACACATGCAGTGGCAAACTGCAGTGGAGGAACTACTGTCTCCAAAGGAAAACTTCTCACATATCACATTCCTCTACACCATGTGTCTGTACCTCCTGGTCATTTGTGGGGAAGACAGGGAATGGTGGTTTGTAACCAATCCTCTGCTCTTGCTTGTTCTCTTTTCACTTTCAAAGAGACAAGTAGAGCCCTACAGAGGTTCTGTGCCATTGCTCTGTGGATGGAAGTAAAGGTACTTTTTACTTTTTCTAAGGAAAAAGCACATCAATTGTGTTACATTAATACCAGAAACTATTACTGATCTTTTGCAAAACTTGCACTGCAATAATTGCATTTTTTTTTACAGTTATCTCTAACTTATGTTAACATATCAAACATCCCTAACTTATATTAACATGTTATATTAACATATCAAACATTTTCTTTTCTGAATAGGAGACATTGTATTTTTTCCTTATTCTATAATGCTCCATGCACTCTACTGACCCTGTACTCTTGGCCTTATTTTTTCACTTAAGATAGATCTGTATTGCAAAGAGAACTCCTGCCAGTCTACTAATAAGGTTTGTGCAATAGAAAATCCACTGTATGTTCATGTCAAGAAATTATATTGATTATTCACATTTTGTTTACTAGCCAAACCTACTAGTTGGCAGAATAGTCAAGTTATAGTTGATATTGTTTTTTATAAAAATTAGCATTAATATTGACAGACTACAGAAATTTAGGTGCTCTGAAGACAAAAGAATTATTAGACTTCTACTCTGGAAAGATATATGACATTTTTCCATAAGAATGTCTGCTTTTAGCAAACTTAGAGGAACCAGAATCTTACTTGAGATGGCATTTGCAAATAATTATCTAATTATGGTTTCCAATAACTAGTTTTATTTGTCCAAAAGCAGATGGCCCAAGCAAATAACTGCATTGCCTTCTTTTGCCAGGTGTACATTTAAAGCTCCTTACCGGTGTCATTTTCCATGCATTTGCACTGCTGCCTCTCAGCAGGAGAGAGGCAACTGTCATTTCTATCCAGCCCTGTGCCAGGAGAGGAATGCCTGCTCTGGTTTTTACATGCAACACTTTTAACAGGCAGCTGCCTAATTTGTCATGTCCCTCAGTATTCTTTCTATCTGCTGCTCACTGTAGCTCAGAAAGGAAGAGCTCCAAGGAATACTGATTTCCTTAACTTTTTATTTCTGAACCATTAAGGATCCCTTCAGCCTCTTGGAATTCCTGAAGCCATTTCTTTTTTACTTACTTGCAGGTCAGTCGTTCTTGGCCATCTCTTCTCTGGAAAAACACTTCTCTCTGTCTCTCAAGAAATAGAGTTATTCTGGGATTCTTGAGGTTAGGATGCACAGTCTTCAGCTTACAAGGACAGCCATTTACCTGCTCCTAAAGAATACTTCATTAAAGGGAATTACTCAGATCTGACACTACAGAGTTATGCCACTGATAAACGGTGACTGGAATTTTGTCCAAGCCCTCATGACAGAAAGTCAAAATGCCTAAGATTGTACATCAAGGCCAGACAGACTTTTAAAAAGGAAAGCTGTAATTTCCTTTTTTCCAAGTAATTTCACAAAACCACTTCTTTAGAAAACATAAGAGAAAGAAAGGACAGAGAATGAACACAAATCTGGCAGTTGAACTGTGAAAAACTGAGCATGCTTTTGAACATGATTAAGTGGCAGCATATGCAGAGTCACTGATCAAATGTGTGATTCAGTTTGCAATTTTACTCTGGACTAATATTAAATAATAGACTGATATTTAAGCAAAATACCTAGGGCAACAGGTAGCATGACAAACAGAACCTTGTTGATTTAAAAAAGAATTTTATCATGGAAGAAGAATCCTTTCTCTAATCTTGCAGATGAGTTCCTGAGTCCCTCTACCATTTTGTGTGTGTTGCTGGAATTCAAATACAGGGTAAAGTGATAAGTAATGAAGTAACACTCCTGTCCTGCTTGAGGTCCGTAAAAAGCTGATCACGTCCCTATGTACTGGTGACACCTTTGACAAAACTTTTGGGCTTTTTCCTTTAGTCTATGACAAACTTATGAACACGTATGGATGGAATGTCATCAGGTTTCACTAAATATCTAATGCAATTCATTCTTTTATATTGTCTTTGCTTTTTTGCATTTCATACAGGGAAGGTTGTCCATTTATTCGGTATGCATTCAATTTTCAAATCTGACTGCCTAGGCTTCAATTCATTTTTAAACACTCCAAATAGAATGTGATTTTCAAAGATAATCAATCCTTAGGTTGTACCCTCACTGTGCTGCTCATAAGCATTGCACTGGTAAAGTATCCCATAACCAAAACCAACAGAGGGAAGCAGCAATGAGCTTTTTATTTGGGAAAACAGCTTGGGTCAGTATGGTCATACCAGATTTAATCTGCTATCAGATAAGAATGGAAGAACAGGAGCAGTATTTACATCAATAGCAATGAATACAGGACAGTGGAAAAAGGCTCTCTTTATCTTTTCAGCCAGACTACAACAGACATCATGGTGAGGCCATACCTCAAATCCTGTGTTGAGTTTTGGTTGCCTCCATACAAGAACAACACTGAGGTTCTGGAGTGTGTTCAAAGACCAACAAAGCTGGTGAAGGTTCTACAGAAAATGTCTGAGTGGTTGAGGGAACTGGGGCTCTTTAGTTTGGAGAAAAGGAGTCTGAGGGGGAACCTTGTCACTGTCTACAACAACCTGAAAGGGTGTAGTAGTAAGATGGGGGTCGGTCTCTTTTCCAAGAGCAGCAGAACAAGAGGAGACAGCCAGGAGAGGCTTAGATTGGATATTAGGAAAAAATTTCTTCCTGGAAAGGGTAGTCAGGCATTGGAAGAGCTTACAAGTGTTTAAATCATCCCTCCTTGATGTATTTAAAAGACCTGTGGCACTGAGGGACACAGTTCAGTGGTGGGCTGGGCAGTGCCAGCTTGATGGTTGTACTCAATGATCTTACAGGTATTTTCCAACCTAGATGACTTGATAATTTTAAAGGGTTCTATGATAACTTTAAATACAATTTCCTTGTTTAGATGTTGCAGCCCTTCTTGAGGGGTGGTGTTGTTATGCCAGTGTAACAATCCATTGACTTCAGAGGATTACCATTGCATAATCATCTTTCCACTAGGAGTCATCTAAAAGATCTGGAACTTCCACTTAAGGAAGTCTTCAGAAAAAGCTGATTTTATATTCTCTAAATAATCTTTTATATTCCCAACCTACTCCTCTGCACAGAAGACTGAAATTTTGAGAATGAGCTTCCACTGCAGTTTCCTGTGGCAGTGCTTAGCAACACTCCACTCCTCCACCTGACTGAGTCCTTAAATGTCCAGAAGAAATAATTTGCTCCAGGACTATTGCCTCCCCCTCTTGCAAGTGTAGAACTGGCCAAGAGTTCCCAAGGTTATCTGACGCTGGGGTACTCAAATTACAATATGTGGTGGGTAAGCAACCAGGTCACAAATCAAGGGATAAGGCTGATGAATTCAAACCTTATATGAACCTTTCTGTCATTCTTTTTTCTTTTTTAATACTCTGTTGCTTTGTACAAGTAGTTTATCTCTTCTAAGTCCTTTTACTTTATTCAGAGGCTACATAGCTTACCTCACATGGGCTTTACAGAAGACTGCAACACAGATAAGACTGTTTCAGAAAGATTCACTTATCAAGTAATTTTAAATCTAGGTTTCTGTGAGTAATATAAAATGGAATAAAATCTATCATGTTTTAGTTTTGCCTTAAGAGTAGGGAAATAGTGTGTAAAGAAAGAATTTCTAGTGAATAGTGAAATACATCAGAAATCAAGAAATCTGATTTTAGTGGCCTTTCACTTAAAACTGCCACTATTACCCCTAGCATTTATATTTTGTAAGGATGCCACTTGATCTATGCCATATCTCAATTTTCTATAAGTGAGCGGGAAATGCTTTTTGCCTCTCATGCACATTTTAGTTACCATTCATCCAGAATTGCAAGAAAATCCAGTATTGCAGCAGTGAGAGCAAAATAGGAAGAACTATCCAGTTATTCATTCCAGCACTGTAAGACACTCAAGGACATTTAGGCAAAAATTATGAGAATATCAGGGATGGGAAAGAGAATAACATTTCTTTTAACCAGTTTTTAGCATTCCTGTAACTGCTGTATACTATTTAGGTATAATTTTAAAGTCCTTAAGCCCCCTCTTCGGAGAAATACCTAATAAAAGAAAGTCTCCAACCTACAAAACTCTTGCTATTTTATCAAAAAGTGTTATAGCATGATATTTGTCCATTAAAAAATATTTTTACATCAAAAATCGTAAGACAGAAAAAGTGCTCAAGAGAATTATTTTCTGTAAAACATAATCTTATCCTACTGATCAGACAACTTGACACTATGAACAGCCTAAATCCCGCATCCCTTTTTGTCCCCAGCCAGTAAAATAGCCTTATACATTCTCAAGAAAACCAACCAAAAAATCATATTAAAATAAATATCATGGTGATATTTGTATTCCCTGACTGCAATCTCATGTCTCTCTCTCAGTGGTGCAGAAAATTAAAACCACCTGTCAAGTCTTACATTTCCAAATTAATTAGATAGCTGAATGCTAGGAACAGGGAGCAGTAAAGGAAGCTACAACGTATGGGAAAGGATGTTAATGAAAAAAAAACCATCAAGAATGAGAAATATCAGTTGTTAGCAAAAAGAGAGATAATCTATAATGGTACTACCAGTTATGATGCTATAAATGTTAAATCCATTCTGATTAGTTAATATGAACTTTGATATAAAAAGGAGAAGAAATGCAATCAAAATAATATTTTTAACCATATGATTAATCATATTATTTGAAAAACAGTACACACAGTGAAGAAAACATCAGCAAGGCATAGAAATATAGAAGGAAATGTACGTGAATTTTTTTGAGATTATTTAGTACAGTAATTCTAAATTTAGCTCATTCTAAAATAATTATAAATGTTTTCCAAACAAGTATGATTTTATACTAGAAGAATATTTTGCGGTGTGTCTCTCTGATCATAAATGGTGGAATAAGGATGATTTGAAGCTTCTGAAAAGCATACTTCCAAAACAATTATGAATTTGAACACTGATGTAAAGAACGTTTAAAAAGGAAGAGTGAAATAAAAGAACAAGAGTTCAAATAAAGAGTTCAAATAAAAGTCAAGAGTTCATTTCCAAAATTCCTGAAAGTCCTAGAGGTACAAGTCAGGTCAGTGATGGTGAATTTCTACAGTGTAACAACCTTATATACAATCAAGAGAATTTTCTGAAATTTTAAACTGATAATCAGAAATACTGTTTCATCTGATTTTGCAAAAAAGTTGGATGGAAATATTTCAATACTGCCAGTTCATTGCCATATCAGATCCTTTGTTGCACTGCAACAACAACAAGAACAAAAAAACCCAAGTTTCTTTAAGAATCAAATTTAAGGGCTGGCTAATATTGAAGGCAAAGCTATAGGCAGATTTGTGTTTTATTTCTTATACTTCCAAATACATGCACATTCTTTTAAAATAAAAGGTTTCTCTTGCTAACTCACATAAACTCCTACACAATTATTATCTTCATTATATATTTCTAAATTTTATTGAGTTATATATTTTAAGGAGTAGCAACATGTCTCTCAGGCGAAATAATAAAATGTACAAGAACATTCTCTTCCAGATTTAAAATAATGGATCTCCTTTACTTATATCTTCTCAATATGGTATTAACCAATCCAGTGCCCAATGGATATTATCTATTTGATTCAAATGTTTTCTGACTCTTTGGGGGATTTTTTGTTTGGGTTTTTTTTAGGACAGAACAAGTTGCTGAAATCCCCATCCAATCTGGCCTTGAGCATTTCCAGGGAACTGTTGCAAATAAAAGTTTCCTCCAGTGTACATTCTATTTTTCAGCCAAAATAGTAACTCTTCTCTTTCTACATCCTTTCACAACTTCACTGAGTGAAACTAGAGAATTTTGATATATCTCACACTTTCTGGCTGATAAAACCCAAGATCCAGAGGTAACTTAGAGCAGACTGGTCAGAGTAGTTGTCAGAACATCAGAAGATACCTGAAGGAAAGACCAATGAAGCTATTTTCTTCTTGCTTGATAATCAGCCAAAATCCTTTCTGTGAGAGCTGAAACCTCTCAAAACACTGTGGCATATATTTCCCCTCCTGAGAGCAATGTTTTAAAGATCCAATTATAATGGCTACATCATAAACATGACTACTTAAGTAAAATCCATCACATTATCAAGGACATGTACGGGGCTGAATCGAGATCATGGGACATGTCTACACTTTGGTTCTGCAGTGAGAGTTTCATGCTGTGCAATGAAAGTCTGCAAAGTTGCATTTGCTTTCTTCTTTTTCCCATATCCTTTAAAAGAATGACATAATTCCGTTCATCTCAAATTTGAAAATATCTGATTTTAAGAGAGGACCAACTATATGATAAAAACTAATGTTTCAGGTGTCCTGCCCTATAAAGTCACAAGAAAAAAATGCAAAATGGGTTTGACAGAGTTTAGACTGGATCCATCTGCGAGTTAACACTCAATCAAATTTTTCAAAATTACTTACTATGAAGAAAAATTCCCAAAACCCATGTAAGGTTTCCAACTAGGTAAGAATTCCAAGTGCTAAAGGTTAAGTCTTTATTTAAAAATATTGGAATATCGATTGAAAAATTTGTTGACCTTATCTTGGAGGATCTTTTAAAATTGGAAGGTCTTTCCAAACAGATACATTTGTCAGAAGTAATGGTTGTATAAAAAAATACACCTCAGGGAGGGAAATAGGCCAAATGAATTTTCAATGTACTTTTTTCTCCTTCATTTTAGAGGCAAGGACATTTCAAATTAATATTGTAATTAATATTACTCCCTCCCTCTTTCTAATTTAGACACAATTTAGAGCCAGGTTTTTTGACTTCAGCACTTAAAATCAAGCCCTTAAATTGACAGTGAGGCAGCTAAACAAAGTATTTGACTCAAAGTGCTTAAATAACCAAGACTTATGCAGCACAGAGTTCTTTCCATGTTCTGCAAACAGTCATGCAAATAAGGACAATGCACCAACAGGTGAACTTCAAATGAGAATTCATGATCAGAATTAAATTGTATGTCAAATAAGTTTTGTTGCCTCCTTTCCTGCACTGGAAAAGCAAAGTTAAATTCGTCCAGTCACTCAGTATTCCTCTATTATGAAGTAAACAACTGAAAGCATTTTCCAAAATCAGTTCAGGCATCCACATTCACTTGTTCACAGAACTGTGAATGGAAGGATATTCTGCAATGCTTCCTATTTATTGCACAGATTCTTTATAGCAAAATAAACTTTAACCTAGGAAATTGCATTTTTAAGAGACTAACCTTGAGGCTTGTCCAGATCCCGTCAATTCATCTCTCCTTACTCTGTTTTACTTTTATTATTTTACACAGTGGCCATGACCTATATACAATGATTGAACAGTTCTGACCCTCAGGAGAAAGACATGCCTTCAAAAAGAATTTGAATTAGGAGATGGGAAATGCTTCAAACAGGGAAAAGAGAGAATTTTCAAACATATTCAAAATTATGTAAAAATTTCCTTAGTCACAGTAAAAAAAAAAAAAACAAAAACACCAAAGCCTGAAGGGTCAAGACTAAGTAAATTAACAGAGGAGATAAAGGACAAGGAAGTCAAAGTTCATATGGTGCTGTCAATAAAAAAGATAGACTTATTTCAACAGACTATTTTTACCTACTTAATGTACTCCTTTGAGTACATCAACTAGATTAACGTTTTTCTTAAAGTAATCAGCGTTGACTCTCCTTTTACTTCTAGTAATAAAATTAAGAAACAGCATGTTAAAAAAAGCCCAACAAACAAACAAAAAAAACAGCCTTAAGCAAAAGCAGGTTAAGAATTAAAGGAAAAAATTATTCCAGGTCATCTCAGGATAATCTATGCATAAATCTGCAACAGATTTGGACTTGCACCAAGAGCCTTAAGTTGGCTGCAGTGTAGTACCACCCTGCTATTTGTTAAAAAATCAATGAGTGTTCAAATAAAGCAATGAGCAAATTTTTTCAATAAAAACATTTCTAGATAGGATGTAATTTTTTAGAATTAATAATACAGAAAACCAAATGGATTTAAAGAGAGATATAATATTTGGATATATCTTACATATGAGTAGTACATACAAAGATTAGGAAATACAAAGGAAATGCAAAGTAATTGTTTGCTGCAAAACACATCAGAGACCAGTGTCTTTCATGTTTGTCATGGTGTGAAATAAATCACTAGGTGAAACACCCAAGAGAGACTCAAATTCCTGTTTGATGAAATAATGCAAAGAAATATTTATATGTATTCTAATAGCAGCCACAAGCCTTAACAATTCACTTACATGTTTTTCAGTCAAGAATTTTGTTCTCTAGAAGGCAGGATAAAATTATGTAAATAGAAAGGTATCATATGTGATGCAAAGCTGACACCTTAAAATTAAAAGCTCTGAGATCCTGGGGAAACAAAATTAAAATGGAAAGAACAAATTGTGAGACACTGGAGATTCAAGGAAGAATGAGAAATAACAAAGCAGATGCCCATCTAGTGTTTATAGGCATCCCAGCAAAACTGAACACTTAGAGGTGATTTCCAGTTGACTGATGTTTAATGCAATTTAGCACCAGGCAACAGCAAATTGTGACAATTGTCTCTGGGAAACACAATAAAATAATCACTTGGTGACCATCACAGTAACAATGATGAGTACCAAAACCCAGTTGGTAGGCATTTTGGGCAACCATATCTTGACAGAGGAAGAAAATTATGAACAATCCATACCCTGGTCTTTTAGAAAAACTCTCTGAATGAAGGAGGACATACACACATATCTTGATAACCCCAACTGCTTTGAAGAGTGTGTGTTTTCTGTCATCCTTTCTTTATACAAGTAAATTCTCCCAGACTTTGTGCATGCCTGGGTGGTTAGAGACCCTGATATACAAATGTTCACTGATTCCTGCTTCCAATAGTCTCACACAGACAATTTTCACACCCTGAAGGTCCAGGAGGGACTTTTTTGAAGGGAAGGCCATTGATGAGTAAATCCCAGCTGGAGTAAAATCCAAGGCAGTGGAATTAACTAAACACCTCAGGGTAATCTGGTAGTTCATGTATCCTATATTTACTCCAAGCTCAAAAAAGAAGTTATATCTCATTATATAGCATCTTAAATAGCACATGACTGTCCTCTTTCCTTTTCCCAGTCCCTTGAATAAAATTCACAATCCTACAAACCAAGCTGTAGAAGTCTTTCTGCCACTCATTCTGAATGTGAAGCTGCCTAGTATCCCAGCCATCACTGAAACCTAATCTCTTTGGGAATAAAGCACAGGGAACAGATTTAAGGCCCACAGATTTTTTTTTCTTATTAATTTGCCATCAGTATAGAAAATTGCACAGCCCTGGGGCTCCCTGCTGAAGAGTTCAAAGCTCTTTTACATATAAAAGGGAATTAAATCCACATAACTACTTCCCATTTTATCCTCCACTACATAGGAGAAGAGATTCATTATACTGCTTCCCTAATTTGCTGCTCAAGGATAGTGTCTTCTATGCCTGAGGTAATCTAGCCTCCTAGACGGTGAAGCGCTACTCTAAAATTTCTGTAGAGAGCACAGTCAGGAGTATTTAAAGCAGATATACAGAGAAAAAAATCAGCTGGAGCTTCCTGTGCATCAGTTCCTCACTGTTACCTCTTGTCCTATTGCTCGGCACCACTGAGCAGAGCCTGGAGCCATCTTCTTGGTGCCCTCCCTTCAGATACTGACAGACATTTATGAAGTTCCCTCTCAGTTGTGTCTTCTCAAGCATGGACAGGCCAAGTTCCCTCAGCTTTTCCTCATAAGAGAGATGTTCCAGTCCCTTAACCATCTTTGTTGTCCTCTGCTGGACCTGCTCCAAGAGCTCCATGTTTCCCTTGTCCTGGGTAGCCCAGAACTGGACACAGCACTCCAGATGTGACCTCACCAGGGCTGAGCAGAGGGGCAGGACCACCTTCCTCCACCTGCTGGCAATGCTCTCCCTAATGCTCCTCAGGATCTTATTGGCCTTCTTGGCCACAAGGGCACACTGCTGGCTCATGGTCAGCTTGTTGTCCACCAGGACACAAAGGACCTTTTCCATGGAGCTTTTCCAGCAGCTTGTCCCCTAGCCTGTGCTGGGGCATGGGGTTATTTTCCTTGTATTTCTGGCAGACTGTGACTGGGTTGTAAAAGCACAGAAGTTTAATGGTCAAAGCCTTAAGCTAGATGAGCCGTGAGGCAAAGGGTTCCACAGAAGTTTCTCAAGAAATAATTTTTACCTTGACAACAGTGATGTTTGAGTGCTTGAGGGTTGTTATTGAATGCCACTGATCAATTTCAGGTTGTTTCTCGTAAATGCTCATTCATTTTCTCACAAAAATATATATAAATGAAACTTAAACACATACTTAAAACTGATAAGTTGATTTAAAAATCACTAATATCCATTCTTAATCAAAATTTATACCCATTCTTTTCTATTCACCACTATTTCTTTGTACACTTCTTCACAGTGATGTTTTTAGCAGAGGCACAGACCATCAGCACACTAGTAATTCTAGAACTTATTGTGAAAATGGAGAACACTGTTTTTTATAAAATGTGGCATAGAAAAGTAAACCTGAAGATCCCAATCATGTGGATGTTCTAAGCAAATTTTTGCTGGTAAGGTGAAAAAGAATTTTTGGTTTTAAGCATCAGGTTAAGAAGGCACAAAAATTCATGATTATTTTCATCTGCATTCAGAAAAAAAGTTCCTACAACTAAAAATTTCAGTATCTTAAAAGGCTTGTAGGATATAACTTATTCTAGGGATAGTCATACATTCTCTCCCTGCCAGGAACAATCTCTTCAACTAGATTATCACTCTTTCATGAGTAAGTTTCCTTGACATAAAAGACTTGAATTTAGTAACTCTAACTGAACTATGTTCAGTGTAGATCTTAAAAACCCCTCTAAATTAACTGGGCAGTTGTGTTGTTTGCCTGTATGCCTGCAGCAGTTTTTTATATATGCACAGGGGACACAGCAGTTCTATTCACCATTTGCTTGCCCTTGCTGATACAGAAATGATTTATGGGGTGCACTTTATCTCCCCTATGCATGTACAGAGCAGTATCAAGAGAGAGATAGAGGGAAAATCCCATTCATAGGGCAGTAATGACTGCATTGCTTACAATGAAGAAATTCAATTTACTTGCCAGTTGTTTTTCTGGGAACACACTTTGAGAGGAAAACTGAACCATGAGATGTATGCAGTAACCAGAGCACAAATAACAAGGGAGACAATGATCTGGTATTGCTGCTTATTCCCAGTGTAACATTGAAGCACATTCATAACATTGAAACTTCAGACAATCAAGCTGTTAGTCCTGGTGCTCACAGGACTATTGTTTAATACTCTTTCTAACACCTTCACTCTTCTTGTCATCACTGCAACGCATGTAGTACCTGACTTAAATACAATGTGTGTCAGATCCAAAAAACTCTTCAATATACCCTTAATTTTAAATGCATATTACTTTAATTTTTTAAGAACAAATTTGTGCATAAGCATTTTTCTTGGAGTGGAAGAATACTTTTTAACCTGAATATACATAGGTGATTTTAGAAGAGAGAATATATGCTTTACAAAATCTAGTAAGTTTAAATATTTTTGAAAACCTAAAAGTGGGTTTCAAAAATACCCCACCCAACACAGACCTGACAGCTTTGCTGTATGAAAGGCTAGTTGTAAAAGTTTGCATAAGTGTCTTTTTATTAAACTAATGAAACATAAATAAATTGAAGAGAAGGTCTTAGGTAATTTCACTAATCATTGACTTCCGAGATGATTTAGAAACTCTTTTGTAAATGTGTGTGATGCAAGGATATAAATGTTGTTCACAGAAATATTTGCCTTTTTAAGGCCCCATTTAATCTTTCATCTTCTAATGACAAGTGCTGAGCAAATTTCCTCTGTGTTCTCCCAAGCTGATGTACCACAACAGGAATTCATACTTTCTTTATGAGCAATGGGTCCTTAATGCTATGGTGTCAGGAAGATTAACTATTTTCATACAAGGACCAAATACGTTTTTCCCTCTCCTGCAACAGAGTTATAGCTCTATTATTCATACTTTCTTGTAAAGAAAACATTATTTCCTGTATTAGTCAGGTTTTTCTTTGAAAACTCACAATAAAAGCATGCTCTAGGCTTCACAACTGGGTTTTACTTAGGGATGAAAACCTCTACAGTCAGTTTAAGGTAAAGATTCATGTTATACCCCTTTGGTTAAATGAATGCTGGAATATGAGTATTTTACAATTTTGTTCTGATATTTATAGCCCTCATTCTCTCTCAAAACACTCAGATTTTAATCGTTCATTAATAGTCATTCATTATATTGCTTCTTTTTACCTACATATTTTTCCTACCTGGTTAATACAAGGTGTTAATTCCTTGCCTTACTACATTAAATGTATTCCAAATAATTCACCTTCTTTTCCAAATGACCAGTGCCTTGCACAGGTGTCTTCTGGAACCCATCCTATGTGGTGAAGTACTCAAGACAACCATCCACGCCTGCATGCTACACCAGCCAGTCCTCTTTTTTTTATACCACTGACTTTCTGTTTCAAGCAATGATATTGACAATCATTAAAAGAGATAAAAATCGCTTCCACAGTGAAGGAAAACATGCTGCAAAATTTGTGCGACCATATAGCAATGTCCAGTGCAACCATTTGCAGGAGAGAAAAACATTCTATATTAAAAGGAAAGTAGTGCTGCTCATACAGCCAAGCCCTCATATGCCCTGAGATGCTTACATCCAAGCAGACTGTTCAGCATACAGGCACAAGTTGTATGTACCCAGTGGTTTGGCCAGAATTTCATGCAATGGCATAGGAAGTCAAGACAGCTTTTATCAAGCTTTCATTACAACTTGTTTTTTCTTAGACAGGAGACTGTGTGCTTGTTTTGATCTAATAATGGTTGAGAAAAATTGTGTGTCTGTCCTCTTTAATTTCTGTGAATTTCCTCTAGTCTCCTGATGTACATCAAGTCTCCAACTCTGTTTTTTTTTTCTTTTTGTCATTACTTCTTAATGGCCTGAGGCTGTTCTGCTCTGGGAGCAGGCTCTTTTTTCTTAGTTTCTTCTCTGCTTTCCCAGACTGGTTGCCCTGAGAATTGTCACATTGGTATTCTGTGGATAACCTAGTGTCCCCTACACCTGCCTCTCTAAAAACCTTTCTCCCCTTCTTCTTCTTGCCTCCACTTTCAGACATTCCCCTCACTTCACCCTTTACACCAGTTCTAGTGTATCTACATTTAAAGCCACTACCAATCTCAGCTACAATATTTGCCCCTGCAGATTGAAAGAGGTATTTCAGAGCAACATCGGTGTCAGAGAAAGGCTTGAGAGGTGCTGGTGGCTTAAGAAGAATCTGAAAGGGGAACTGGACCTGGAATATTCCCCAGAAGCGAAGAAATTCTGTAGTAACTGGGGAAAAAAAATGTTTGTGCACATAGATCTCTGCTGATCACAGGTAGGATGGAGATTAGATTTAATGTATTTAAACTCTTTGCTTGCTTTGTTTCTGACCAATAGCACTAATTTGTGTTTGTTTTCTTAATCATAGATTTAGTTAAGCAGAAATTATGAGGGAAAGCAAACATTCATTATCACTATAATCAAACAAGCATGCTTACAGAGAAAATGCTTGGTGATACTTTACTATCTCTTTCACATTTAAAACTCTTTACCTGGCATGACAAGATGATTAAGGGATATTAAATGATGTGTCCTTATATCACAGATACAATCTTGCAAACATAATGACTAACAAATAAATATGGTGCAGCATAATTTTGTGGTACTTTTCTTCATTCTTTAAACACACATTTATTTCATGAATCTTCCTAGCTTATGAACATTGTTTGAACCCCAGAGATCTCATAAATGGCATAAAATTTCAAATACTTCAAGCTTGAAAATAGTTTATATTCATCTCCCAACCTAACAAACTCCAAACAGAAATTAGCATGCCCTCATGCTTTATTGCTTTACCAGCTAGTGCTTTAAACTGATGCCTTATTCTTCATTGAAGTCATTACAGATATATCTCTACTCCATTTCCATTAGGTCAATTAACAAAGGTCTTGTTTAGATAGATATTGTAGCTTTGAGAGGCCTTTCCACCTGTTCTGCTACAATTCTAAGAAACCTCAATATACCAATGAGATTAAACTCTGGGTAAGAGTCCTGTGACAATGTCACAAATCAGTAGATATCCTATTCATGTGTATTTACACATAACTGGCACTCAGTAATCTCTTAAGTTTTACAGAAAGCTCAGGTCAAAAACCATCCCCAAAATATTCTGTATTGTTATGAAGTAGGGACATATTTTTCTGCTTTGAGTATCATCAGGTACTTTGCAAAAAAATACTTGCTCAGAAGTTTCTCAAAAATCTGACAAGCATTGTGGGATTCATGCTGCACAAAAAACTGTGCAAGTTTGTCTCATAAATCTGGGTTTGTTTTGTTTTGTTTTTTGGTTTTTTTACAAGACCACAGACTGCATAATGGGAGGATACTTCCATTTTCCTGAAAAAGCACAGACATGCAGCAGGAGAAACACATAGGAGGTGCCATTAACAAGAGATATGAATCAGGTAAGAATTTTGAAGCTGTATCATGCTCCCTGTGAGTTAAATACAAAGCGTTGCTAACAGACACACACAGGTGATGTAACAGCACAACAAAAACTGAGGTACCCTGACATTTTACCTGCCAATAAAGTTTCCTGTGTATCATGCACTTTACATGCAATTAGATTTTCTTTATTATCTCAAGAGTCATTGCTTGAAAATTATGATTTATTACTTAACAGTTTTTTGATTAGTGGCAGGCATTTTCTCCTTTTTTTCTTGCCAGGACTGTAGTCAGGAGACAGCTATAATCCTAAAATGGAGTGCTGTGGTAAAAATTGAATCAAATAAAAATAAAAATACTAATTAATCACCTAGGGACCATTAGGGATCCTACAAAAATCAATGATAATACAGATATTTTCATGCTACCAGCATATATTTTAATATGATTTTTATCAGCCAAGAAAGCATATGCCTTTTGACAGGACACAACAGGCTAAAGCACAACTTAAAAATAATTGACTTTAGAGTTAATTAATCTCTTTTAAATATTAACAGTGCAAAATACGCTGTCTGACAAGTCTGAAATATTCTTTTATAAAACATTTGAATACCCTCATCAAATAGAATCAGTTCTCTGAAAAACAGGTAACTATTTACAAAGTTACATCAACAACTAAATTGCTATTTGTCATCAAATAATACAAAGTTAAGACTCTTCTAACTAGAAGCATTTAGAGACAAACACATAACTAATGTTAAAATTAAGAAATGATGCCCTGAAATGTACTTTTTCCTTTTTTTTTTTTTTTAAGAGATAAGAAACTCCACTAAAAACTGAAAGAAGCTCATCAGTTAATAAACAAACCCACCTTCCTTGATATCATCACATCCCCATGTGTTCCTCAGAATCTCTTTAAAAAGTGCTTCTACATGTCCCTTCCAACCAGAAGCTGCATTTTGAAAGAGAAGACATTTGGAAATGAGTTAGGATGCCAACATTTTAAAATACGGTCCAACAAATTTTATGAATGTTGCTATATACCATGAGCAGCCCAAGATTTATTTTTCTAAGAGGAAACAAAGAGTAAGCTTACAGCTGGTATTCTGAGCAGGGATGTCCTAGTACAAGGATAGGCTTTAAAAATCCCTAAAGAATAGGAAAGGCAATAGAAAAAGCCTGTGGGTTTGGAAACAGCTGTTGTAGTATAGAATCTATGTGTTTCTTTTACTCCTAGAGATTCTTTTACTCCATCAGCAACCACACAAAACCCTCTCCCGATCTCTGAATGCTTTTTTGCAAAAAAATCAAACCCCAAACCTCAACTATTTAGGTTTTGAATCCTTTTAACTCATAAGATTCCTAAAAACTGAAACTTAGGGTCTTTTACAAACAAGATTTTTTTCATGTGCTCACAAAGGAATTGCTTCTGAGTTACACAGGATAACCGCTTTAAGTGTTTTGCATTGGAATTGTGGTATATGTTTAAATCCCTGATATTTTTATTTGGTGTGGGGTTTTTTGGATTTTTTGTTTGTTTTGTTGGTTGGTTGGGGTTTTTTGGGTTTTTTTGTTTATCTTTTCTAACAAATATGTTTTACAAGTCTTCAAGGCAAATGTTTCCAGTTTCATTCCGTATCCCAGGGTTGCATTCCAGATGCACCCAAAATTTAAACNAAGCAGTGAATTTGACAGACAAAAATTTTTTTGGCCCTTGACATTTATTAGTAAAATAAAATATTTTTAATAATATATTGGGTTGCTTGTTCACACAGTAGTAAGAACAGATGTCAAAGTTTAAAAAGGGATTAAGAAACAGTTTTTCACAAATAATTTCCCTCTGTTCAGCTAAAGAACACAAGAGCATAAATTTATGTCACTTCATACTGAATTTGTGCCCAAAATGCTTAAAGGAAATTGTATGTTTGACTTGTTCAAGGATGTGGCTTTCAAATATTACAGTAATGCAAAATTCAGAATAGCATGTACATAGTAGTTAGCTTCTACCACTACTGTAGAACTGTTATTGTACTGCCAATTCTATGTTCAATCTCTTGCTAAAATTGTATGAACAATTTAGTTCTTATGCTCAATTCCTTGAGTTTTCTCAAGATTCTTAAAAATCTATGCAAGATTCTTAAGAAGATAAATATTAACAAATGATCTTTTGCAGTATCTGTACTGATATGAAATATTGTGCAGATTAAAATCTATGCAATATCAAGAAACAGAAGGATTTTTTAATCTCCAAAAGGAAAGAAAAATAAAATAAATACACTCTAAGGCAAGAAGAAGATATCCTATAAAAATTCTCAGAAATAAAAAAGACTCTCCATAACAATGATTTATCATTCTTGGTATTATAACCTCAAAGCAGGAGGGGATGGTTTAAGCTTTATTCATAATTTTTGAGCTCTTGGGTTTGACAGCTACAGTATCATATATCTTGGGTTTGAGGAGTAGCTTAAATGAAGCTTTCTTACAAATACCTCACTGTATTTCAAAAATGAGTTGTATGTAGGAAATGAATTAGTACTCAACCAGTTATAAACCTACGGGTGACAGTTTAGAGGAAAAATAAAACATTTATCTCCTGTAGACAGACTGTATACAGACAGACTGACTTGCAGTCGACCCTTAAATCCAACAAGAACAGTTCGGTGCTTAGGAACTATGAGTTTTATCTCTTCATGCATTTCTGCAGTGCCTGCTGCTCTGGAGAAAACAGTATAGACTGGGGCAGGAGGAATCCTTTCCCTCTTAGTAAATGTACACCTACAGGTCTGACAAGATGTAGTCAGGAGCGCAGTCACATATCCACACAAAGGCCCATAGTCAGCAAAATATATTAGTAGCCTCTTGAATGAGTTCCTTTGGCTTTGGGAGGACCTGAAGTAAAAGGGATCCATACTCGCATGAAGAAGGAGCACACATCTGCCTTCCACTGGGCAAACCCAGACGCCTTCCTACTCATTTGGTCCCACACTCTTTGAGCCATTGAGAAAGGCCTCAGTGAGTAGGAATACTCATAAGAAGTATTGCAAGAAGACTTGTGGTAGAGAAAAACGATTCTCATTTTTATAGGATAAAAAAGTGCCTTGTGTGAATGAAACTAGACTGTGAGCAATGACAAGGAGAAGGTGTCTTTGCTGCATGTATGTGTGAGTTAACACATCCCTCTGAAACACAGGCATTTACCTTCTCTGGACACTAAAAACAGGAGGATGAGCTTAGACAACTAGGACTGAAAACCACCATAAACACTGCATCTGACAGTGAAAGGGATATGCAGTTTCGAACAAATAAATAGGTATCTGATTGGTACTTACCCTGCCCAACATCAGAGCTGTACAGATAATTGACTTCCTAGTTAGTTATGGAGGACTGGGCATAAGCATTTTTGTCTCAAACATTGCAACTGTTACAACAGGAAAGTTATGAATGGAAGAGAGAGTCCCATATAGTGGGGTAGAACTGTTCTGAGGCAGTTTCCTTCTCAGTTTCTAGGCTTGCAAGTCTGCCTCGACACACCTATTTCAGTGCACCTGTGTCAAGAGAAGGACTGAGTCCCAGGCACCTCAGCAAAAGGTTCTCCAGGACCACCACAGACCCCCAGCTTCTCCTAGCATATTCCTGGGAGGGCTCCAAGGGGCTGACTGTGCACTCACAAAAAATAGGACACAAATGATGCAAAAAAATTATTTTACACAGGAAGAGTACTTCAGGTAAAGTATAAAAGGAAGTGGATCAGTCTCTTGCTCTCTGTTTTTTCTCAGCCCTCGAGCCAGATCACCCACAGGAGCCAGAAGAATGCAGGATCTAAGGACTGGTGATCATTTTCCTTCTCTTTGTCTCTTTCTGCCTTTATCCCTCTTCTCCCTTACTTCATCCTGGCAAGAGCAGCAATCATATTCTACCCCTTGCTCTGTACTAGAAGTTTCTTGTAGAGTTGGGAGCTTATTAGAGTTCTTTGTAAAAGCTGGGAGCTTATTAGTCAACACTTCTACCAACTAAATAGTGAGTTAGTTGCTGGAGTTAATTTATACAATAAAGCATAAGAGTTCCCTGACACATGAACTGGTGCCTTTGTTCAGTCCAACAAG
>VXBB01016719.1:839626-877582 GCA_013399915.1 Illadopsis cleaveri
TCTCCAGGACCACCACAGACCCCCAGCTTCTCCTAGCATATTCCTGGGAGGGCTCCAAGGGGCTGACTGTGCACTCACAAAAAATAGGACACAAATGATGCAAAAAATTATTTTACACAGGAAGAGTACTTCAGGTAAAGTATAAAAGGAAGTGGATCAGTCTCTTGCTCTCTGTTTTTTGTCAGCCCTTGAGCCAGATCACCCACAGGAGCCAGAAGAATGCAGGATCTAAGGACTGGTGATCATTTTCCTTCTCTTTGTCTCTTTCTGCCTTTATCCCTCTTCTCCCTTACTTCATCCTGGCAAGAGCAGCAATCATATTCTACCCCTTGCTCTGTACTAGAAGTTTCTTGTAGAGTTGGGAGCTTATTAGAGTTCTTTGTAAAAGTTGAGAGCTTATTAGTCAACATTTCTACCAACTAAATAGTGAGTTAGTTGCTGGAGTTAATTTATACAATAAAGCATAAGAGTTCCCTGACACATGAACTGGTGCCTTTGTTCAGTCCAACAAGGATAAATAATGAGCATCATGCCCACTTCCAGGCCATGGCACTAATCCACCAGGGAGACATGAAAGACCCGGCTACTAGAGTTGAAACACATTTTGGTTTGTTTCTTTTGAAGTTGGAGATACTCTGTGTGAAGTCTCACTCAGAGGATTTGCTGCAAACACTGTCAGGTGCCTCAGTGGTACCTTTGCTAAACAATTAAGGTCTAAAAGAACTCTGTAAATGGTAATAATTATCTCTTTTAAGAAAAAGTGCTTTAAATCCTTGTTAATCGCTGTGAGAACATGAATCTGGGCTTCCTACTGTTAGTGTTATTATATTGGCATTAACATGTCACATTAAGAAAAGTAAGTTCCCCACTTGAGGGGATTAGTGCCAGCTACAAAAGACTCAAACACCTAGAGATGAATTAGAATAGCAATAATGATAAAGTTGATCTTTCCAGCAGCTGAAAGAAATCTGAGGTAAAACTAAATTTATACAGAGGATAGTATAATCTTAAAAAGCCCAATAAAAATCAACACTGTAGAGTAACACAAGAGTGCCTCACATCTCAGGAGACACAGAAGCTTAATTTACCTAAATATTGTATTTACTCTTGCACCCAATCAGTTTCACAGAGGCAGTAACATCTATTTAAGCAAACTTCATTACAAACCACTGTCAAGAAGCAGAAGAAAAGTATGGTGACTTACAAGCAAATTAGAGGATATCATCTTAGTTAAATCTGACACGATTGCTAACTAAATTCTTACAAAGAATTTCCAGGATATTCTCCCCATTCAATTATTCATAAAATTATTTTAAATTGGATATGTAATAAAATTAAACTCCATCTTAAGAACTTTACATATGTGCACTACTAAAGAATTTAAAATTGACATGTAAGAATACAAATGTGAATATTTTTATATTGTTATTTAGCAAAATTATTAAATATCATACTGGAAGAAAGAACTATCACCATAATTAACACTCTCCAGTTACTAAATAATGTAGCTGTAATAGCCTTTTGCTCCTTCAATTGCAACAAACATGCCAAATCCCCATTGAAATAAATACATTTTTAACTTCACTGTTGCCTTTCAGGTCAAGAAAAGGACAGTGCCTGATGCATAATGTACATTGCACATATGGAAAACCTAATCCTGCCCTTCCTGAATTTCTGGAATAATTAATGTTCAGTGTTGATGTTAATGCCTTGAAGAGCTGATGTTCTTCTCATGTGGGGTTAAAGAGCACCAAACCATGTTTAACTAATTTGGTGATCCATTCAGGAAAATGAGATGGGTAGCTTTTAAGCCTATGTGGAGAAACCTGCTTTTATTATTTTGAATCACAATCATAGTCTCTAAAGTTCTATTTCATCATTTAAATGGCTGTCAACAGCCTCTTAGTCTCTCACTTGAGAAAGAAATTTAGCATCAGATTTATTTGAGACAGAAGAAACACTGTTTGAACTGTTCTCTGCAAGAGAAGCATTTTCTAAACCTATTGCTAATGCTTGAATGAAATGCCCACTGAGGTGAAGTGCATCAGGGCAATGTTTAGGTTCAAGACATAAATGTTGTCTACATAAACATGTTTTGGAACACAGTAGAATTTTGCAGCAAAAGTTATGTCATGTCAATGGAAGCAACAAGATCCTTAGCATATGAGCTACCTTGTGTTCACAGAGCCAAAGTTGCTGGAGGAAACTTAATTTGGCATTCAGTCAATTTAATAGGTCTGAAAATTATTGTTCTGCGCTTAAATTGTGTAAATAAGCAAGAAGCAACTCTACGGAAGACAGACTTGTATCATCTTAATATTGGCATATGTTGTTCTGTACAGGCCAAGTTATTCTGTTTCTCAGTGAGAGAGAGAATTTTTCACTGACCACATAGTAAAACTCCCAATTTTTCTATTCAATTGTTGCATTAAAAATATTTGAATGAATTCTTCCAGAACACATTTAACATGACTTGGATATGAAAAAGTGTGTTAGCACTGGAATTATCTGTTTAGCTAGGGCTGTTCTTGTTTATTTTATTATTTTTCTCAGATACAGAATTTAAATACTGCTTTAACCAGCTAGTGCTACAAAGCATGGTAACACAGCTCACATTAAATGACAAAGTCTGTAGGGAAGTCTTGTGACCTGCTGAAATATACTGTATTGTGCAATGTTACGATGGTTGGAGAACTCTTAACTAGGCTACTGCTTAGTGCCATCTGAAAGAAAATGACAAATGTCAAATAGGCGTGTATATTAACTAAAAAATATATCCAAAAAAAGCTGCAAAGGCAATTTCCTGGTATTGAGGTATGTAGAAAACCCTCAAGCAAAGGATTCATGTGCAAACATTTGCTTTAGGGCATGCAGTAAAAGACAAAACAATTTGCCTCAAAATCCATGCCAGTGTCAAAACTTCCCTAAGGAAAGGGAGGATGTAGTACTTTCACATTTCCTTAAAATACCAATCCTCCACCTCTTCTGTTTTTCTTCTTTTTACCTTTTGCTTCCCTGCTTTGCAGTTAATTTTACATCTGAAATAGCATCAGCTAGAATAAGCAACAAAAATATGTCTCTTTAGAAAAAATACAATGACTTTTGGGTAAGGAAAACACACAGTCACTGACCAAGTAAGGGATTTTTTGTTGCTGCTCTCAGTTAGCATTCTCATAAGCTAAATAGGGAAATATAATCCTGGTGAAAGTACTACAGAGTAGGTGCAAAGCTCAGTGGTAAACACAACCAAGAGGCTGCTTGCCTGGGAAAATTAAAAGATGCACTGAGCATATTTTCTGAGAGATTTGTTTTAGGATGAGAGAAAGTGAGTACTGAAAGAGGAAAGAGGAATAATCAATCACAAAACTATAGGTCTAACATCACCTACTTGCATAGAAACCTTCTCAGAAAAAAACAACAATAGCATGAAGAAAAGATAAATATCCTATTCAGGCTTATAAACAGGCAGTTGGGAAAGAAAACCTGGAAGAATGGAGTTAGACTAAAGAAAAGACAAAGGACAGACAGTGTTTACAGCTTCAAATACAAAAGGCAGCTGCAAAGAACAGAGCAATCTTTTCTCTGTGCCTGCGAACAATGAATTATGGATTTAAGGCACTGCAGGACTGATTCATGCTAAACATGAATGGGGACCATCATGAACAGAGCAAACTTTTCTCAGCAATCTTTTGCCTTCAGTAGGGTCTGGACGTGCACATCATGACTGATCTCAATTTGAACTTCAGATAAATTCAGCTAGGAAGGACTCTGGAAGCTGAAGTGGCAGATGAGCACATCTTACAGAAGATTTCCTAACACTAAAAGTGCCTAACAACATATCTCCAAAATTCATGATGGCCATACACTGAACTGCTTACAGAAAGGAGATTATTTTTCTGAGACACCAGGTCTAAAGGAAAACCAGTGCTGAGAGGCTTCCTGAAAGATTAGAAGATTTTGAATCCACACACAAGAAGCACAAAAGTTCTCACAATTCAACCCTGTGACACTAAAGCCATAAAGGTCCCTTGACAGCTTCTGATGAGATTTCTCATTTTCCATTAAATCACCTAAAACACATCTGTCTTTGCTCTAAGCATTTCCACTCAGCAGAAACTCTAGATCATATATGACTAGAGCATAAAGGGATTGACAGATTTATACATCTTAAGGACAGAAAAAGACACTATTATAACCTAGTCTGATCCTCACCTACAGGAAGAAATCATAAACATTGTCAGAAAAAGCACATGCAATTAATAGACACAAAACTGAAAGGTACCTGCTACATGATGACATCAAGAATTGCCTATTTAGAAGAATTCTACAACCTTAAAAATCACACTTTTAATATGATTGTGGTTTAAGATTGTTAAGTGCAGATTGTTGTGCCGTGTGGAAAAAATTAAAAAGGTATCCCTTTCTTCATTGGCTTTCATTGTAGGATGCAGCAAACTTCTATACAGATTTTCTGAGATACATAGGAAATGATCTGCTGATCTACAATCTTTATAACAAGCCTAAATGTACTTAACTTGCCTTCAGAAGATCAATACTAGCATCAAATGAAATCCAGGCTATGTATTCTATTTACATAGTCTCCTCACTAGTTCTTGGGTAAGCGAAAGGATGAGTTTGTGATATTGCATAGTCAGCCACTTCTCCCCACCAACCTGCAAACATCCAAACCTCACTCAGTAAATAGTCTCAGGTAGTTCAATAGAAGAAAAGATTTTAAAAATGAATGGCAATCACTGTATTCTTTTCATTTTTTAATAACTTTATACAAATAAAAAAATCAAATTTCATGCTTTCTTATATCACATTCTTATTGCGTCTTCTGTATGGAACCATTTCTTTCAACAGGCCATCACTCTAAAGTATGCTATCAAATATGAGACAAGACAGATTAAAAAAAATCAAACTATTATTCCAGCCAAGGTTGCTGTATGAATCTCACTTCTTCACTGAAAATTTAAATTATTGCTTTCACCTGCTGTCCCTACAAGAATGGCCTTTATATGGAATAATGCATCCATATGGTTAGCATCTCTAACAATAATTCAAAATCAGAAAAAAAACCCCTATATTTGGGAACAAAAAAATTACAGCTCACAAAATGAGGGACATGACAGAAACAAACACATGGACTTGTCTCCACATAAAATGGGATCGCTCCTGACTCCTAAGTTTCGTTGAGACTAAATATTGTAATATATTTCACACCCATTTATGATGGTTTAAGCCTGGGTCTTTTAAAAGCTTTCTTATTGTTTCAAAAAAGTCTGGTTTTTTCTATACTACCTAGCATTATACTAGTCTGTTTCTTTCAGAATGTTTATTTCATGTGTTTTAATATTTTTGTTTCCCCAGCCCAACAAAGTCAGACAAAATCATATTAGGACTGCCTGTTGTTTTTGTTTTTTTTAAGAAGGTATGGCATTTGTCAGCATTCCTGCTGCCCAGCTGAAATTGCCTTTTTAATACTATTCACAGCCTTGCTCAGTGGGAAGTTTACGTATTTTTTCCTGATTTCTTTCCACATGCAAGGATAGGCAACAAGTAAAATCAAGATATTCTTTGACATTTTTCATGGCTTAAAGAATTAAAATAAAAAAGCAATAAAACTGTATTTTCATTCAAGCAATCATTTTGAGGATATCTGATTCTCTATTCCATTTTTTAAGTGCATTACGAAAAATATTTCCACTGAAGCAACTGCATTCCTTCCAAGAAGATGGAGGTAAAGTTTTTTAAAGCAATTTACTTTTTTAGGGACAGTATCTGCTAAATGACAAAACACTAAAACTCTACAATAATGTATAAGAAATTTACAACTGAAATTAAGGCTTTCAGGAATGAAGCACCAAAAATTTTGACATAATTTTACAAAGGGAAATCAAAAAAACTTGCACCTTAGGAAGTGAAATATAAAATATGTAAAAGTGAAAAAAGGCTTCTACTGATTTGAGTGTATATTAGCTTAATCATCAGGTATTAAAACTGTGGGCTTCCAAAATCAGTACTGTAACTATATTTTAGAGTATCTATATGACAATAAGTCAGAGGTTAGAAGCTATAATACCCCACAAGCTCCATTTCATACTAATTTCAAACAATTTTTAACTTGACAAAGATACCCACAACAGTGTCATTTTGTGCATATTCACATTTGAAATGCTGTCAGAGGGAGGTGATTCTCCCTCTACTAATCAATTACAAAGGCTGTGTATGGCCACGAGGTTTCTAAGCTGGATATTTCCATAGTGTCAAAAATAAGATGAGGGAAATCTAGAGGTGGGTTGTTGTTTTGTTTTTTTTGGCATTTTTTTGTATTGCATCTAATATCGATTTAATGGATAGGTGGTCATATATACTGAAGATTCTATATGTCTCTGAGTTTCTTACTTGTACACCAGAAGAATCTTGAGATTTTAGTCTTTAAATACAGACTAAAAAAGAACTTGCATAAGGGAAAGATAGCACTTTTCAACCCCAGCTGTCTCTAAAGGATTGCCACCACAAAAGAAATTGCTAGTGCATGGAACAGGTTGAAAGGTTGCAAAACTGACAGTGAAAACAGTAGACATTTGAATAAATGCCATTGTTTCAGTCAGTAGAGATCAAGTAAATTGTGCAGCATATTGGAAAGGATACATATTAATCAAAGAGCTTTGCTTAATTAGCAGTTGCCTGCCATATGCTTGGCATCTTAGCACTGCAGGACAGTTGTGGAGCTCAGTTAAGTAAACACTAATACCAGTTGCAAGACATTTGTTCTCATTGCATATTAATCAGCAACAAAGCATCCTACAGAGAAAAAAAAAAATCCTGCACTAAAAGGTGAGACGGTGCCTGAGGAGCATCCATTTTTATTATTCCTGAATTATTACCAAGGTCTTAAATGAGCAATGATTAATGCAGTTAAAAATATTGTCATTATTTGAATAACCTAATGCCAGTGGATCAGAAACATCTGGATGCAAAATTTGATCATTCTTAGAAAGCCTTAAACGCCCAAAGAACTTGCTGTCAGCAGTCCCTGATCTTCAACTGATAATGCATTAACATATCCATCTCTATCACATATGTATAAATACAGCCCTCTGTTTTCCCAGGAATATCACACAGACACACACAAAGCATTCTGTATAAAACAAGCCCTTTGTAATTTTGAAACTAGGACTCTAGGGTACAAGTCTACTCCAAAGAGTTATGATTTATAGATTACATGTTTTGCTATCCCTCAATTATTATTTTCAACCTACAAGTAATAAGATTGGTTTTGAGCTTGACTCATGCCGGGGCACCACCCCATTAATAAACGGGAGAGCAAATTACATCTTCTTCCACACCTAAAGACAGGTGTTTTTCAGAGTAAAATCTGTTTTACCTATATGTAGGTATATCAGTATATTTAAATTTTCAAGGGTTTGTGCTAGGAACTGATGACTCAATCCTCAGCAATAATCTACAACTGTGATTGTTCCACAGAAGCAGTGTTTCCAAATTCTTCAGGACACACATCCAGGTGTCCAGTAATGGATTCAGAAAGTATATTCTAGAGTTATTTTCTTCAATTTTGAAGTAGGGTGCTGAGAAAACTTCATTAAGCATCATTTATAAACAATCAACAGATGCCCTGTTCTTGAGTTTTCATAAAATTTTAAAATTCAAGTCATTAACGTTCCTTTAAAATATGAGGTGCCTGGGGATAAAGGAAAGGCCTCTTCTAATTTAATTTATTTTAAAAAATGATTGCAGGGAAAAATTATATAACTACACTCTGGAGGAAGAAAAGCAGTTACCAGGAGGATCATATATGAGCCTGCTCACCTCAACATCTTTATATATGATCTGAGAAAAGGGATGACTTGTGAAGATAGAAATTATTCAGGATCATCAAAATATAAGCTTAAAGAAGTACCTGTGGGGCTGAGAGATAAGACAGAGATAAAAGCAGGAGCAGATTAAATTAAATATAGAAAAGTGCATATAACACACATGAAAAAAATAATATTAGCATCTACAGTGACCTACTCTACTGATTAAAAAAGATATCTTGTCATCCTGAGCCCTTTGAAAATTAAGAGTTCCACCAAAGAAGGACAAATAGAACATTTGCAATTGTTTTAAAAGAATGGCTATCTCAAGTGTCAATCTGATACTGCGGAAGCAATGATATGCCTAATTCTGATCAGCATATACAAAGACTATGCAAAAGAACTAGAAGGAGGATGGTAAACAGCCAAAATACAAGAGTGATCAGGTGTGTGGAAAACTGTATAGCTTAGCTAAAATAATAATAATAATAATACCTTCCCAGTTGTCTACCTCAGTTACATGAGAAGCTTCCCACAAACTTGAAAAGTATCATGATTTGTATCTAGAAGCAAATGGAATTGCAAGACTTAAAATTGGCACTTTTAAAGGCCATCTTTTGCAGATATGGAGATACTTAGGGAAAAGGCAGTATCTGCATGGTGCAGCTCATCAGGAATAATCAATAAGCCTCAGTGTATCCACAAGCTAACTTTCTACTGACCTACTTATAGACCTACATTTATATTTTTGATGTACATACCTGAAATGCAAACAAAAAACTTGCTATTGCCAACATTTCTAGGTTTAGAACAGGAATGAAACATAGCTTTGGCAAAATGCGTCTGCCACACCTTAAAACGCTGCTATTCAAAAGGAAAAAAAAAAAAAAAAGTGGGGGAGGAAATAGATGAGTGAGGGGAAAAAATCTGATAGGTTTGAAAAAGAAGATTGATCAGTAGCAAGAAGATATGTAAGTAGGGCTGCATGAATAGGCAGCAATATAGTGATTGAGATGTCTCCCCTGTGTCTCTACCAACTTACAGGAAGCAACAGGTTCTGCAGCTGTGTCAGTAGAACTGCTGTTTGTCAGTACATCAACAATTTACAGCTCTTCCACTGATGTACATATGTGCAACATCAGCCAGGCCTCGGCTGAACTCTGTATTAGCATGATAAAGGAGGTGAAATTGCAGATTTCTGCAGAAACGGAGAGCTAGGAAAGAAGTCACAGTTATTGTTTATAATTGCATATGCTCAAGAAAAACCATTTAGGAGTTTTAAAAGCTCTTTACCTTCCCTTTGAGGTGAAAGTCACACAAACAGGTGTATAATCTGAGCAGGTTTCCAGATTCATCTTAAAAAACTGATGTGTTGCTCACTCTGATAAAAATGTTCATTCTGCCTGTGACAACACAATGATGAGCACTGAGGATGTGCTTTGGGCACCTGCTGGCACTCAGTAAGTCATCTGGAGAACACATGACTTGACAGATACTTCATTGAATCAGAACAGGTGATACAGACACCTTGGAAACCCCTAGCTAGCCATTCCATTTATTTTGCTATTTATGCAGAGCTGGTGATACAGCAGGTATTTGTTCCCATTGCCTATACTTTGAAAGAATTTGTCTGGCCTAGACACACACACTGATGTTTTCAGCTAATATGTCACTTGAAATTTATTTTCATTAGAGTAATTCTCAACCAGGAAACTGTTGATTAGCCTATTCGAGCTGTGTGCACAATACACCGCTTTCTCTTTCACAGAGTAATGGATAAGAACATTGAAAAGGTTTGGTTTCAATCCCTAAATTTCCCAATCAGCCAGTTTTGTTCCTTTTATTCTCACTTCTTCCCCTGTCAGGTAATATTATATCCAGTTGATCTCTCTCCATAAGCATATGCCAGGATTCAAGGTGGCAGGGATATAAAGTTAAGATGAAATTCTCACAGTTATCAAAATTACTGTGCAGTTGGATTAAAATTTCATTGCCCATGAATTGCACAGTTCACAAAATGCACTTCTGTAATAATTCTATCTCAATGCAATGAGGTGGTAGATTCAGCTGAAAATATTTTACCAGGAGAGGCTTATGTTGGAACGCTGACTCTACATATCTGGGTGCTCTACAGCACAATGCTGACTCCATAAAAACCTTTGATATAAATAAGACAAATGATTTCCATATGCCTTACAATTCCACAACCCCCTTGACTGTGGAGCTAATCAGCTTTGTCATTGAGCTTAATAAGCTCTCCAGTTAGCAAGCTCCCATCTGGGCATATTCTGGGAAAGACAAAAATTTCCTCCCAGTTTCCCATCTGTGGACAAAAACTCCTGTGGAGAAACTCTGGGATGATAGCAACTCGGAAGAAATCAATAGTAACCTAAAAGGTTAGTGATGTTAACAGTTAACAGCAATGAAATTTGTGGTATATAAATGGACACTCAGGGAAGTGAAAGGAAGCAGCAGTGTTTCTGATAGTTACTGAGAATATCTTGGTTCAGTAAAGGAGAAGACAACAGAAAACCCTAGTTACCCTCAGCTCGCTAAGGCTTTTGCTATTGACCTTAGGAATGACAAGGTTTGGTTGATTTCTTCTGTGGTGAGAAAACTTACAGGCATACATGTGCAGTGCATCTGCTTTGAAAGTAAGTCTCCAGATATCCATAGATGGTAACCTTTGTAGGACCTAAACCTTGATTAATGACTAACTAAGGGACCAGGAAAGGAGGAAAGTTCAACATCCCCCTCCTCATACAATAGTTTTCACTGTGATTGGTGACTGGTATTTATCTAGAGTAGCATTAGAGAAATTATTTTGGCAGGTTATCTTTTCCTCTTGCAACACTGTTTGCTTTTATAGTTTTTCCTTTCATGTGTCCTTCTTTTCAAAAGGTAAATAAAAACAGAGAATTGTATCACTTCAGACGGATCATCTAAATACCATGTCATTCTAGGAAAGCAGCTTGGTCTTAGTGGACTGGAACAAGCGACACAAAAGCATGTAAGTCACCAGATCATCCAATACATGGAGACGCATCAGAGGGAGGGGGCTGCGATTGTTTAACCTGGGGGTTCACAGGGGATCTTACCAGTGTATATGAATACCTGATGGTGGATAGTAAACAGATGAAACCAGACTCTCCTCCATGGTGCCTCTGACAGGACAAGAGCCTCTGAAAATAAATTGAAAAGAAATTGGAAAAAAACCCCACCAAGAAATTACATTTAAATATAAGGAAAAAAATTTACTTATTGTGAGTACAACTGAGCAATGGAACAGGTTTCCAACGGGGTTATGGACTGTCCATGCTTTAGCAAAACTCAGTTGGACACAGTTCTGTGCAACCTGACTTTCAGCATATGAGGTACATTAGAATACGGCCTGGGTCCTTTCAACCTGTTATCCTATGTTACTGAATCTGTTAATAATGCACATTTTCCTTTGAATTAACCCAGGTGAAAAATTCTTATGTGGTCTGCCCAAAAAGGCCCAAACTCCTTATAAGCAGAGAAAGAAGTTGTAGGGTGAAAAAGAGAGAGCACTCTATTGGTAGCTCAGATCAGACTGAAATTTGAGTACATTAATTCCTGGTAAACACATTTTGTGTATTTATACTACTACAGGAATGAGTGCTCCAGAAATAAATATGGCATTTACAATTACTTAAACTCCTTGCAGTACAGGATTAAAATAGTCCAAATCCCAGCCCAGGAGGTTGTATAAGAACTGAAACTGTGTAGAGTAACACCCAATTTGCAGCTAAATTAAAGCACAAGATTTTATCCAAATTGCACTTTAAAAGCTGTGAGAATAAGGCAAGTGTTCCAATTATAACTCACATGGGTCTATTAATTGTTTCTGTAAGTACCACATGCTTATGGAAAATCTAGTCTGAGACATCCAATTAGATCCAGAATCAAGAGACAATCTGCCTTCAAGAAGTCAATTTATTTGGTCCTTGTAAGTTTTTCTATTAAGAAAAGTATTTTCTGCCCTCTGATTTTTGGCACACACTTTTTACTTAGATTGTGTTTTCATACTCTTCCTGCAATTTCATTGCTACATGCAGTGTGGGAATAAAGAGTTCCCTAAAGCACAGAACTTGTTTTATACCCCATTAACTATCTTACTTCCACCTAAAGTTTTATCAAAAATTAGAAAAAAAAGAAATCCAACTTTCTCAAGGAGCAACTTCTCCAAAAAAACAAATCAACACACAACTTCACTTTTTTAAAATGAAACTTCAAGCATGATAGCATTTTAAAAATTTAGCTATGAAGTGAATTTCCACACTATTTTTTCTTCACTCTATGAGCAACATGAACACAATGTGTTGCTCATAGTAGGTCATCATACGACATCGACATTGAACATGTGGACTAAAGGATACCAACCACGCCCAATCAAACACTGACCTGACTGGACAGCAGACTTTAAAACTCAAGAGACACCTATATCAATTTCACCTAAGTCCATGATTGTAGGAATGCAATCCCTGTACCCTTAACAGGTGTTTCCTTATAGGGAAAGAGTCTCACCTTACTTTTTCTATGTTAAGAAGTTAACTAGAAAGTTCTGTGGGTTTCTCTTTGCTCAAGCCCAGAAATGTAGATTTGACCCTAAAAGTGCTAATCAAAGAATGTTGTTATTTCTAATTGGGCCAAGGGCCAAAAAGCCCACCTAAGCCATTGAGCATAAAAAAGAAAGAGCAAGAGAACTCTACGCTTTTTGCTTTAGCCTCTGGCATTTAGAAGTACTGTAGCAGCAAGGAATTTTTCTCTGTGCTGCATTCGGCTTTTTTATTTTGTTTTTGTAGTATTTTCCATCTTTATTAAAACCATCTTTATTTTCAAAGCACCTGCGATCAGCCGTCTCGCTTATTTTATATCCACATCTCTGCAGGCTGGCCCTCAGATATGTGGGTCTAACCCACACATGATCTTGGACAAGTAAGGTGGAAGTACCAAGGGCAAGCTGGAAGCCATGAAAAGCGAACAGAAGTGGGTTTTCCACACAGCCTTTCTATTGACCCAGGCACACACCAACAGCAAAGGAATGGTCCAGCTGTTTCTCATCTGATGTGCAGTGCCAGACAATAAAATAAACAAAAATCATGGTTCCTCACTAAAGAGATCCCAGTGGGACTTGCTGAAAAGGCAGAAAACATCTTTGGGCCTGAGGTATGAAAGGCCCCAAGGTATAAAAGTGATGCAGCATGTCCATACCTGACAAAAACAGAGCCAGCCACCAGTGTTCAATTATTATTTACTGAATGAGTAGTATCAAAATACTTCTTTGTTTTGTATCAGCGAAGATTGAAGTGTCACTTTTAAAAATATTACTCAATAACGTTATTTTGACATTTTTCTCTTGATAAATCAGGTTAATACCACCTAAGTACATCTTCCAGAAGAAGTGCAGGTCAGTATTTTAAACAGATAAAAATTCAGATCCTAAAATGCTCACTTCTTCATAATAAGGTGTTAAATCAAATCAGCCTTAATTTGACATAGTTTTTTGTTCGTGAATTCTATTATGGCTCTTCAACTTTAAAAATGAGGAGATTTTAATAGATATTTAGATATTAATTTAAAGGTTTAATTTTAGCTAGTCGGTTCCAGGTTTTGTCCATTTTCACTTGTTTTCTATAGCTTGCAATGACCATATCAAGGAAATGCAATTACTTGCACACAGTAAAGACTAAAAGCACAGCAGCACAATTAACGTCTTTTTTAGCTAATATAGTCTTTTCATGCCAATAATTCATATACAAGAGAATTTTTGAGTTCTCATAGTGTTATGCATAACAGACTTAAAGACGGGCTTATATGAAAGTTAGCCTGTAGAAGAAAAAACAAATATTTAAGCAACTACAGAAACATAAGGTGAGAGATTAAGAGAAATCCTGCAAAAAAATCTTTAGACCTTCACAATTATCAGAATGTGAAGAAAAAAGAGGTCAGATAAATACATGGAAATATTATTATATAAAAAGTTTAATACAAATATAGGAAGAACAAGTGTAATGAGCTAAAAGATGCCTGACTAATGGAAACAAATCAAAGAAGCCTGGAAGCAGTTCAGAAAGAGAGATGAGAAATACCTTTTTTTTTTCAGAATGACAAGCACCACCAAAAGCTATTATTTTGAGATTTGTTATGAGGATGGCCCTGTTCACATTCTTAAGAATAAATTTGATTGATCTAGAAGGTGAAAATAAAACTCCTATTGACTCTTCAAGAATTTAATTAGGTAAATTAAAATAAACTCCTTTTCCTTTGATTGTTGAGTATGTAAAATGGTCTGCCTAACAAACAAGAGTATTGCAGAAGTGAACCTGCTGTTCTGAAAGTTAAAAATAACTTTTTACTTTGTGTGAATTACTCTGAACTGCAAAAGAAATAAAATCCATCTAAAAGAAAACAATAATAAAAAATTACCTCTCAGATATTTCAGAAAAATTCTTCACATGGGATTATAAAAGACAATCATTAGAAATGCTGGTGCTAAAAATATTAATGCAGAACATGAAATAATATCTCATTATTAAATTGTCAGGCAGTTGCCTGGAGAGAAGCTTAAGAAAATGTAGAAGTAAATCCATTATTTTCAATGAATATATTATCTTCTTTAAAGTAGTCTTGAAAACTTTGCTAAAAGCCAGCTCCAAGCAGTTACAGATAAATTGATTTCTTAGTAATAATTGTGCTACCCTACATAACCCACAAGGACAGGGGGATCTAATGCCATGTCTTGCACTCATGCATGTGTCATTTGTTCCACATCAGACCTGATATTGAAGCAATAATATGTATTTGTTATTCAAATGATTTAACTAAAGAAGTGAGCAGGGGTGTTAAATGTACAGTTGGATAGTTTGTATCTTTGCACTATAATCATTGACATTCCATTAATGCATGAGATTTCAAAAAAAAAAAAAAACAGTGGAAATTAAATTAATAGTCTTCATCCAAAATATTTTCTTTTAGAGCATGACCTGAAGAACTGAATTTCTTACTAATTATTCTGAATTCAGCCCAGATTTCTTTTTTCTTTCCTATGGAATATCTCAGTTATAATACTTTATACTTTGCAGGCACAGATTTTAGTCACTAGTCATGCAAAATGCAGACCTCAGCATCTACTGTCTGAACAAAGATGATAAAAATTGTCCTAAAAGCGACATTGAGAGTCAAGAGTAAGATCTGTTGATTGAGCCACAATGATTTAAGCACAGCCGAAATTTTTTTACCTAAATTTATCGATCAGATGCACTGTCATCATGCTTATAGTGTCATCACATAGAAATGTTTAACAAATTGTAGAATTAGCATCACTTTAGAAAGGGATGTAAGAGTGTAGTAAATGTTTGTCACCTCAGAGAGAAAACCCTTTTCAATCATCAAATGTATTTTATTGTACTGTCAGTGTTTTGCTTTTTTTCTGTAAGAGGTGTTATTTCATACAAGAACTTTGCAGCTGATACTTCTAGAAATACCTTGTCCATTGACAGGCAGAACTGGCTGTACTCCAACCAGCTACATGTTGCAGCTGAGATGGAAATTCATAGCCAGAAACAGATTGTGTTAGCAGAAAAACACTTGGACAGGCACTCAGAAAGTTGTCACATAAATGGGTGCCTGTGAAGAAGCAGACAAATCCTGAAAAAGAAAAAAGCTACTTCTGTTCTGGTCTGAAGACAGCTTTAATACTGGCAAAAAAGGACAAAAAAAGCTAAAGAAGAATTTCATCTTCAGTGTGAAGCATGAGAGAATCCTTCAATCAAAAAAGGATATCACAGAGATGTGGCCATTTATATTTTGCCTAATTACTCATTTACTAGTTACACAATTAGCCATGAGAAACCTAAGGCAGGAAGTTATGTTGAAGATACTTTGAAAGCAGGAATTTTTTTCATGAATAAGCAATCCCTGGTCCCAGCAACATCATAACACTATTTTCAAATATACTAAAATCAGTCATCATTATACCATTAAGTGATAGGGTCAGACTTGACATTAATATTTTGCACAGTTTTTCAGTTTTCATTTTCCCAGAAGCACTAAATCCTTCCTCATGATGTAGAATGTTTTCCATTCACATCGGTGACAGCAGCATATTCAAGCACAATTTTCCCAAATTACATGTTTTCAAGAGGACAACTAGTAATCAGGTAGAAGATAAGGTGCTCAAAGTCAAAAAATTGTTGTTATTTACATTATACAGCTATTAAAAGTCAGTATATCCACAGAAATGTAAGTTATAAAAAGCAGAAAAGCTTTGTTCACTTCCCATATATTTATGATGACAGATGGATTGTGAATTCTTTTCATGTTGGCCAGCTCTTCTTTAAAGCCTTCACTAAAAAGATCTTGAATGGCTTCATGTGTCATATAAAAGATACCATGTTGCTATTTTTACTGTTCAAAAGACAGTTATTAAAAAAAATTAACAGTAATGGGAGGATGTTCTAATTTTCCCTGCTTTCACTCAAATGTCTTGCTGATTTTCCCTTTTCTTACTTCTTTTTCTATTCATTATCCCTGTTTTTCAAAAGCTGATAGTATTTCTAATCATCAGTCTCTCCTTCCCCCACTTTTACTCTTGTGCCAATTCCTTAGGTTATCACCCTTGCCATTCCTTAACACTCATCCATTCCAAACTTTTTGTCACAGCCCCTCGATTTTCCTAGTTTTCACAACAAAGTTGTATTTACCTCTGCTCACTCATCTCACCCTTCTTAATCTGTCCCTGCTCTGTCACTAGTTCTCCCTCTCTCCTATGTATTTATCAATTGATCCCAAAATAGTTGACCCTCAGAAGAATTCTCTACTTGCAGAACAGAAAGCACTGAGGAAACAGAGAATCTGAAGTGAAACAGTGGCTGCTAAAGCTGTTGTCAAACCTGGCATTGAAAATCACCTCTTTGAGTCCTGGTCAGCTTGAACAATAAAACCATGTATTTACTGCCTTTCCCCTTAATTTCTCTCTCGTTTTCTGTTTTCATCTTTTCTCTCCACATATTCAAAAAACAGAAATCCAACCTCCTCTTACATGGGAACCAAGAGGTGATTATGCAAACTATTAGCATGATTTTTTCTCGCCTGAAGGCATGCAGGACTGGAAGACCTTGTTAAATCCTGTGATCAAGAATTGCATATCCTTTATTGCCAGTATTATGGAAACTCTTTTGAAGCCAAGTCACTGCTCTTCCCAACCCTTATTTTGAGATTAAGGAGATTTTTGATTTGAAATTGCATTGCCGAAAGTTCACAGAAACTTAGCAACATATGAAAGCTAATATTTAATCTTAAAATAATCACTTAATAAAAGTCAGCATTCAGCTCCTGAGGGATATTGTTCAATTGCAGTCTTAAACTCTCTTCTAACTCAGTTAAAGAAGTGGCCAAAGGACAGTGTCTGTAAGGACCATACACTTCTCTCAGATCTTGTGGTGACATAAAGTTACAACACATAAGAGTGACTGATTGTACTAATAGCAACGTTTTTCTGCTTCATTTGCCCCTATTTTACTTTACAAAAAGGGAATAAATAATTCCAAATTTGCAGTAATTTGAGAAAATCGAGCTAGGGAAAATCCACTTGTTTTTGTACTTTGCCCACAGACAAATTTGTAAGTTTTCTAGGAACACTCTAGAGTAAGTAGGAGCATTTCTTCAGTTGTAGAGTATTTATAATATTATGGTAGGTCCTGGCATTAAGAAGGAGAAACAAAGGTCAGCAAAACATATGCATGTGTTGGTGGTTGTTACTGTTTTTCTTCTTAAGAACAAGCATGCCTACTTCTGCTAGCCAAAGAGAGGTCTGAAATGTAGGAAAACCTCAGATTTCCATTTTGTTGCTTTTTATTCCATTTTGCCTTCCCAGGTGGTAGTCAGCAATTAGACAGGGATATAACACTGGAGAGAGAAAGCTTTATTTCTAATACTTCAACTTTAAGCAGATGTAGTCAATTCAAAAAGAAATAACAACAATAAACAAAAATACCCCAAACCCACTTCATACTTCTAAGGCCTCAAATAATAATAGATTGCACCTCAGGCTTACGACTTCATCTTGAACCCATAGTCTCCCAGCTTTTAAGGCAGAATCAGTTTGAATGCATCTGGCAACACAGGCAGAGCAAATTTGATTCTGTCCACAAATCCCAGTGCATAGATGCCTTTAGACATTCCCATAGGAGTAATCAGGAGCAGTGTGACCTCACATGTCTTAATTCATCCCTTAATCATTATCTGACTTGTCACTCAGGGGTTTCTGTCAAGTTGTTCCCAAAATCTTTGCGTATTTGGAAGCCTGGCAGTAAGCGAGAAAAATTTCCTAGACAATGCTTTAATTTCTCAACCACTGAATATACATTGCTTAAGGACTAAACCCACTAGTGCCCAGAGTCCCTTTTATTTCTCAAAGACAATCAAATAACTTCAGACAGGCCTCTGACTAAAAAGCTGAAGCTATACTTTTCCAAATCACCTTTTGGTAGCCTCATATGCAGCAGCTTTCACGATTATGATATATCCATTAAAGGAGACTTTTCCTCTGGAGTCTTTAGAAACATTCAGTGCTCAATAAAATATCTGAGTTTATTTCAAGATATTAGCTTTTAAATAGGGGTAAGTCTTGCCCATAATACAATACAAGCAGATGCAGTAAAGTATTTCTCTTTTATTTTCTCAGATTTTTTCTCCTAGTAATTTTTTTATTATTTTCTTGTATTTTCATACTCTGTAGTTACCTCACAAGACTCTACTTCTAAATAAACAGATGTAAACTACCCTTTTAGCCAGATAGAAGAATACTATAGTCATGCTTTACTGCTGCACTGTTAACCTGTAGTTTTTCTGATGAACATGCATTTATTATCTACTGAAAATATATCAATAGATATGAGATACATCTTTTGTACTAATAAAAATTATTTTTCTTGTGTTGTCTTCAAAGAATTAGAGATGTGATTCAGTACCTACAAAATTCAATGCAAAGCCTCTCAGTGATTTTGGTGGATTCTGGCTCATATCCAAATGAAGGTTAGGAATAGTCAGGTCTTCCTCCTCTTCAGAAAAGCAAGAAGGAGTAAAAATAAGAGAGAAAGAGAGGGAAGGCTTAAAAAAAGGAAGAGATTTGCAGATCAGTTTCCTGCAAAAAGAATACCATCCCTATCTACCAAAAATTCTTAGCAAATATAAACAATGCTGAGCAAAAAAGAATAACCAGGAGATCCACTAGAAGTTTATTTTATTTCTGAAAGTTAATGCCTGAGTTTTCATGCAACATTTATCTCGTGTTTATTTGTAGAATCACTGCTTTGCCATTGCCTGCGTTGTGTAACTGGCCTGCCAACTGACACAGCTGTGCTACTGCTCAGTGCATGAGCTGCTTTCCTGGCAGGAGAATCACTGAAAAATAAAAAATTAGTATGAAAAAATTTCTGAAATAGATTCTTGAAAGTTTCTATGAACATTATTATCTGGATAATTAATAAGATGTATGGGGTTTTGATGATTATTTATTTTGTTTCAGTTAAAAAGTAATAAATGTTTTCTTTTATCTCAGCCAGTTCAAGCCCATAATAAACAAAATATCAGTAGAATAACCTATATCTTTCTGTTATATTTCTTCAAATTTTCCATTTCCATATCTTGACACATTGATGAACCAAGAAAGCACTAAAATTTGCTTTTAACCTCAAGTCTCTGAGAATGAGCCCTTTCAACACTGAATTTCTGCTCAAAATGGACCTGATGCTAAAATACTGCATGACTACTTATGAGAAGCCTCCACAGCATTTCGATGTTAATGTGCTCACATTTATATTTATACCTAGAGGCAAAATGCTGATTTTCAAAAATATTGGTTTGAAAAAAAGCAAAATGTCACTCTTCTGAATGATCACAAATAAAAAGGATTGTAAAAACAGAAAATTTAATTATCTGGTTTTATTTGCTGTATTCATTCTACTTTTGCGTGAGGATTTTAGTCAGCAGTTCCTACCACTGATTTCATGATAGACAGCAAGAATTAATGCAGTTCTACACATAAATGAAGTAATAAAAAGCAATCATAAAGACTATTCAGACAATTATAAGCACTCTAGAAGAACTCTAATATGTATTAAATAATATGACTCAACAAGATGCAGAATCCTTGGGATTAAAAACAGCTAACAAGTTCATGCATAATGAACAGAAGGCTGTAGGAATTTCTAGTTTCATTTAACTTGCTTTTTTTTTTTCATAAAGTCTAATTGAATACTATTTTATAGAAAATTTATAGGGATTTCAGTGTAATAAGGAATCAGATGGCAGTACAAGCCACAGCAGGAGGCTCCCACACCGTGCTCTTCTAAATTGATGCAAGATACCCAGACAGATATTTTTCAGAGGATAAAGTGTAAATCAGACATTTTCTTTACCCTTGAGACTATCAACCATCCTAATAACCAGGAAGATGCATTTTCCCCATAGCAACATAAAAAAGGGCACAACATTTTCATTGAAGTTAGATGACCAAACAGCATTTATTTCTTTGAAGCCACAATGCCAAGGGTATTGTGCAGAATAAAAGTTGGTCAACCACAAGTCATGTTCTTCAGCGCAGAAATGGACTCATTTTGGTAGAAGAGACTGATTTCATACATAAAATACACTTACATTCTACCATGACTATGTGAAAAATTTACTTAATAAATTATTTAACATACTTGTTAAAAAGAAAAAAGTATCTTTTCCATATCCCAAAGTATTTATCACATTGTCAGGTCTGCTTTTTTGTTTTTCTTTGATTTTAACCCAGAAAACAGTTCCCTTTCCTAGAATCAGGACAACTTTAGCATCAACAGAAGCAAAAAAAACCCCCCACTATCCTTGTTTGGCCTATCCATTGTGTCCTGTCAAGAGGAATTCTATCGATCCCATTATGTTGTTGTCATGTTGGACACTATATGACAGTCTTTACCATTTTCTGAATATATCTTGACAGGCTGAGGCATTTCAAGGCAGCAAATAAATATGTTTAATTCCCAGCAGTCTGCTATTGTTTCCAATCTGCATGTCAACAAACACACCACTGCTGAGAGCAGCAGTGCCAGGCAGCTCGGAAGGGGTGTTACCTGAGGATGGATACCTGCTTCTGAGCACAGGGATGAACTGGCCTCTATGCTGAACTCATCTGTTCCCCCCACAAAGTAACTACAGTGCAGGTCATGGCAGGAGGGGCTTCTGCATCCTGCTCTGCCAAAGAGACCTTATTCAAGAAAAAAAAGTCTAAATCAGAACTTCCCCTTTCCCTTGAGGCTGCCAACAACAGTGCCAGTCTCAGGGAAGATGCATTTTCCCTGTAACAGAACAAAAGCATGCACACTTCCAAGGAGGCCGTTGTGTTTCTGTTAGGTGCCTTCTCTTCTGTGACACTGACCTTCAGATCGTTTGGAGTGAAGGCTGAATTGTCATCCTCTGTATCTGAGAAACAATAAAACTGCTGTGAAGATATACTGTAAGGGATTTTTTAGCTGATAGAAAACATTACACATTGAGGCAGTTATGCCAGTTTTATGTCACTTGAATGTATGAATATATTTACAGTTTTGGTTAAAGAAAAATTAGTTTGCATATAGTTCTTAAGCAGTATGTGCGTGCTCCCTGAGCCTATACATGACAGTCTTGAAGAGTCCACCCTGTAGGTGTTCACATCATCATAAATATTTAAGTTAAAAGATTATTATTCAACTTAAATCTTAGGAAAATCAAGACAGAGATGTACATTGGATTCTGTCTTGGATGTTCATGCAATTCATGGAGAATTTGGAATCCCAAAGACATTGCAGTAACAGGAGAGCTTTTCAGTAAGCACTTTTCTAAGATGCTCCCCTAAGTAAAAATCTGAACACTGTCACATAAGAAAGTAGGCAGAGGCTACAGTGCTGTCTGGCATCAATAAAGATGCAGATAATATATAAAATTGCATTAAGTCAGGAGAGAAAGACCAGACTAGTTGATGGGCAAGAAATTCTGGAAGAAGAATCCCTTCCAGTGCACATCAACAAAGAAGGATTGACCAATTGAATCTCCATCCCTGACCACATACTACAGTGTCTTTTATTATTCCTCCTCTATCGCCTACACTTCAGCAGCCAAACAAAATTTCCTCCCAGAGGTAGGACAAGTACCCACATTCTGTACTAGAGATCTTTTTCTCTCTACTGATGCAGCACTTACAAAAATAGCCACACTCAAAAAAATCCACAATAACGTCTTAACTGACCATGAGCAAAGACTGGCACAAAAGCCTCCTCCTTTTCCCCCTCATTCCTTACTGAACAAGGCACAAGTACTTGCCGAGTTCACTGACATCAAGCAGCAACCTTTCCTGTGAGGACTCTCATAAAATACTCAGTGAGGTTTCTGCCAGGGACTTCTTTATTGTGTTGATTCTCAGTACAGTGGTGCTGTTGGAAGAGCCTCACTCTGCCTGAGATTTCACCCTAAAAATCACAAAACAGGATTACTTAAATGATGTCTATATCTACTTCACTGACCACATTTGAATCCTCATAGTGCCACAGCTATGTTACTTGACCTGTTAAATGGAAATGGTGTGAGAGGGCAGGAACTGACAAGCTGCTCCTATGGAACACTGTAGTGATACCTTAATATCCATAGTTCTCTTAAGATATGCATGTATAATGTCTTTTCAGCAAAAGATGCTGCCTCCTACTTGTATGAGACTATGGTGTGAGTTCGACCTGCCATGTTTCCTGGCCTTCCTTCCAGCTGTGCCAGCAAGGCTGTATTCTCAAAGCAGCGCAGAGATTTGATACTTCCAAAACGGTAAAGTAAGAAGCTGTCTGATGTCATTATTTTAATTATGGCAGAAAGGAAACATATCTCAAGAAAGTGGGGGCATATATAAAGCCTCCATTCTTGTGTCCTTTGCAGGAAATGTCACTGCCGTAGGCTACATGCGACCATGTTTTTCCTGTTCAGGTGTGCTCACTAGGAATTGGAAACAAAACCATAGATCATATGTGGAATTATTTTATGTTCTGTTGCATCATGTAACAGTTTAGATGCCGACTTTCTCCTTATCTAAGCTTTATGTTTCCTATAACTCCTGTTTCCAGTTTGGGCTGCAGCAGGGGCTGTTCATGCATGTGTACCAGTGATTCCAGATTCTGTGCTCATTACCAAACTAGAAGTGACTCCATCTCCAGGAGGAATTATATTCAGGCCCTTTGCATAAAGAAAATAGGAATGATGGCTTCCCTGATGAACATGCCCAGCAGACATGAAAGGAGAAAACTCTGTAAAGTGTTCTGGTACAGTCCAGGGTCAGTAACAATCAAACACTTTCCAGACTGACACCTAATTTCCTGGCCCTCATCCTGCAAAACCCTTCACAGTAACTTCTTTCCCATGAGAATCCCAACCATCTTTTCTCCCCCCACTCTAAAGGACTCCACTGAGGGAACCTACTTCAAAGTAGCCTGCTGCCTCAGCCAATGCCCAGTGCTAGAAGTAGGGCCCATTTGCTGTGGCTGATACTAGAGTTATCATTCAGATATTTTCTCTGACATTGTGGTTTAAGGACTCCTTTTTCATCTCACAGAATGAATGTGGAGGGTTTTCTGCAGTGAAATAAATCAATAAATAATTACTGCTTCATGCAGCAGGGCACCACAAGCCACTAGCACAGCTACTCGAATGAGACAGATAAGTACCAATGATGTTGGAAGACTCCTGCCTTGATAGCCCTCAGCCTTCTAAATATCAGTCATCAATGAGCAAGAAGCATCTGTCTGGTGCTTCAAGTCAATTCACACAGAATAAGGGCACCTTGCAAAGAAATAAATGTCCATCCAAGGAAAGAGATGCAGAAAAAATGGCAAAATGAGAATTATATTTACGTTGAAAAATGCTATGTCAACAAAAAAGGCTAATCAACCTCAAAATCTGTCTTCAGGTCCTGACTTGTTAGTTTTTTATACAAAAAACTCATAGTCAGAGACCACTGTAACCCCAAAAATTTCTAAAACCTTGGGTCTGAGGCTAAACCTTTCACCTGCAGAGGACTTGGAATTCATTCATTTGCTGTAGGATATAAGAGGCTGATCAGGACAAATCCTTCAAGTTCCTATCACCAGGTATACATTCAGTATCATAAAGCATGATAGTTCCAGTATCAAATCTAAACAGAGAAATTTCTAAAAGAGACAATATTAAAGCACGAAACCACAAAGGAAACTATAACTATTCCCCAACTAAAGACAGAATCAGCAACAACATTCCTCACTGAAGATTGTAAAGCCTACTCTTAAAAACCTTTGCAGACAGAACTTCAACAGCTTACTTGTGCAAATCACATGAGTTTGCTACCTATCAGGTAGCTTAGCCTGATATTAAAACTAAAATTCCTTTAGTGCAAATACTTAATTATTGTAGTACTTTACTGCACTACAGATTATTTCCCTCACCTTTGTGTTTCCTCTTACATACTAAAGTACATTCTTTTCTCCTTTAAGTCTCTTTTTATCCAGAAAACTCATTTCTTCACAGTTCTCACAATTCTCATGGTCTGTCTCTCAAGTTTGTTCAAGTTGTTGAATTTGGTGGATCAGTTCAGGCACCCGAGGCACAGCCAGCAGTGAAGTGTCTGAGTGCACCCTGAATAGACACACACACAATACATATACAGATTCACACAACTGGCCACACAGATACAGAACACTGAGCACAGCACTCACACAAACAAAAAAGCACAAATGGCTTGATCTTGTTACCTTATATGGGTGAAAATATATATCTACTTACAGACACACATATAAAAAATATGTGTGTCTTCAGCAACTGGCCTTAGACATTCATTCTGTCTAGTTCCCATATCCTTGGTGCCTTGGCCTCCCAGCTGCCTCCATCACAGTCACAAACATGTGCAACCAGATCTCTCTGGAAGCTGACCCATGTTTATGACATTTCCCGAAGCTGCACCCCAGAGGCCATGCTCTCTTCAACAGCTGACTTGGACATCCTGGTCCCTCCACTAGTCAGCTCACAGACCAGTCAAGTTTCTCCAGATTAATGGCCAATCCAATCTGTGACTCCCAAGGTTCATCTTACTGACTACCAGTTTGGCATTACCTAGTGATTATACACTGACATCCACACAGTATGGACACACTTGGGTCTCTTCAGCTACTGGTTCCAAAATCACACAGGCCCTTCATGGTCAAATTTAACTCTCTAGCCATTGAGGTAAGTGTACTGAAAATAGACAGCTTTTTCACCCTGGAAAATATTTAAAAAACAAGCCAGACAACAAGACTGTTCAGGGTGCACTGATCAAGCTCAGGGCACAGCTAGGTTAGCACACTGGTCAGCAACTTGCTTACATACAACAGTTTCATTTTTTTATCCTCTCAATTTTCCCAAGCTTCTTCCTCCCCAAACCTCAGATTCCTTATTTTTTCCTGATTTTGGATCTTTCCTTAAACTTCCCTTAGTAAGACATATTCAATGTTGAGATGCCTTTCCCCTTGCATCCCACAGCAAGGCCCACAACAAGGCCGAGAAGACTCAAGCAATAGCTCCCTAGAGTCCAAAAAGGTACTCAGAAGAACCTGTCCCATTTATTTGTCTTGAAGGGTTCCATGCTGGCACAAGAGCTGGTGGTTTCTTTGTGACAGACCTGGGAAGAACCAGGCAGAAACTTGCGCCTCTATCAGGGTTACCCTGCCTGTAATCATGTTTCTGTGCTTCTTTGTGCTCATGTGTGGTGATGAGTTTGTAATTCAACTCCCCGAGATGCTTTCCTTGCATAGCAATGACTAAAACTGAAAGCAGTTCTGCAACTGTAGCTTTACAGACAGCAAAATCAAGGGGTGGATGGATTCACATATCTGAAAGCAATAGTCTTATTAGCTCTTCCCAATACAGTATCACCTTTTCCTTTCTGTATCTGCAACACCTTACTNTTTTTAAAAAAATTTAAAGTTGTCTTTTTAAAGTTTGTTGGGTTGGACTTTTTTTTTTTCTGTAGGTTTACATATTTATTTCATGTTCTTCCACTTGACTTTTCTAGAAACAGATTTAAATTGTCCACTTGAAAAGGTAAGAATAAGCCTAAAATTAATAGTTAATCAATGACAGAAAGGCCTGGAGACTTTCTGCTACTTCTGTATGAAAAAACTCATATAAGGATCTTGCAAAAGTTTTCTGTAGGCTGTATCCTTTCCAAGCAGTTACTGCTCTAGCTGATGTTCCCTATCACTACGAAACTTTGTGCTTTGGATAACTGGTCCAAAATCTCACCTTTCAGTCTCCCTTGCTAAGTGCTTCATAAGTAACCCTAAACACCTTATTTCTCATTTTCCCCACTCCTTTCCCAAAGGAAGGAGGCTTTTCCTCTTCCTGCAACTCAGAGCAATTGGCACAGAATGTAACACCTCTTCCTGCTGCTCCTCTTCCCAGAAAATATTACTTTTAAAACAAGCTCCTTTACCTTACTTGAATTCAAATCTTTATGACAATCCAGATGAATTTCATAAAATCATGGATTTCAAAAAAAGTGTCAAATGTAAAACCAAAGAATATAAACTTTAACTCCACTGAAAAATTCACAGTGCTCCAAGTACTTTTGCTACATTAAAAATCCACTGAATAAAAGATTTGGACAAATTTGCAATTGTAAAAAAGTTCAGGGACTTGGCCAAAGTCAGCAGAAATCCTTCATTTGAGATCTTTTATTACTTGGATCTTGCCTAGATATTTGACCTAAACTAAAGTAGCTCACAAAATATTCTCTAGAATGTGAGGTGATTGCCTATGTATCTGTAAACATAAATGCAAAATTCTTAAAATAGAGAACAGAATATGTAGGACAGTAGTGCTAAAATGCTCCATTTCAGTTGTTGAACTATACTAGTCTGGGATATTTCAAATGGGACACTCATATTCCATGTGTCAACACAGGTGTCCCTTTAAGAAATAGCAATTAGATCTGACACGAAGTTTTGATCCAAAACCCTCTTAAAGCAGGGAGAATTGATGGAAATTCCACCTGCTGAAATAAAACCATTGCTGAAGGGGAGAAAAAAGAAGGATTGGAAAGAGTTGAGGGTGAACATGGAATCTGCAATACTTGCATATATCATCTTGCTAATTATTTCGTATGCTACTTCTCTGCTTCTATAAATTGACAATCCCTGCCTCTGAACAGAGACTGAACAAAAATAATTAAAAAGGGAAATTTAGCAACATGGCAATAGATATTTCTTCAGAAACTGACAGCTATATGATGAAAAAGCAACTGTCTGAGCCATTTTTAACTTAGTTTAATTTATGTAGGATCAGATATTATCAAAGACATTGATTAGAACATGACATTACCATTCAGAATAATAAAAAAGAATCTATAGATTATTTCAGATATACTTTATTTAGAGACTTAACTCTTCAGAAATAAAAATAAATCCTAAGAATAAAAATTCTGTATCATTCTATGCATGTATTGACCTAGTTGACAATGAGGACAGACCATTCTATCAAAAAATTGTACATATGTATAATGCTGTATAATCAGATAAAAAAGATTTATTAATGTACTTTACTTTACAAGGACTTCTAAATAGTACACCTATCATGATTCTTCTTGCGTAAAGTAGAGTTCACCTAACTAAACTCACAATAATTGAGCAAATATATAACACGCAATAGGTTTCCAGTGTAAAAAATGAGGTTTACACTGGTCTTGAAATCCACAGTCTGCAAGTTTTTAATGGCACTGGAAGATCCACATCTGATTCAGATTTAGTGTCATCCACCCACCACAAAATCTGCCTTCCTTGTTTTGTTTCTTCACTAAAAGAATTGATAAGAATACAAAATTTTTGCAATTAACAAATAGGGTGAGCATTTAGGTCTTTGCTCATCTGAGACTAAGTATTAAATGTGAATTTCTCATTGCTTTTATGATTGATGGATGTCTAAATAAAAATCTATCATTATATTAATACTGCCAACTATTCTGAATTTTTCTTTTGAGAAGACTGGGAATTTTACTTTCATAAAGATAATTAACATATTTCTGTGTAGTCCAGGAATATATTAAAGCACATGAGAAAAGAAAGCATTTTCTGTAGTTGAAAACAGAAAATAAAAACAGCCACAGTTCTGATTGTTTTGTGGCCAGAAAAAGCAAGCATCTGGAGTGTAAACTAGGAGGATCCGACGAGACATAAATGATCCAAATATGATCGGACATTCTGGTAAACAAATTAAATATATCAGAATACAGGCAGTTCTTTCAATCTACCTGACTGCATAAACAAAGGTCTCCCTGTCACAGGACTGGCAGTGAGAAATTCCCTGAGATTTAGTGAGGGAGAGGGAGGCTTATTCTACACCATGCTCTAGGTAACATGGGTAAAGTTATTTGTATAATGTACTGTTATTAAAGCACACAGGAGAGAGGAGCAGAGGACAATGAGAGGATCCCATTATCTAAACTACTGTCTGTATCAACATCCTGTCACTGTCATTTTTTTGTATCTTTCCTTCCACACAGTCACCTCTTCTGGCAAATAGAAAAGAACAAGGACACTGGGTGGGCTGAAAAAAAAGCATGTTGAGAAAGCTGGTGTTAAAAAAAAAAGAAAAAAAAAAGGCATGATAGGGCAAATAAAAATCTCTCCCCTCTCAGAAACAACTGAGTGATGTTAGAATGAGAGTAGGGCATGATGTCAGCTCTCTCAGCAGACTTTCATATATCTCCAGTCACAAAGTACTCACTGACCCATGAACAGAGATTGCTAGTTTATGGCTTATGCCATCAGCAACCTAGCTAAGAAAATCCATTTTTCTACAAGTTCTGTGAATAGCTTTCTTTCAATAGAAAAAAAGTAGATTTAAGAACCATATATATATTTTTATAGAAAGTGGTTTTGTGTATTTACACTAGAAGACAAGAGAATATTGTAGCTTACCTTCATAGCAATAACAACAAGCTTTCCAAAGTTGTTCCCTCTGAAAAATAAGAAATTAGCCACAAAACAAATTATCTTATTATGTTAAATGCATGCACACTAGGATCTCTCAGCCAAGAGATGAGATGCAGTTAGAGATTTAAAAGTCAATTTCCAGTCAACCACTGTTGTTAAAGGAGATGAATTTTCTTTCTAGACACCCGAGTTTGATATAATACATGGCTAAAGCTGTAATGAAGGTAACAGAGCTGCTGCTGATGATGACAGATCTGATCTTTTGGGTCTGGATTGTGCTCAGTGGATGACTGATTTTTTATTATTTAATGGACAAAGTACTGAGAATGTGTTTCAGGCCCAGCCAAAAGTAAGATTTGACATTATACTTTGCATTTGAAACCTTAAGTTTCTATAAGTGTAAAGAGAAATTATTTCATCATATTTTCAAGTTTTTTGGTTGATGTGGCGCACTAGGTGATACACAAAGAGATACACCTGCACACCCAAGAGCCACATCTAAAACTTCCAGAGTGGAGGAGAGTTATAATGTTCTCTCTAGTTTATGAGCATTTGGTTAGATGATTCCTCCGGAGACCAGGCTACAAATTCCCACTGTGCATCTTCAGAATTTTTCCCTAAACTTTGAAATGCCAGCTCTTCAAGTGCACATTTGTCTCCATTTTAAACAGTTTCACATCATGTCATCCACCTAAATAATCTTTGAACAGGGTCTAGAACTCAGGTGTTCCTGACCTCACAGATGACCATTCCATTGCTATATCCTGAAGTATAAGAATGTAATTATTAACACAGAACAGCTTCAGAAGGAAAGAACAGGAAAAATCCATTTGAAGTTCTCTTTCTTAATTTTTATCCATCGTCTTAGACCTGGAAGAATGAGTAAATTCAGTGACTACAACAAATCAGATCAGATAGCTTCCCCAAATGTTTTTATACATGCTGTTACGTCCCCAGTGAATCCAGAGAAAAAATTTGGATCTATTTCAAAAACTACTACTATGGAACCACTTTTTAAAAAAGATCCTAAAATATTCACCCAATTTTGCAAGTCTCAAAAGTTTTGTATTGATTAAAAGTGCATTTTTCACTGAATAAAGCTATTCACTTGGAAAACAGTACTCAACCTTGTTAGGATATCACGAATCAGTCAAAAAAAAAACCAAAAAAAACACCAAACAAACAAACAAAAAAACACTACCAGAAGTTCTAAGGAGTAAGAGAGAAGGTATCAGGAAGCCTATAAAAGGCAAAATTAAAAACAGAGTAGACAGATTTCAAAAGTATTAAATTGTATAGTCACGAGGCCATGAATAACACTTAAAAAAGCACTAAAACACACCAGTCTAGAGTCAGGAGGAAAAAAAAAATGAAGACATAAGACAAAATCCAAAAGGAAGAAGAGGAGTCTAAGATAACAGAAGAGTATGAAACCCAAAATGAATAGTTTGACTTTGAAACAAAATCATTTCTCATCTGATCCATGGTTTCAGGTCATCTCATCTCCCAGTGTAAACTAAATGGTTGCAATTGGTATACTGTATCAGAACTAAGCATTTAAAAGGAAAAACCTAAGTGAAAGTCACCATAAAACATGGGGAAAGACCTAGATTTTCCTTTTGGCTTTTCATGCCTTTAAGGAGGTAAGTGAAAGGACTTGTGACAGAAAGAATTTTGGAATAATTAACTGTTCAGTACTATATGATGTCAATATCACTGCTGTGTAGTACCATAACCATGAGAGAGCCATATTGCACCGAATGGTCAGCATGAAAAGCAACATCTGTGTGTGCAGGTGCCATCTTTCAAGTTGACAGAACTTGCTAATATTTTGAATAAGAGATGGTATTTTTCTTTACAAATCCTCAACGTGTTTGATTGATTTCTTTTTTTTTTACTGATACAATTGTTTAGGAAGTACTCACTCTTGCAGCAATCAATAATCCTCACCACAGTCCCTGCTTCTGCCTTTTCCCACATGGCAAAATACACAATCATTTTTAAATTACTGGAACACTACATTTAGAAAGAGCCCATTTTTAGTCTCTGTCATTTATCTCACCTAAGACAAACTTCCTTTGCAGGAAGCCACATCAATACTCCGATAAATCTAGGCTTTAAATCTGTTGCTTTGAGAAAAACCAATTAACCACTGCCTAAGCAATGGAACAGGTCTCCTTTAAAACTTTATTTGTGACTTCATAATCAAAGTCTCTCACCAGCAAAATTTTTTTTGCTTATCCATGCATTCAGCTGAATATTCTTTCCATGACATTTTGCTCCTTTGTAGTGACTTTTTCATGCTATTTGTTATTTATGGCTAAATTTTTTTCTAGGTGTCATACAGAAGTTGTTACAAAGCCAGGTATAAGATGCAAGCAATTCACTACTGGCTTTTTGTATATGATTGGGATTCTGTTCACACTAATTTTTGCAGAGCCTCCAGAGAGTCCAGTATTCTATACATTATTTCCTATATGAGTTCTGTATAAATTCTGTATGTTCTGTATGAGTTCAGGAGAGACACAGAAAAGATTCTCAACAAAGCTGAGCTGTACTTGCAGACAGTCAAAATGGAAAGGCATACCAGACCCCATTCCAATGAAATTTTAGAAATCATGTCAGAAGCATATCTAATTCATTTTTCCACAATTATTATTTTTGTTCTACCACCATATTTCTCCAGTTTTCAGCCTATAAATGTATTAATTCTTATGTTATATCTATATATCTCCTAAGTTTGTTATTTTGCCTAAGGAATTCTTCTTCCTCAGTGGTTGGTGCACTGATGAATTCAGGATATTCAGCACTCATTTTCTCCATCTTTATTCCACTAAATGCAAGCCAGATTTTTCTCACATCCTTCCGTAGCAGCACTGTCTTTCCCTTCTCCTTCAGCTCCTTCACCTTAGCACCTATATCAGTTTTAACCCACTGGTCTCAAATGTGATTGGTCAGGTTTTTACCCAGTGTTCCTCGTATTTATTGGAAATGCATATGTGCTACACTTAGAAGCAAGAAAACGTACTGTTTTTTTTCTGGAAGCATAGTTGTCCAGCTAGGAAAAGTATTCAAGCAACCACAACTGCCTGAAATCAAGAATCTCAACAAGAACTTTGGGTCATGAAATGTGTGGTGTGTCATTGTGCTACAATTTGACCTCTGCAGAACCACTGTAACAAAGGTAGTTATGAACCCACTTGACTGAAAGCAGTTGATTTTTTTTTCCTGTGATAAGTCTTATCACATCAATTCAGATATAAAAAAAGGCATTGAACAAAGGGACACTGAAATGAATATATTTAATAAAATTTCTAACCACAACATCTTCCTATTTTTCAAACTCAGAGTATTATATTTAAACATCCCTAATCTACAGCTGAAGAAAAAAGCAATGCCAAAGACACAAATATAGCTCTTAAAACAAAATATGTGTGAACATGCACATATAACCAGTCTGTTAAGACAGGGATATTTTAGAATCAGTTTTTGAATGAAAGACATACTTTAAAGTTGGGCTGAAAGTACCAATATTTGCTAACACATCATGAGTGTCTGCTATCATTATCTCCTATTCCAAACAGCTAAAGTGGGGTACAGTTACCATGCAATAATAACATTTTACCATTCAAAAGAATTCATACTTTCACTAAGTAAAAAAGAGAGAACTACATAAATTCTGTTCCAGAAGTCCTTGTCAGAATATGAATAAAAATGCATCATAAACAGTATATGAATGGTATGTTACACAGCTAACTACAACCAGTTAACACCATAAAGAGTTTGCTTTGTTAAAAAAACACCAAAACTATTTGCTAGACTACATCATTCAATCCTTGTAACTAACTCAAGACCAATATATTTTAAACACTCATTTGATTTTTCCTGCAAAGAGTATTGAATAATCATCATCCTCCTTCCTGGGTAGCCAAGAAAATGTGGATTTAATGAGAGGCAAGTGGACTAGCACACAGCTGTAAGAACAGATATCTCAAGAAGGGCACACTATTACCATCTTCATATATATTTCTCAAGTGATTTTACCTTTACAAGGGGATCCAATAAAGAGCAGCCTCCACAAGAAAACACTGAAAATTTAACACTGGGCCAAATACAGACAGACATTTTTTGATCTTCTTAGATTCTTTTGATATTGAAGGAAAAAAGAATTTAGAACAATCAGAAGTCTCTAAACTAGAATTTAAGGGAGGAATTTAAGATGCTGTCATGGTTTTAAACCCAGCTACAGATGAAACACCACACCGCCAATCGCTCAATCTTCTTATTAATCCCATTCTGGTAGAATGGGGAGAAGACTCAAAGTAAAACTTGTATGCTGAGATAAGAAAAGTTTAATAATTGAAAACAAAGAAAAATATAACAATGGTAAAATAATACTAATAATGGTATTAAAAAAAAACCAACAAACAAACAACAAGCAAATAACAAGTGGTGCACAATGCAAGTGCTCATTACCCAGTGGTCGATGCCAGACCCCCCTTCCTGAACCCAAACTGGCCACCCATCCAGGTAACCTAGTTTTTATACCATATACTTCACAGCACATGGCACAAATATATGGTGTGGAGTATCCCTTTGGTCCATTTGATTCACCTGTCCCAGCTATGCTCCCTCACAATTTGCTTTTTGTTTGACAAATCTCCTCTCTGGCAGAGTATGAGACAGAAGAAAAGTCCTTGACTTAGGATAAACACAACAGGAAAAAATCCAAAACATCAGTGCATCATCAACACTACTCTCATTCCAATCCAAAAACCAGCACTGTAACAGCTATGGAAAATAAATTAACTTTACCTTAGCTGAAACCAGGACAGATGTTCTCAGTATTATTCCCTTAGTTGTTAAAATCAACATTCTCACTAACTCTACTGGTAGATAAATTTTGCATGTTTTTTCAAGGGAGCCCTTTATCACCTGCAAGGAACAGGAGGCTCACGCTGAGGAATCTCTATTGAAGAAACAGATGAATGAGTTCTTCCAATTCGGCTTAGGCTACAGACAATCAGTTTTATCACAGGCAACTACCATTAAAAGCTACAAGATTAGATCTGGAGGTGACTGATGTACCACAATTTATTGCAATCACAATTTTAGTTAGTTTATATAGACTGTAAGACACTTGGATTTTACAGAATTGTTTTATTCTACCTCCTCAACTGGACATTAAGAGCCAAATTGTACTCTAAGGTGTTTGAAGAAGCATGAGAAAGTAAGAAGACAGAGAAAACAATTTAAAAAAATTATCTGAAGTTCCTTTGAAATGTTAAAAATACTGTTTGCAGCTTTTACTGGATTAACTAATTTGTATGTCAGGTTTCATTAATTTGTATGTTCATCCTCATCATAATAGCCATATTTGCATAAAAATAACAACTTCAGTATCATTATTCAGATGTCTTATTCACAAACAGCCCGCTTTTAATGCCAAACAATTCTTTATTGAGCTCTCCAAGGAGACAAAGGTGGCAGGGGGTGGGGAGAGAGAGAGAGACAGAGAGGGAGAGAAAAAATATCCCTAATGAATATCCCCATGAAAGTAAGTGGTCTTCTTACAAGTTGAGCATAGAAGGCCAGGGCTATATTTCAACAGGTAGGAATCAAAAACATCACTCATTTATCCCTTAACACAGCCAAGCCAACACACATCCCACGACTCAAATTTGCCCATGCATAGATCAGAACTGAATGTGCTTTGTGTCCATCTGCACTGTCAGCCAGCTGGTTATTTCTCTAAGGGGTAAGAGCAACCATTTTAGAATTGCAATGTCTGGTAGGGTCTTTGTTCCCTAACCCAGTGTCTAAGGACACAAATCTTACACAGACCTACTTTCAGTATGTACACACATCTATCGTCTTGTCTGCTGTCAATAGTTCTCTAACAAGCAACCAAAAAACCCCAGGTATTCCAATGAAATTAAATTCTGTCAGGGAGTTCAGGAAAAGTTCCTGATTCCAGAAAGTCTGGCTGGTGAACAAAAAAAGAGAATATAGGTGCCACAGTAAAAAAGATGTGTACTGTGAAGTGAATTCTTATTATAAGTCAGCTGAAAATTCACATGCGGCAAAATGTAATTTGAAGATGTTATAAATAATTAACCTAATAGGCTAGTTGTGTTACTCCCTTTAAATATCTTAAAATCAAGACCTGAACTAAATAAGTCCATTTCAAAATTCCATTGAAACCCCCCTCCATATTTAAGCTTCTGGGTACTTCTGCCCACCTCCTGCTTTGCACTTTTTTTTTCCTGAAGCTCAGTTCTGAACTGGCAATGCAATTGCATTTATACACATAAAAGGAGTAGTCAGTCAAAACTCACCAGGTCTACCAACACAATACCTTTCCAAAATGAAAATGAGTGCTCAGAAGCCCAGAGAAAAAAGTAAACAGAAAGAAAAAAAAGAAGATGATGCCCAACATACATATCTGCAACACTGAAGGCATATTTATAGACATTAGTGGTCACAATAGCTGTGGAACTGTATAATTTAAAAGGCCCCCACACTAAATTATATCTTCAGTCTCAGTAATTGGATAAAATTTATTGACCAGCAAATACATCCAAAGGAGGACAGACATGAAAAATGTCTGAAAAATTTCCAAAGCACATTAAATTATCTTGGAATACTAAGTGCATGGCAGCTCTCAGAAACTGGCACCAATGATGTGACAAAGCAATAACCATTGCCTACTTTGCCAGAACCATGTAAAAACCCCTATTTTCTCCTTTTGTTTCAAATTCAGGCAACTTTTTTGAGAAATTTATTATATCTTGTTTCTAACTATAACTCAGGTCTTTGTGCTGTGCTTTGACCTTGTCACAGGAAAAATCAGAACTAGATGTAATGTGCAATAGTCTCTTACTTCCATAGTGTGAACATTTGACAAGCTGTTAGAAAAGCTTTGGGACCATTTTAATCTAAATCCAAATGTCAGAAGGGGAAGGATACTACTTAAATAGAACATTAAAATTTAAAATTAAGGAAGCACCTTCATGAAAATCAGTCTCAGGTATCACACCTCCAAAGACAGTTTTATAAATTTTGATTACATTTTGTCTTGAGATAAAACAAAAGAGGTGAAAATAAAGATTTCTCTATTTCAGGTGCAGAAACTGGTTTTTGGCCATTAACCATGCTTCCACCATCTACTGAATGTCAACAACTGAAACACATTCACTGTGAATGTGAGTGTTCCCATACTTAGAGCAGCATAAGTCAACAACTTTTGGCTTCACACATGTGTCGATGTCACAGAAAAAGCATCCAGTTCTAAGATTTAATGTACAAAGCATTTGAGAACTGAAAAATTTCACCTTGGTTTAGCTCTTACACAGCTCTAATTATTTTTTTTAGGATAATGCTTTTACTAATAGAAAATTACTGGACACTTCTATGTTATAAAGTTAAAGTTATCAACTTCTGAACAGCCACTAAAAGAAGAAATAACAAAGGACTGCAGGATCTATTGTCTTTATTACTTTTATCAGCTAGATGCTCACAATCATCATATACTTCTGCTTGTGAGATTAAGTGGAGAAATTTTGAAAAAAATTAGGGAAGACTGTGGTGATCTTATAGCAGTCTACTAGCATCTAAATAAGGCCTTCAAGAAAGCCACAGAGGGGCTTTTTGCTAGGGAATGTGGTGATAGGAAAATGAGGAATGGCTTCAAACTGAAAGAGGGTGAGTATGGGTTAGATACGAGGAAGATACTCTCTACTGTGAGAGTGGTGAGGCACTGGAACAGGTTTTCCAAAGAGGCTGTGGATGCCCTAACCTTTAAATTCTCAAGGTCAGGTTGGATGGAGCTTTCTTTGAGCAGCTTGGCTTAGTTGTAGGTGCCCCCATGGGAGGAGAAATTAAACTGGGTGATCTTTAGGTGCCTTCCAACCCAAATCACTCTATGACACTCATCCTGCACAACACCATGATTCTATTGGCTTTAAATTGCACAGCTATACTCCTTTTCTACTAAATCCATTTGTAGATTTTTAGTGTTAACCTAAAACAGAGACCACATCTATCATAATTTTTACCCATTTAATTTGAATTTAATAAAGCAATTTCAAAATAATTTAAAATAAATTATTCCTGAGCTTTCTTTATGTTTTGGTCTTGTTTGAGTTTTTTTAAGTAAAGAATTGCACCAGGCCAACATAGAATCACACAATATATTATTAAGTGACGTATGGCACAATGATTCACACATTTTTCCTTTACAGGTACTTGACTTCTAGCCTTATACTTCATAAGTGTTCTATTGCATCATAATTCACACCCTATCACATCCATGGTAGATTCAGAGGATTTGAATTTAAAGATACTAGGAGAATGGGAAAAGAATAACACCTGAACTGTAACCTTTGAAAGGCATAAAGGAAACTGTAATCTTGGGAGTTTTTTGTGATGTGTTAGAAGAGACAACATGGGATAAAGAGAGAAGAAAATACAAGTTTCTAGGAGTAGTAAGTAAATAAACAAAAGAAAGATTTATTTGCAATAAGTATGATAATGCAGGCACTAAAAAGCAAACACAGTCCTACCTAATTACAGCTGGGACAACAATACAACCAAGACAAAAGAAATACCAGATTTTCAGCTTCTGTTCTTCATTACTGCTATATAACTGCAATATACACCACATGTCAAGACACTATGGTCCAACTACACTACTGTCTTCATAGAACACAGGTGTGCCCTTACCTTCCCATCCTTTCACCTTTTGGAACAAAGAAATAAATCTCCTTCTTTAAACAAGAGACAGAGGAGTAGTCTGGCCACTTTCACTGACATGTCCACAAAGTAAGAAAGCATGAACCATCACAAAGCATGAGGACACAAAATCACAGTACCAAGTGTGAATGAAAAACTGAATTGAATAGTTATCTCAGCAGCAGCTTTGGAGCTCTTTTCCTGCTGATCATCAGCAGGGTTACTCATACACCTTGTTTACACATAGAGTACAATAATATCCATCAGTTAAATTTGTATATGATGCCTGGTTTATTCTCGGGGTTTTAGGGTTTCTCTCACTCGAGATTTAGGTGGTGGTTCGTGGTGGGCGGTTCGAGTGGTGCTTTCTTGCCCTCAGC
>VXBB01016719.1:885153-897072 GCA_013399915.1 Illadopsis cleaveri
AATAACTTTTGCAAGTTGAAGTATTTGCCTCCTCTTTCCCTAACAGCCTTGTTCTAACATTAATTTTTCAAGTTTCTCTTGGTATTTTTCTAAAAATTCTCCTCAGGCTTAGATTAAATTTGCCCTTTTTAACAGAGAAACACAAAATTTATTAGCATTAAATATTTAAAATCCATTCTTCCATGAAACAGCAGTTACAGCTTCAGTAAAGACCAAGACCAGAGTTTCTGTTGTTTTAATTTCTTTTATAATTGAAATACTGAGGGAAATAAATTTCATTCCTAGCAGAACAATACTTGCTCCAAAAAGCTGCAAAGTTTCTGTCATGCTCAAACATCCACAAATACTTTCCCAAAATGTGTGACTGCACTAAAAGTAAGGGGAATTTCAGTAACAAGTTCCTATTTAAACGAAAGTATCTCAATTCTGCTCCATTACACAGAACCACAATACTATTATGCATGAAATGTTCATCTGATTATCATATATTATAAAAGGAAGAGGTTACTATATGGTCAGAGTCCATACAGAAGCACACGCCAGTGCCCCAGTGTTTACATGTGGATTTGCCCAGTAGAATGTATGGGTGTTATCTTACGTCATTCCAGGGGCCATTACTGCAAAAGAAGAGTCATTCTTGCATCAAATGAGGTAATAAACTTGTAAATGGTTATTTGTCGAAAGTTAGAATTAGCTCAAACTTATATATGCATGACTTATTCTTTTACTGCTACATTATGACAGTATTTGTATGTAAAGTACAGCTATAATCATTAGAGTGTAATAGTCTAATGTGGAAAAGCTTTCAGCAACAAGGTATTATTTAGACTATGCCAGTGATATGTGTTGGTTTTGAGTTTAAAGAAACCCCAGAGTTATTCTAGTACTACATCCTGGATGTTGCTGCAAATTCTGCCTGTGCAGTGGAAAAAAGAATAGTGATGACTTAGGATTTAGCTTTTATATTTTTCAGATCCTGTACTGCTTTAGTGCATAACTCCAAAACTCCATAGCCTGATTGCTACTGTTCTCCCATTTTATCCAGACAAAACTGTTCCTCTCTAGGCCTGAAGCTTAAAGACACCTTATTGCCTCAGGCCCCAAGATATGTAAACAGTGAAGGGGGGAAGAGGGAGCAGGGTGTGTGCAAACTTGGAGTAAATTACTTCATTACCTGAAACCATAAGTGGAGGATTAACCCCTGATATGTAAATGGACCAAATTTTTAACTGTCTGAAAAACTTGTGACTGCTGTCCATCTTGGGTGCGGCCCCTCAGAGGCTTTTGACTGCCTAAGGTGCACCTGCTGGAGGTTTTTAATAAATACTCACTTTTATTCTCTTAATTTTGTCTAGCCTCTGCTTTACGTAGCCACTCCAAGGCATCACTAGGAGGATTTACTAAGTAAAAATAAATGTTTTATACCTGAAGACTCTTACTCACATCATCCAACTGAAGGCCCTAAAACTGAAGAACATTTTATTCCCTTTAACCTGACATAGACCTCCTGTAAATCATGGATCAACACCCAAACACCTACCTTGATTAAACCTAAGGTCAGATCTAGGTCTTCCACCAACCATTAAAAAGATTGTAGCACAGACTTACCGTAGGATGCATTTTCCAGAGGAAACTCAAATCTAAAGTTTACCAGAGATATCCTCAGAGGAAACTCTCAACTCCCACTGACCTCATTAGGTGTTGAAGGTTTTCAGCCACCTTGATAATAAATATTTTGCAGAAAGTCTTTTAAAGTGATTTTTGAGATTTATCATCTCACATGGTTAGACCACTATTTAGTACTATTTTACTATATTACAAAAAAAGCCCTACAACAACCACCAGAAGTCAGAATTTGTGATGTTTGTACTCAAACAATTTAAGATGACATAAAAAAAAAAATTCAAGCAGTAGTGATGTGTCACATAGAATTCCTTAAATATGTCCTCCTTAAATTAGCTCTGATTCTCTCAAAATTCAGAGTGAAACATAACATCATTTTTAAAAATAAAAAAAACAACAAATAAAATCCCGTCTGCATATGGAATTTTATCTGAATGGATGAAATTTAATCACATATTTACATTGGTTTTTTAATTTAAAATACTTATTTCTGGCTTGAATCTGATTATGTTTATGTTGTCGTTGGTGGAGGGACAACAAATATCATGACATTAGCTTTTTTTGATGATGATGATGATGAAGAAAATCATTGGCTATTGCTTCAGCCATGTGATTTTGAGTAGAAAAAATGCAAAATACTTTACTCCTAATAATTCCCATTATTTCAGGTAATTAGGACAGGCATTTCCTTCCAGCTTTTAAAAATCTCAGATTGTCTGCACACGACTATTTCCATAATTAAAATTCTCCAAAAACTTCCTTCAAAAGGACAAAGATATCTCAGAATGACAAAAGAACGGAAGTTTTAAGTGATATTTTTGACCCTTAATTCCCACCACATAAGCATGATGCCATTATTTGCAGTTTGATGAGATCCCACAGACCAGTTTCACACTGCAACCTCAACGACTGCAAAAATTCACCAGGAGCTGCTGGCAAAGGCAAAACATAACTGACCAGATCTTCTCTTCAAAGAAGTGGCATCCACATTCTTCCTCCCAATGCCACAAGCATTGATAATCCATCCAACTCCCAAACCAGTCAGCCTGCTCTGCAGAGTTGATGGAAGTTCTCTTCTACCTGCATAGAAGGCAAAAGAAATTTGATCTGGTCCCAGTCTCCCCAGAGTTCATGGCTTCATGTTCCTCCCCTTCAGTGCCTCCTTGAAGATCTTTCCTCTGTCACAGCCTCAGGACAGCAGTATTGTTCCACATAAATGTAAATGAGCTGTTGCAGATCTGGTCTGCAGTGACTGTTTCGCTGTTATTTCTCTGTTATATGACAGCAATGTAATTTAAAAATACAGGCAGAAAACATACGCATCATCATGTTGTTGAATTTGTTCATGACTCTTCGGTGAGCTGTGTCATACTGAAAACTCCTCTGTGTCACCGAGAAAAAGGACAGACTTTAGCAACATTTGATACAAACTTGCTCTGTAAGTTCGTATCAAATGTTGTTAATTATGCAATGTAGTTAATTATCTTATTACTGCAGGCATGCCTATTAAACACACACATTAATAATTATAATTAACTAATTACTGGACTTGTATGGCTGTGCCATCAGGTCAACCCCACATATCATATAGGAGTCATTCTGAAACAGAAGTCAGCTATACAAATGGAAAGAGAAGTCTTTCTGCAAGAAGCTGAAACAAAGCAGGTCTGAGTTACATTAATATCTTGTTTCAGAATATCAGTGTAAATTTGAAACAAATCCCTTGCTGTGCTTACTTTCTGTGCATTGGTTCAGCACACTTAATAGACTGGGTGAGCACAAATTAGATTACTTCTACAGGAAATCAGACCAGAAGCTCTGTTTCAGGAGTACACAAACCACAATCTGTTCCCTACTACTGAGTCAAATATATCATTATCACACACATGAGGGGGATATGGGGCTATTCAGTCTAGAAGATGAAATTCCTCCTAGTTCAAAGAAAAATCTTGAGTAATATATACCATAAATGTTCTATGTAGTGTTCTCAGCTCCTGTCTAAAGATCCTGTCCTACTTCATGGAATTACATGCTGATGTAGACCTTGCCAAACCCCCTGTCCAACAGCCTGATGAGTCCAAGCCTTACAGATGTGTAATACTGCTGCAAAAGAGCATCCAGCCAAAGACATCCTCGTTCCCAGTACTCGGTCTCCAGCAGTGGCCAGCAGAAGAGGGCTAGGCAGGAGTTTGGGAACAAAGAAAGAAAGAAAGCAGGCATTGCTATTCCCTATGAATACTTTCCAATTTGCAACTCAGTAAAGTCTTGAGCCAGAAGCAATGTGTTAGTCAGCATAGGAAGGAAACTTGTAGGTTCCTTATTTTAAGAAATTTTCTATTTGTTTTTTGTAAATCCTAAGTATCAACAATAAGCAAAGGTTTGTAGAGGATACTTAATAGCTATGTGTGAGTTAAAAAAACAATTGCTATCAGTTTGTTATGAACATTAAACCTGCATCATCTGGTGCTCTGTATTTTTTCTGTTGAAAGCTATTTTACCTCTCTGTGACCTTTATGATTTTATTAACCACTAACATATGAATCCTTTAGTCAAGAAACAGGCAGCTGAAATTTTTCAAAACACTTAGCAATACCACAATAAAGAAAAGGGAAACATACAGAACTGTGAAATACCTGACCTGACACAGATGCTGTCAGCTCCCAGACACCTCCTGAGTGTGAAAATGAGTTTTCTGCCAACGGTAAGAGCTGTTAGACTGCCTGGTTTATATCAGCAAAGCAGGTTCTCCTTGATTTCCCAGTCACAAGAGAGATTACAGCATTTCCCAGCTTCAGGTTTAATCCATTATCATTCATAGGGTGACGTTAACCTGCCACATTGAGGTAAAACTCCCAGCTGTATCTGCCAATAGCTTTCTTTTTTTCTGTCCTGCTATGACTTCTAATATATTGAGTTCATTAGGACTCTCAACCAGAAAGCTCTGAGTTAGGGTGATTTTGAAGGGGTTTTTCCCTCAGAGTGTGGTTTCTCTTGGGTTTTTTTGTTGTTTTGTTTTTGGGTTTTGGGTTTTTTTCTTCTTTTTTTAATCTTGATTTCCTTGGTCTTGATTTTGAAAAAGGTCAGGACAACAGGAAAATGAGATGTATTTCCACACAGATTATGTTGGGATTGAATATATTGTAAAAAATAACAACAACCATCTATGATTAGATCTATATAAACCTGAAAGTCCTCAGTAGTTCTGAGAGCTTTGTGGGCTGTGGGTTTTTTAAAAGTTTATTTCTTTTGTTTCTTAGTTTTCAAGCACAAAGGTATGTTTCCACAGAGAAATATTTCTACTGAAAATGAAATCATTGAAGAAAAATTGTTCTGGCACCTTATGTTTAAATTATGAGAAAATCATCTCTATAGATATAGAAAGCCAGCAACAATAGCTGAAACTGATCCAAAATTCCCAGAGAAATAAATATTATTGATGGATCTAAAGAAATCTTTTTCATTTCCAATTCTGAAGAGTGCCATGTTAAGATTTTTGGATCCACAGCATTCTTCTGCTTCATCAGTTTCACCATAATCTGTAGGTAGATCTGGTAAAAAAAATTGTCTTGACTACTGTCTTCTCTCTCTCCCTTCACAACATTTCCAAAATGCAAATAAGGCATAAGAGGACTTTCTGAAGACATATTCTGATTTATCTAACGCTTACATAGGAGCTGCACGACCTTAATGCACTAACACATCTTACAGCCTGTGAGGGTAATAGAAAAGTGTTAAATCCACATGGGATAGGAGCTGAGAAACAAGGAAGGAGGCAGGAGTTAGAAAGAACTCAGCCCAATTCCCACATTTTAGCTAAGCTCGTAGCCAAGTAAAATGACATACATTATAATCAAAATAAAATGTTTTAGGAAGCAGTTAAGCCAATGAAAAAGAGCAGGGACAGCACAGCTCAATGTATAAAGTCATCTTCAGAGAGCAAAAGTAACAGGCGCAAGGGCACTCACTCCTCTCTAAAGCTGTATGGTAAGATTCTTGGGCAACAGGCTAAAATAAACCTTCTGAACACAAATAATTGTAAATTCATTCCAAAAAATTAATGGCAGGGAAAGTCAGGTTCTCAATGCAAGGATGTCTAGGAATAAGTGCATGCAGACAACATTACCTTACAGAAAACCTGATTTTAAATATCTGCATATTGTGATAAAAAAATCTTTCAAGTATCACAAAATTCATATACAAGGCAAGAACAAGTTCTCATAATAGCTAACAATTTATTTAGTCTGATATAATGTAATCTATAACCTAGCATTTAAACTTCCCTATTACAAAAAATAGCTGAAGGCCTGAAAACCAATTCTGCCTTCAAAAAGTGCATGCAGAGAGAAGAGTCTCCAGAGAGTGATGAGACTGAAATCAACTTCTCAGATCCAGACACAATGACAGATGTGATGCCTCTGGAAGATCATTTTTCTACAACCAATGATCTGTCCCACATTAGCACTGGTACAGGACCTGCTACCCTGGAGCTGAGCCAGAAGAAAAGAACATGAGCCTTTCAACAGCTGTAACAAGAAATCTGGACATTATGAGTGGAGCCCCCTCTATTCATATTGACATTTAGCACAGCTATCCAGGAGATGTCAAATCATTGTTTGTGGATTTTTATAAATACAGCTTACTGTCTCATTCTTACTGGCAGTTATTTCACTCACTGTTATTACTATTTAGGTAAATTGTTGGACATTTTCTTCCAACTATTACCAAACTTCACTGAAAATATTCCTTCTACTTTTAGCTAGAGACAGGCTGTATCTCTTGACCTGGGAACATTCAAAGGGAATCTATCTGGCAATGCACTTTCAATTACCTTCTGGTCACAGCTTAATTCAGGCAGACAAAATGAAAACCAATCCAGTATATTGCTTGGTGAAGAAGTAATAATGGATTCCCAAATGACACAGAGGGATTCAGTGACTTCAAATCTTAACACCTTACACATTACTCATTATAAGATACTGTGCTTCTGGAAATGCACTATTTGAAACTATCTCCTTCTACTGATTAATTTTTAACACAATAATCCTACAAATAACTGTAAGGTTCTATTATTACACAGAAACACAATGGTTAAATGTATGATTCAATTACAAAAATATTGCGCAAGTATAACCTCTAGCTTTCCATAACTGTGACTGTGACCAAGGAAATAGCATGAAGCTTAGTCAGGGGAGGTTTAGGTTGAACATCAGAAAACAGTTCTTCACCCAGAGGGTGGTCAGGCACTGGAACAGGCTCCCCAGGGAAGTGGTCACAGCACCAGCCTGACAGAGTTGTCCAAACACAGGTGTTTGGACAATGTTCTCATGCACATGGTGTCACTCTTGGGATGTCCTGTGTAGGGCCAGGAGTTGGACTTGATGATCCTGATGGGTCCCTTCCAACTCAGCACATTCTGTGATTCTGTGATAACTACCACCATGAAGGCTGGAACAGGCCTGTGAGGTGGTAGAATTAAAAGAAAATTCCTTAGAAAATAAATTCCCTGGAGGGCATATTATAATCAGTCCTTTATGAGAAAAATAAACCCCCACTGCCACATCACCTAACATCATCTTAATCATTCTACATCATTCTTAAACCTCTACAATTGCAAAGTTCAGCCTGTCTAATTCAAAATATGCCATATTTCACTCAGGATATTTCCAATTCAGCACCCAAAATACTAGTTAGACTAAGAATATTTCTGAAGAAAAAAAAATATACAGGGGAAAATGACATATTTTTTTATGAGTGAAAACAGACCCAGTGGCCAATTTGGAAACCTTAGTCAAGCAAAACCTCCAGTGGCATTCAGCAGTGTTTTGCTTCATAGAGACAAAATAGTCAGATCCTAATGCGTGCTGAGCACATCTGCTAAGGTGCTGAGCACAGCCAATTGCAGTCAACTTGCCTGCCAAAGTCACTCTCACTGCTGATATAAAAAAGGTTGGCTAAGGCCATGTGCATGCCTACTTCCAGTTCAGCTGGGGAATACTTGAATATGTTATAATACCACAGATATAACAAGTTGTTTTAGCAGCTTTTGCTACATAACACACAGCTCCACGTGGCAGTTGTGTTTGTCCAGAAGATTAGCATTAATTCTTCACACCTTCATTTTGTACTCATTATCACATCTCATTTTTAGGATTTAGCCTCTGGATTTATATGTTATCATGGGATAAACTTTGAAATAACAATGATCTCATTACCACCTAAATTACATTATCAGATTCTCCTCCATGGTCTTGTTGCCTTTACCAAGAGCTGTGATAAATCTTGCAACTGCACTGCTCACTGGGGCTTGAGTTTGTTGGTTGGCTCAGTTTTTTTCTTCCTTCCTAAAGGCACTGTTACTTTGGAAAAGCACTGCTACATAAAAGGCAAACAGTATTGAATACAGTTTTAAGGGTGCGTGGCATGCATCCGGTTCGAGTTAAACTGCTTGGATAGGAGCGTTTGTGTAGTGTCTCTTCAGGCAGCACCAATGCTCTGACAGATGGGAAGTCTGACACATATGGCTGTGAGTAAAAGCTCAGCTATGCCAAGATGAGGGAAGGAAGAAGTGAGAAGGTAGTGAACTGAAATGCAACTTGTCAGCTCTGGAAGGCAAGTGGTGTCTTTTCCCATATGAAATTAATTGCTTCATTATTAACAATCTCTGATGAATTGATTATAGCTCATACCCTAGGATATCCATTTATATTTACATGATTTGATGCATAATATTAAAGCTACCTGCTGGCTTTTAACAGCAGTGTTTTATTTTAATACAAACAATTAAACCCTGTTGTTTAAGGAACAAAAAAAAAAAACAACTTTTTTATAAACTGCACAGAAAATTTATAGCCTAATTTTGATAATAAAACAAGACCCATCTCTCTGTGTCCTCAGAGACCACAGCAATGTTCAATGCACACTGGTGGAGGACAACTGTCCCTACTAATAACTTCTTCCTCGCTGTGTCATCAACACAGCTCTCAGATGTCTGATGTTAATCTACCATGATGTACCTCAGAGAGACATTAACAACATCAGTACCTACCTCCTCAGTAGATCAGTACCTTCAGAGCACTGCCATCATTTAATATACCTAACTTGCTTGGTATCACAGATAGCAGTAAATTTAGCTTCCTCAGCAAGGAAAAGTGGTCTATTTTTTTTATTGTTTAATGACACTTGTCACACAGCAGAGAGCAGGGATTAGTGCAAATATTAGCTATGGTACATTTCTAAGGGTTCAAAGAACATTTTTTACTTTCAAATGATTTACAAATCTTATCTCATAAATTCTCTGCATGGAAGAAAGGAAAAAAACATTCTAGATACACAGAAAAAGTAAATAATTGTAAGGCAAACATAAAATGATATTACAGACCCTAGATTGGGGCTGTGAGTCAATACTACTGATTTCCTGGGTTCTACTTCTATATTTCAGTTGATGGTTTGAAGGTTCTGAAGGCCACTCTATGAAAAAAATTGTGGCTACTCAATGGAAGGACACCAAAAAAAATTGTTTAGTTTACATTCTTCAGAAATGTGGGCACATGACAAGTCTAGAAGAGGTCTCACCTTCCTTGAAAATGGTAGAACACTGAAGACTGAAACCAAAAAGGTTGATTTCATGTTATGAAACCTAACAGTAGCTCCTTGATATAACAAAAACTTGCAAGAAATACCTTATCTACACAATTAGTTACCCTGTGTCTTTAAACAAGTGATATGCTCAAATCTAGCAACCTACATGTTCTGATCACTGCTTACATGACAAACTAGTGCTTGTGCTGACACTCCAAACACACCATGAGAGAAGTGCAGTACCTCACAGGATAAAAACTGGTTGGACGGCCAGGCCCAGAAGGTGTTGATCTGCTGGAAGGCAGAAAGGCTCTGCTGAGGGATCTGGACAAGCAGGAACAATGGGATGAGACCAAATGCCTGAGTGCCACATTCAAGGTGGCACTGAGTGCCTTCAACCAGGCCAAGTGCCACATCCTGCTCTTGGGTCACAACAACTGCCGCGCTAAAGCCTAGGGGCAGAGTGGCCGAGAAGATGCCTGGTAGAAAAGGACCTGAAGACGGTCAGCAGTGGCTGAACATAATCTAGCCTGTGCCCAGGTGACCAAGAATGCCAATGACAACCTTGCTTGTGTCAGAAACAGTGTGACCAGCAGGACCAGGGTAGTGATTGTCCCTTGTACTTGGCACTGGTAAGGCCACACCTTGAGTGCTGGGGCCCTCAATGCAAGAAGGACACTGAGGTGCTAGAACATGTCCAGAGAAGGGCAACAAACCTGGTGAAGGGTCTGGAGCACAAGTTTTGTGAGGAGTGGTGAAGGGAGCTGGGGTCATTTAGCCTGGAGAAAAGCAGGCTCAGGGGAGACTTTATCACTCTTTACAGCTGCCTGAAAGGAGGTTCTAGTGAAATGGGATCAGTTTCATTTCCCATATAACAAGTGGTAGGATGAGAAGAAACGGCCCCAAGATGTGCACGGGAAGGCTTGGTAGGATATTGAGTTTCTTCACCAAAAGTGTTATCAAGCACTGGAACAGGCTGCCCAGAGAAGTGGTGGATTCACCATCACTTTTGAAGTGTTAAAAAAGCTGTGGATAGGACACTAATGGACATGGTTTAAGGGTGAACATGACAGTGGTGGTTTGTTGATGGTTGGACTTGATCTTAAAGGCCTTTTCCAACCTAAACAACATTATGATTGTATTAAAAATCTCGTCATACAACTTATGGTAAGCAATTACCATTTATTAGTCAAATATCAGGTTACTTGCAAGAGCTGGAGATTAATTTATTATTTGGGTTTTTATTTTTCTCATTTTTTTCACATGTGTTCTGGCTCATATAACTAAACCTGTATATTATATTATGCAGAAATCACTGGTATAAACCAAAACAAAAGTGGCTTATTGAATTGTAACTGCAAGTGTTACATTGCAAGTATGGTCAGCAAGTGATAAGGCACAATTATTAAATTATTAGATGATTGTGCGTAGATGATATTACTACTCTTTGTAGAAGATACTACTATATCTCTGCCACTAAAGTTCATTTTTCTATAAATTCCCTTTTTTCAGAGAAAGGGTCTTTAGGTTTTTTCCACCCTGCTTTCATTGTTGCCCACAAAAATAGCCAAACAGCAGTAACTAGAATTATTAGAACTGACCTGCATATTTTTAAGACTCTAGTGCAAATCATACAGGATAAAAGATAGGAAGAAGGATATTTACCGTGTCACTGGAAGAAAAGGGAATCTAGAGTTGGAATTCATAGGGAACAGAGGAACAACTGCCTATCTGACAGGAACATGTACCCAAGATCTCAAAAAGAAGCCAGGGATGGCTTAGTTATACATTGAACTGGTGAAACCAGTCAATGCAGGAGGGGGAAAAGCAGCTCCTACACCCTTCACTAGTTGTAAGTAATAGAAGCACTATAATCTAGAGGCAAATCAATACAAGTTTTCAGGGAATCTGCTTTCCTTTTTCACAGTGACTGCCATGGTACTAACATGATACAGCCCCTGTCTAGTTCTGCTTTCTGTTGTGATGTTCTGGTTGGACAAATGAAACAAATAACAATGTGCAAGTACCTGAATTCTTTCTTTTGGTAAGCTCTTCACTATAGTACAAATCCAGAATGCAAATTAATATGCAGTAATGGTATTGGATTCTACATATCAAATCTTGTATAGCTACCATCATTCATGATTGACACAAAACCAGTCAGGATTAGCACAATTTGTATTCTCTGTAAAGTAAATCTTCAGAAGNGGTATTAAATAAAACTTTTGCCAATCGTGCCTTTCAGCCTAGATTTCTGGATTTTGGAAGACTCTCGATCTACTCTGTTACACATGCAATATTCAATGATTCTTTAAGAGCAATGAAATAACAGAGTTACAGTTCACAGGGCATTTTAGTTCTCTTTGTCTATGTTGAACCTTCCAGCTGTTTACCTAACTTATCTATTTCAACTATCAGTTGGGGAGATAACTTCATGACTAATATTTTTATATCAAAACCATTAATGAGGAACAAAAGAATGATCTGGAGCCCATCTACTAACACAGCAAATGTCAGTAGCAAAACAACACTGCTCACATGCCTAAAAGGCCTCAATTGCTGAATACATGACTGTGGAGCTGGCTTTCATACGTCTCCTCCATACACAGTATCCTACTGTATTCATTCTGGTTTTGTGTATAAAAACACATGGCACATATAACATATGTGATGTGAGAAAGTACCTTAAACCTGAGCCCAAAATTAACAGATTTTTTA
>VXBB01016719.1:897321-926556 GCA_013399915.1 Illadopsis cleaveri
ACAAAACCAGTCAGGATTAGCACAATTTGTATTCTCTGTAAAGTAAATCTTCAGAAGAAATCTAGTTTAATATAAAGTCCTCTTCTCTCCTATAGCGCATCAGAAGTTTGTATTTTTTATGACAGATAATTAACTTCTTTGGGAGGCATCCAACTATTCTAAAAATAGATACAGCAACATGATTAATCAAGGCACATTAAATACAAATAATCTCTTTATAAAGGAGTAGTCTCTAATCTAGATATAATGAGTTACTAGTTACAACTATATAAAATTAGTATAGCCGGAAACAATATACATTATCAGTTATACAGTATGGCAACATGCATTTAAATTTCTTTGACCTATTTAACCTGGGTGGGTGTCTTGTTTGTGCACATGTGACTCTAGTTTCACTTCTTATCCATAGCACTCTTGCTTTCTATAACTTTGGTTTAAGCTTTTCTACTTCTGCAGCTAATGGAATACAGGTTCATTTTTAAAGAACATAGAGTATGCTTGAGACTGACTAGGAGGTATTAAATAAAACTTTTGCAGATTGTGCCTTTCAGCCTAGATTTCTGGATTTTGGAAGACTCTTGATCTACTCTGTTACACATGCAATATTCAATGATTCTTTAAGAGCAATGAAATAACAGAGTTACAGTTCACAGGGCCTATTAGTTCTCTTTGTCGATGTTGAACCTTCCAGCTGTTTACCTAACTTATCTATTTCAATATCAGTTGGGGAGATAAGTTCATGACTAATATTTTTATATCAAAATGGTTAATGAGGAACAAAAGAATTATCTATAGCCCATCTACTAACACAGCAAATGTCAGTAGCAAAACAACACTGCTCACATGCCTAAAAGGCCTCAATTGCTGAATACATGACTGTGGAGCTGGCTTTCATACGTCTCCTCCATACACAGTATCCTACTGTATTCATTCTGGTTTTGTGTATAAAAACACATGGCACATATAACATATGTGATGTGAGAAAGTACCTTAAACCTGAGCCCAAAATTAACAGATTTTTTAGCTTTAGGTATTTCCCATGCCAAAAATGATCAGGATCTTTTTCTAAAACCAATGCAACAAGTAAAAAATTCAAAAGGCACTACTTTGATTACCCTCAACATCATGTTGGTTGCCTTCATCCCAGCACAGGACTGCTTTTACATATGTCATGGATTCTAATTTTAAAATTTTGATTCCACTGATTCCCATAGTTAATTCTTCAATCCAGGAGAATTATTTGTTACTTAGGCTGAACATTGAATTATTTTAACTAGGAAGTCTTCTTTTCTTATCCTTAAATAATTATCTGCCTTCCTTGAGATTAAAATTAATGTTTGTGTGGGCATCTGATTAGCCAGAACATATTTAATTCATCTAATCCTTTTGGTAAACCAGTCTTAGGGGTCTCCCTAATCTAATTATAATTAGCCAGTTATTTTGATTGGGTGGCTATCTTGATATTATGTGCAGGCTGTATTTTAATTTCTTTTTAAAGCAAAAAATGTGCTCATGTAAGTCATCACTGAGTCCTGCAATCTGACAGCTTCTTACATTTGATACAAGAACTATACATAGAACAATTTTAGATGTAAAAAATATTCTTGCAAATATGGTTTAGGAATTTATTTCAGGTGTGAATCTACAAATTCACATCTCCTGTCAAATATACTGCTGTTACCTATCTGCCAGCAATTGTTTCCAGTCACTGGGACAGAGACTGCCACCCAACTGAATAAAAAATTGTTTCAGTCACACTTCAAAATATTACATGGGAGTGAAAGGTTTTTGAATTTTCTCTAAGGCATCAAGTGCATACTGCTGCAGTTTGGGCTTGTTTTTCATGAGTAATGAAGCTCTATTTTGCTCCCTATGCATTCATTAAAAGAATAATAATAATAATAAAAACATTTCCAGTACAATATTGTCAAAACTAGATTAGGTGGAAAAAACTGCAAGACCATGTTTTTGTTGGTGGCGTTGGTTGGTGTCTGTTTATTTTCCTAAGATCCTTAACTGACAAAGAACACTTTACATTCTCATAGGTCTGGAGATTAGGTAATCTGTATCTGTACACTATATCAAACAGGCTGATACAGGTTCTATTGTTATCCTGGCTTATTAAACTTTTATTGCTTCTAACCCATACAGAAAAATTTTGAAAGCCAGTGAAAAGACACCTTTTAATATTATTGCTTTAGACCTTACTGACCAGAAAGCCCTGCACTATTTAAAGGAGGAAGTGTATTTATTTTCATTTGATGATAAAATGCTTATCATGATAAATAAACAGAAAGAAGGAATTTTAATTATGTAAACCATGAGTAAAAAGGTTATCACAGTATTAACAGCAACAGAAGAATGTTCAACACCTGTACTTTTGATTTCAATACCGTGACATTTTCATGGTTTGGCAATGACATTCCCCAATCCAGTGCACCCACTGAAACTCTCCAAAAGCACATTCCTGTCTCTTTTTCTTGCTCTCCTGTTTTACCCCCTGCCCCCACACTTCCCACTGCAACAGGCTGGAGAGAAGAGTTGAAGGCTAAAAAGGCAAAGATCATGGGTTAAGATGAGAACAATTTACTGAAAACAACCATGAAATAAGGAAACAAACAGTAACAGCAACAATAGTAACGGCAGAGGGTATAAGAAAATTTGGAGATAAAAAAGCCCCCAAACAACAGTAGACAATACTGGGCAGCTCCCTTTGCCAGGTTTTTTCAACCAGAAGGAACCCCTTCCCCTGGCAAGACATGAGGTGGTATAAGATGATTTCTTCCTCCTAGTCATGCTGCCTTCTGGCTACTGCAAAAAATTTACCCTATCCTGGCCAGAAACAGGTCAGACATTAATGAATTTAATGCTACAGCAAGGTAGTTTTAGAGACAATAGATTAAAACCACAATGTACTCCAAAGAAAGGGGAAAATCCTTTGTCATTAAAATGGGAAGAAGATTTGCTTGTTATAGCAACCCATGTAAATAGTGTACTAAATCTATACATGTTTAGAAAAACTATTTCCTTAAACAGAACCTATGTAATTTTTCCGAATAATTACTCTCATAACAGTTTAAATATCCTTGTACATAATTTCATAGGAAATAATAAGCATTTTGAAGATATGCTTCCAAAGGAAAATACTGTGAATGTTGCCTTACTAATCTGCAATTTAAAGCCACAAAGAGTCAGAGGTAGCTTGTTGGCTTAGGCAAACTCCTAGGATAATATACACATATCCTCTTAGATTACCGTAGGACCTTCTATCTTCTCTGATCCCTTTTATTTTACTACTAAGAGTAAGGAATGATGTTGACCAACAGCATGCACTACTAGCCATGTTTGCACAGTCATGAAATTATAACCTTGGCTCACACAATTTTTTAGGTTTCACCTTGAGTAGCAAAATAATGATTGACAATAGCTACAGATGCTCCAACTCCAACAATAGAATGTTGTGCACCCCGTGAAAATAAATGCCACTGTAAATACCAAAGCTTGTCTCCCTACAAACCCTTGTATACAATTTCCAAATCTAGTGCTTAGGGAAGTAGAGCAAAATACAGCTTAACTTCAAAGAAAACCAAATCATTTACATAATTTAGAAAAGAAGTGTGATAAGAAGGAAGTCTCTGTCATTCCTCATTTTCTCTTCCTTCTTTCTCCTCCTATTCCTTTTCTGTGGAAGACATGCCACTCAGATGTAAACACCAGAGGAGCCACTGCAACAACAAGGTATTGCAGACCTGTAAGGACAGGTCAACAAGTTATTTGGTGCACAAAAATCTTGAGTTACCACTGATGCAAAGCTCATCAGTGATGATAAATCCATTAAGATAACTAAGTGTATGAAGTTAAATCCACAATATAATGATGTTTAGGCTGTTAGGGTGGGGTTTATTTGAAGGAGGGATTTAAATATTTCCATATAAAGATGTAGCAGATAAAGTCAAGATGGTTAACCTCTTTCAGCTGCAAGTCTAAAAACCACCTAAAGCGGATTCAGAAAGGCTGGATTTTATTCCTTAATTTAGGATTGAAAAAAGACATTCTAGCTGAATTGCAAGTATTCAGCAACATACAGAGCAGAATTTATGTATCACGATGTCTGTAGGACTGTTAGCCTGGAAGAAATTTAAAGGGTAGATGACAGTTGTAATGTAGGACAATTTCCATTCCAAAGTACGCAAAGCATACTTTGTCCTTCAGAATACACACTCCAATTCTTCTCTGCTGAAGGCTGGGTAAATCTCTCACCTAGAAATTATTTATGAATTCACAATCAAACAGAATTTCCATTTTCTGTAGTATTTAACTCTCTAATGAGACGTTTCATTTCATATTATAGTGTCATGTCAAAACCAACATTGATGCCTTGAAAATGGTTTGGTTTATCCATCAATAAACTGACTACCATCACTAACAACAGCAATCCCACTTGATCCAAGAAAAATGCTTATTAAATAAGTATTTTATTCTAGATGCAAAGATTAGAGACTCATAATATACTTTTCTTTGGGCAGATCATAAGCATTTTGGTACCATAAGACTTTGATGCATAAACAGCAGTTTCCTAAGTAGTGCAAGATGAGAAACATAAAGTCATTCCATTTTCTGTTTTCAGACTGTTTTAAGGAAGAATGTCCTGCAATGTAGAGATACACAAACCTCTGGAGAATTACCTCTGTTATACTAAAACTAGTAGCTGTACTGGGGAGATGAAGCTGAATGTTCCTGGACAATATGCAGACCATAATGATACCTTGTATACATAGAGAGTTTTATTTAGAGATAAAAGAAAGACAACTTAAATTTCAGCTACTTATGTACAACGAAAAATAAAAAGACACATGGAATATAATTACCAAATGAGAGCCAGCTCACCGAATTCATGCTGGTGACTCTTCTGCTTGAAAAACCATTTACAGCCAAAGAGAGAGAGGAACTTGAAATCATAATTACTCATGAAAATTATACACAATCAAAATAAGCAGCAGCTAGTAGTTGTTCAGACACCATATAAGAAAAAAGACATTAGCAAACATATTAAAAATACATGGACATGAATGCACTAAGCTGAACAACAGCAGAACAATTATAGTGTTGAAGCTTTATAGTGCTTTACAGAAATGTTCCCAGGAAATTATTTCTGAGGCTTAGTCTTGGTAACTTTGATATGTGAACTGTGCACTGTGGTGGCGAATTTCTAGTTTACAATGGTTTTACAGGTTTGTGATTTGTTCAAAATGGCTTCCTTGTTCTGTGTAATTAAGTTGTTCTTTGTACCCAATGTTAGCTGCCTCTCCCTCACAATTATTTTAACTCCAAGTTGTTACGTACCGCACCCCCTATCCCTGCTGCTGCCTAGAGACTGCTCCCCATTGGTTCTCCCTTNTGCGCTGCCAATTAAGAGATGGCAAAAACAAACAGAAGTTTTAAATTGCTGGCATTCAAAATTCCAGAAAATCTCAACAAAAATTTACAAAACACTCCATAAACAGTTTACAAAATAAATAATTTCCCAACTGGATAATAGTACCAGTAAGAAAGCTTCAGTGACATCAAAGAAGGGTACACATGAATTTATATTTATAAATTCTAACTAGAATGTATGTTCAATTATGATACATACTAAGGACTAAGCGCCTTCAAAGTTAAATATGAAATGATAAAACTGGCTCTTAAAAGAATTGAAATTGAATTTAAGATTATACCATGAATATATTTCTGCTTACCCTTACAACTGCATAAAGGGGTATTTTGACAACCAATAACAATTGCAAGTTCAAAATAAATAGAAACTAATTCAGAAACAAGCATTTCATATTTGACAATCACCACATGAGAAAGAATGCTCCAAAACTAAGAGCAGTTTGAGCATCATCCAGGGCTAATGTGTACCAATTTGTATATCTTGAAATTGTGTGCAGACTTGAGCTTTCTTCAATAGGACAAGAGTATCTAAGCTTTAAACAATTTGAGAAAACAAATGCAGTTAAACCTGCTAGAATAATGTAGTGGATGAGCTGGAGACAAAGAGAGAACAGAAACAAAAATATGTCCTATTAAACACTTCGCTGTTCTTAGCTACCCATATTAAAGGGGGTGAGGGGGGAGTAATAGAAGAAATAGCAATGTTTTGTCATAATCCAATAAATTCACAATTGAAACTCTACAAATTCAAAATAATACATAAAAGAAAATATTGAAAAAATCTACATAGACATTTAGAAAATTATAAATAACATTCCAATATTATCTAAATTAATATTTAATTGCATTTTGTGCTTATTTTCCTAGAGACAATATAAAAAATTGTCTTAATATTTTTTCTATTAAAACTAACGAGATCAAGCAGAAAAAAAGAAAACTAGTTCTCTAGTTTCTAGGTAACTCTTAACACTCAGTTATTCAAAAGATGCCCCTTCTCATACACACATGCAGGGGTTTATATTCAGTCACCACATTCACATTGATGCAGTCCTTTTTCCATCTTCAAATATTGTTGCAGTAAACAGCTGCAAAAACTAGTCACTTCCTTACATGTACTATACAATATTTATGTATTTCTACTATATCCTGTCTCATTGCTAAAACATACTGATTTTCATACATTCTGTTATGCTTTTGTTAGCCCTGTAGCCAAATAAGCTAATAAGAGAGAAGAGTCTCATGACTATGGAGGAAAGTGAAACCAGCAAAGTCTTTTTGGAAAAGTGTCAGGTTTTAGGAATTGTCTCCAATTTAGTAGTTCTGCTAGTAAAATACCCCACACTGCTACTCACTTCCCCTCTCCCTCCAGATTGAAGAACAAAAGGCAAAGATCACTGGTTGAGATAAGAATAATTTACTGAAAACAGCAATGAGATAAGGAAAATGAACAGCAACAATACTAATAATGGAAGGTGTAAAACAAATTATTTACACTGAAAGCCCACAACAAAATATTGACCAGCTCTTCCCCACCACACCAACCTTTTTCCCAGCTGGAAAGGAATGCTCTCCCTCTTGCAAGCAAGAGAGAAAGCCCCTTTCCCTCAACCCTGGAAATTATATAAGGAGTTATTGAACAACATATCTTTGCCATGCTTTCTGGCCTAAGTCTCGGATGGAACCAGGACAAAAAAGGCTTCTAAATAGAATCAAGACTATAACAGAAAGAATTGAAGAGCTGATCAGAAACAATATTTACTGTGGAAAACATTTGAGACTATCAGAATACAGCACAAGTTTGTTGTACTACCTGTTCCATTCATCAAAGCAGTAGAAAGCAACAAACCTGATTAGAATGAAAAAGTGGCATATTTAAGTGTCAAAGAGAGAAATATAAGAAAACAAAGGCTTCAAAACAAAGCCAGAAGATAAATTCTGGCTTTCATATTTTATCACAAGTGTGTGAGGATTTGCTGCAAGTAACTTGCCTGATAAGAGTTAATTACCTCCCTGTATTTACATAAATGTGTTTCTGGGCAGATTTAGTAGTGTTTATACAGCACCACCAGCTGAATGTGCTTGCTCAGAGACATGAAGAAATCATGACTAACCAAACCCCTGATGGGTATGAGGCCTTCTTGCACCTACTGCTTGTTTCCTGGGCTGATTTATAATGAAATCTTATGAACCAATGCAGAAAAAAGTATACTCATCTTTACAGCCAACTATCGACTGTTTAAGTGTGTACCAATATTCTCCCTCAACTTTCTTATTTTATGCAGGTCACAGAGTTTCAGAATGCTGTTTTCTTTGTAAGGGGTAACACACAGCACCAGTCTAATATCTGCATGTGGGCTGCAGGTTAGATGGCTGTGTAGCACACACTAAATGATGTTCAAGCTCACAGTGTGAGATGTTTTCATGTTTCATATTTACTCAATTATCTGAAAAAGTTGTAAAGGATACTGCTGCAAAAAATGGTATCAGAACCTTTTGGACCTCTTTACATGGTGCTTGTAAAGGAAAACATGATACAACAAAATTAAATACTTGAACAGAAATACATTAGCAATATAATGCAAACTGTAGAATTGAGAATGAAAGAGTTTCACCTCTTGAAAGTATTGGTGAAAATTAATTTTAAAAAATAATCTCTAAAATTTTCTAAGAAAGCTGAATGTATCACCAAGGAGAACTAAGTGGATAACCAGAGTTGTTTTACGACAGCTGTACCAATGAACCCAAAAGTCAAGTGAAAAATGGTTTCCTTAGATACACCTTGAAAGGTAACAGGGTGCCCTCTGAAATCCTCTTTGCTTAGCCTTTTAAATCTACTCCAAACAAACATTTGGGACAATAATCTCTTCACAAGAGATTTTCTTTTCATTTGATTAAGACTAAAATTAAGGCCTTGGCCCACAAAAGATACATCGGGGTTTTTTCCCAATATTTCTCATTCTGGTACCAAATCTATCCACCTGACATTTCCATTTCCCAAACATGGCATAAGTTCTACAGAAATCAGAAAAAGAGAAACTGTGAAGAAAGCCTCCCTATGGAGGACTCCTCCCTGAGAAGGTTTAGGATGTTGTGAAAACACATACTAGTTGACTAGTTGACTCTTACCAGTTTTTTAAAAAGCATCTCAAGACAAGAAACGAGGGAAGAGAGAATTATTCTCCAACAGAAGAAAACAGGACTAGGAAGTGCAGAGTTAAGTACAAGCTACAATCTAAGAGAACTGGGACAATCCAACAGAGGCAAATGGGAGTCTTGGACATAATTATAGGGAGCAGGGACAAAGTCAAATATATTTGAGAAGGCTGAACCGAGAGAGGAGCATCAATATGTGGTTTAACAGGTTTACCATTAACTGGGACTAAGAGAATAAGACACAGACTTTTAGGTCCTGTGCCAAAGCTCACAACTTTTGAAAGGAAACAGCTCCTTAAACTTTTCTTTGGCATATGAACAGAGAAGCAAGAAAGGGAGAGATACCAAAATACTGGTAAATTAAATAATTATGGGAAATGTACAAGTCTGGGACAGGTGACAGAGGAGTTTTTTAACTCTCATAATGTTCTTTAAGTCTTTCTTGGTTATTTCTTTTCCATACTTTTCCAATTAAACCAAATAAACTTTCATTTCTGTTCTGAAGACTGAGCAGTATATACCAAAACATTCATGTGCTCTCAAACTTGTATTTTCAATGTTTGAATGAATCCCACATTAAAACATCTTTATCTTAATCATATTTGCAGTTGTTGAAAAAAGTATATGAAATGTAATCTGGGTGTCTGGATTCTAAATACGTGCCCAGATATAATTATGATTGTATCTACACACTTTCACAAATAGCAAGTAAAACTGTATTATAAATTATTAATCTCTTCTGAAAAGGCATTTCGAGAGACAGAGTGTTATTAAGATGTGGTTTAAATTTTACAATCTAAAACCTAATCTTCAATGGAATTATCTGAGAATTAAACTACAGTAATAAGTAATTTAAAATCCAGACATCCGTTTACTCTATATTTCTTTTATCCAAGGATTAAACAATTTCACTACAGAGGGTCCTCTTACTTTCAGGACCCCTACTGATATGCTATGAACTCCTGATGTGCTATTAGTGTTCTTCAACTGCATATTTATGTAATATCATAATTTGTTTCATCCGAGTATTATAATAAAATTTGATTACTACACCAGTTATGGAATTCAGACAACCACCTGCAGTTGTACCAGGAAACCACTTCTGAAAAAACCTCAGATTCATCTTTTCCATCTTTCTGCATTCTCCACTTTTATTTTCAACAAGCTAGAATTGCCTTTAGAATTTCTAGTCATCTTCTTGCACATTTTTATATATTTTCCAATATAGATTTTCCAGCTTCCTCTTTTCTTGTTTGAGCTTTTATTCATCCAGGTTTTTCGGGTTTTGTTTCTTTATAGTTTCATTTCAGTTAGTCTTTAAAAATTTAATCACCTTTTTAATGGCTTAACGTTTATAAATGGCTTAATATTTAAATGGCGTAATATTTATTTATTTATAAGTTTGTTTCGACACTGTATTTTACTTTCTTATTTTTTCCCCCTAGCAATTCATGGTTATGTCCTCAAACTACTCTGGCTGTACAATGTTCCAATTTACAAGTAAATAAAGTTGAGAATTCTTGTTTCTTCTAAACTATTCTCTGGCAAAAAGGAACAATTTGTCATTCTTTCCTGTGACTTGATGTGAAATTTTACCAAAATGGACAAGCATAATTCCAAATTTGTAGCAGAATAAAGTCTAGTATCTACAACTATCAGTAATTAAAGAGAAAAAGAAAACAAATGTGGTTTAAAATAATCCCAATACTCATCTCTGTATGCAGGGATCATTTAACCACCATTCAAACCCCATTCAACATTTTTCATTTTGTGGCAGGCTGTACTGAAAAGACACTCGGGCCTGCTTATTAATATTTCACATATTTTGCAGGCAGGCTGCTTCTGATCACCAGTGAAACCAGGCTACTACGCCATGCAATCAAATCTGTTGGGTACAAATGGAACTTTCTCCCATTCTCCTCAGTTATTCTCCTACCTACAGGACAAGAAAGAGAATGTTTATCTCTCGTATTTCTCTTTTAACTGCTTTACAACTTATGCCACTAGTCAAAAATGCTGAACTTTCTCCATTTACTGCACTTTAATTTTGGGGTCTTAGTGGATTTTTATAGATATAAATCTATTTGAAATATATANAATATATATATATCTAATGTCTGTTATACAGAGATACTCTGCTCACATATATATAATTCCATACCTAGTAATTTTCTCTTTCACCATGAAACTCAGGAAAATAAAAAAACCTTTTACATCCTTTATTGTCCTTTTCCACTTTCACCTTGCTATCACCTTTCTTACCAAACACTACAATGTCTTTACAGTGTGGATCTTTCCGCTACTTTTTAACTTTATTGCAAGTTACTACCTACTTTCTTTCTCCTCTGCTTCACAAACTAGACTAGAACTTCTCCCATATAGCCATGGTAATTGGTAGAAATGTAAGACCTTAGACAAATCAAGACAATCCTTCACTGGGTCAAGAATACAAATATGAAGAATAAGATTGAACACAAACCTCCTCTGTTTCTCAGAGATTTGCCTTCCTCCCTGTACAAGCTCTCTAGCAAGGTCAGTTCCTAACTCTTGAAAATTTTCTTTATTTTTTTCTTTTTTAACTTAATATATATTTCAACTGCTGTTAATTGTTCTGACCTTTGTGAAATTCCCTAGATCCAAGTGAATCCAAATTTTTTTTCTCCTCCAATGTGCCCAAAACATCATAAAAGCTGACAAAAGACGTATTTTAAAAAATATTTATCAAAACATGATGTAAAATCTCAGTTTATAATTTTCCATTTCCAAGAATTCCAGATACCAACAATATTGCCAATACATAACAGGAAACAAGGCATGAAAAGTCCCAAGGATTTTTTTGTCCCTTACAAAGTCCTGCAGAAACATTTTCCACTCTTTCTACTAAAGTAGGTTTCCTACCATGTACACACAGATTACAGCAATTTTCCTTTCAATTTTTTTAATCAACGTGGGAAAAATGTGAATGATGAAGTTTGCATCATTTGCTCTGCATTTCTTCCCTTCTTTTTATTATTCCAAGTGTGTCACTCATCAAATGAATTGATCTAGTTTTTCATCTGTTTATCCATCTACCTATCCATCCACCTGCCCTTGACTTAGAGTGATGTGATTTTGCCTTTAAGCAATACAATTAAATATAAAAGTTATTGATGTACTACATGTTACAACAAGCTATTTGTCTTTGCTACTAACAGAAAATATATTACCTCCAGTAACTTTTCACTTTTCTATTAAGTCTAAGGACTATGAATACATGTCCTGAAGTCATCATATGAATAATACACCTTGTATACTTAGTGCTTATGGGAAACATTACATTTAAAAATTGCTTACACTGACACCACTTTTAGGATTTAGAAAATAGAGGCCAGGCAAGTGGAAGTGCCTTAAATTATCTCCAATTCTACATTCAAAGAAGCATCGTTGTATTGAGTTCAGATGCATTTGTTCCAGGAAAAGAAAATAAAAAGGAAAAATAATATAATGCAACACGTTTACTGACTGAAATAAAAAAAAAAAATCTGGCCTAAGTAGGAATACATACTTGTAAATTAAGAAAAAAAAACTGTTTTAAAACTCTCTTTAAGACTGGCAGTCTGCTTAACTCTGATCTAGACTAAAATTACATTAAGGTATGGGTATTTTCCCTGCCTAGGCAGTACAAAAAGTGCCAAGACTGTCCCTGCATTTTCATTCATCTCTTCACCCCTAAGAACCTCAATTCCAACTATTCAAGGGAGTGTGGGAGTAAAATGGACATCTCCAGGAGAGAGGGTAATACTCAAAAATAGCTAGTCAGGACTGCAATCACTGTACTTCCTCCAGGACATGAAGAGGTGATGATCTCCTCTCCTAAGACTAGTATTTCTTAAAAATGTAATATAATCATGGCAAGCACAAACTTGTTCTAAATTTTAATATTCATGATCTATATGTTATAGTACCAAAGTAGTCCTTTATCTTCACATTTGTTTATGCTGTTGCTCAACATCATGCAAAATTAAGTTTTATGTTTTTATGCAAAACTGTGGTTAAAAAAAACAAAGGTAACCTACAAAGGATTTTAACTGTTTGGCTCCTATCTACACTTTGAATTTCTAATTACTTCAGTGGTATGAGGGTTTAAATACATTTAGTCTGGATCTTAGTTTCTCCGTGCCCGCCTTATTTTCCAATTACAGAATAAGAATGCAACAAAAGAGACACAAAAATTACTAAGTATATACATTACACTTCCTTTTATAGAAGCCTTTTTTTCCCCAGATTTTCAAAACTAATGCCCAGGAAGTTCCCCCTGAATAGGAGGAAAAGCTTTGTTACTGTGCAGGTGAACACGCACTGGAACAGTGCCCAGAGAGGTGGTGGAGTCTTCCTCACTGGAGGTACTTGAGGACCATCTGGATGCAATTCTGTGCTGTGTGCTCTAGGATGACTCGGCCTGAGCAAGGAAGTTGGATCAGATGGCCCACTATGGTCCCTCCCAACCTGACCTGTTCTGTAATTCTGTGAAGCCTGTCCCTTTACAACACTCTGAGGAAAATGTCATCTCTGGCGAGAGGTAACATTTGTGCTTTTCCCAGGAAATATACTTAGGCATGAATCCAAGTACATATTTGTTAGTAAACTTGCAGTTGTTTACTGACTGTGGCTCTCTGATTCTGCAAACACACTGGAAACTGAGCCAACCATTCCTAAACTAAAAAATAGCTGACAAAGGTGGCGTGAGTTCTCAAGTCCATTAGCAATGCATATGCACTACAAAATGGTGTGGATGAAGAGGTACTTTCTGTGTGCTCACTCCCAGCAAACACCTCATACAAAAGAAAACTTTTGAAATACAGAATGCCCTATTTTCATCTTCAAGAAGCAAAAGGGAAGCACCAATCTGTGAGAGCGATGACAGGAGTTTCACAGCCCTGCAGGACTCAAGTTCTGTGGCAGCCCCAGATCCATTATAACATGAAATCCACCACTGTTTCCTTAGAGAAGGGAAATTAACAACTACAGCCTGTAATTTTCACATACTTGAAGATTTCAATGATATCCCTTAAAAAGAAACAAGGTAAAAATAGGGCATGCGCTAAGAACACCTTTGCTTAAAAGCTTTATTCTGTTTACTACTGGAAGATTTTGGAAGAGGTGATGATATTTGCTGTCATCATTTCTACCCAGCCTGATCCTTAACTCATATTGTTTTTCCTTTAGTTATTTCTTCTATTCAAAATAAGTCAGGTTTTGCATCCACCCTCCTGCTCTGTTTCTAGGCAGTTACTTTGCAGTTCAGACAATTTTAAACTTTGACTGATTATATAATCTTAGATAGGCTCTTAGTTCATATTTGCACTTGTAACCCCTTTGAGATCATTAAAACTCAATTAATTCAAGGTACAACTGAATCTGGACAGGTCTCTTGGAGCCAATTACTAACATTCCATACTGCTTGCAGCCATGTAGTGAAAAGTACATTGTCTTTACATTTCCCTGTTCTGTCCAGAACAATGAATATCTCACACAGAGAGCTAGACTATGTCAAAGCAATAAGCCAGATGTTCTGACCTTTTGGTACCATAAGTCATTGTGGGAAGAGGTGAGGCTCAAAGCAAGGAAAGAAAGAATCTGGATAGGGTGTCCTTATAAACAAAAAACAAGGAAAAGATACCAGATAAATTCATTTTCCACTGGAGCCAGGAGCGAGATTCTGATTCTGGTGAAACAACACTTCAACAAATTGTTTCAGAGCATAATTTTGGGGTATTTTTTTAATATAAGTACACTGCAAGATATTTTATTGTTAATATTTAATTTCAATTTATTCCAATGTAAAATTACATTTCCCATTTCTCTACATGATTTTCTGAATAAAAATGGAAGAATATTTAATTTTAGTTGTTTCTATGTTAGCACTTTCTGTTAGCAAAGCCATTAACCAAGAAACTTGGATGTTTATTGACTTGGGACCGTCTTTAGTGTAAGCTGATTAACTGGAAGGCAAGCCTATTTGAAAGGTCTACAAACCAATCAAGAACAAAAGATAAAATTTTTAAAGACCTATTCTTATAAGACCAAAGATGTGTAATTGTTGGTTGAATCCTAGCTCTGTGTCTGGAACAATCCTTCAGAATCCTTAAAAAAAACCATCCAGTATTTTAAGCAAAGCTAGGTACAGGTTGATGCAATAGAGAAGGAACTTTCATCTTTGCAGTATATTCACAGCATAGGATCTAAAGGCAAAAAGCTCTAGAACTTCTGACATTTGAAACTTTATATACAATAGCCAAAATATCATATCATGTCACATAAGAAATGGATACTTTGACAGGTAACAATGACAAAGCCAGCTAAGGCCACCTTCTTTTCAGGATTGTGGTTAGATCAACAGGATTTCATCAGTGCTTTTGGTATATATTACACCAAGGGGCTTAACTCCTCTTGATAGATGACCATTTTTGAAAAGTTTTAAAACAACTAAAGCACCTCTAAACCTCATGTGCATAGAAAAAATTTAATTGGTAAATACAAATTTACAATTAAAAAATATATAGAATACGTGATTGAAATAAGGACATTTTAATAACATGATAAAATTTGCTGAAATACAAATACTAGAATGATAATATACTTTATGTTCTTATATTGTATGTTATTCTATGGTTTTGCAGTTCAGAGTCTAAAAATATTTTTCATTGTCTAATGAGATTCATCAATAATTTAATTAAAATCTAGTCTCTCTTTCTCACAATGCCAAATGTGTAGATTAACATGTTGGCAAAGTGTAGGTCTGAAAGAGCAACATATGTCAAGACAAACAAAAACGGAGAAACACAAGATCAGTTTCAAAAACCCCTAAAACTTAAATTCAGCCAGCCTTACTTTAGCAGGACACAAAAAGACTCATCAACTTTGCTCATTTATATACTATCTCTTTACAAAAAACTAATTCACTTAAATGTGTCAAATGTCCTCAAAAATCTATGATGCATCTTTCCTTCCCTCAGGCTTTTTGATGGATCCTCAGGAATCATTCATTTACTTATAATGCTTCACACATGGAACAAAAACACTTTTCAATGTTCAGTGCTGGGACTGGAATATTGCTGCATGGGAAGTTTGTTTGTTTGTTTGGATAGGGGTTTTTTTATTTCATTGTCGGAAAGGAAGAAGTAAAAAGCTTTTCTTTTCTATATCTATTCCTCTAAAACTATATTTCTGACAGATTGCTGTATTTCGTTCACAAAACATACAGCAAAAGAAATTTTAAAAAATTGTGGATATCTAAGAGCAAAAGGGCACAGACATTACTAGGAAGTGGGAGAGGCAAACCCTGATTCCTTCATTATGTTCTAGTCACCTGAAGAGCATTAGGAAAATGGAAGAGTTTGTGTAGTCAGTCCTTATCCTAACCATTAGATATTGACAAATATGTCCCATATCAGTCGGTCTTCCAGGGGTTCTGTGAAAGGTCATCAGCAAAAGTCACAAAATTGTTACATTTCAAAGTGGTTATTTACAATCATATCAGATCTGAAGCAAAAAAAACCCCTCACTGATTAAGGTGATGCAATTTATGTGATTGTATAAAATATTTCACTCTCCACAGGTCAATATGAAACACCAGGTTCAGCAGGTTGAGACACTAAATAAATATGCTGAATATATCCACATTATTTTGCTATAAAGAAAGTTTTGCTTTGCCTCAAGAAAAAGCACCAGTCAGCCAGTCTTCAACAAGGGATTACAACAGATCTGTTAAAACAGCATTGGTATCTCTAAAAAGTAAGATCAGAATCAGCAAAATTACTTCCTGTGAAGTTCTAGAGAAAAAGAGCTCTACTGAAGACAAACCAGATGCAAACAGGACTCCTGGAAACTCCAAGGAAGAGTTGCCATAAAAACTGCACTCTTCACCGGCTACTTGCTCTGTCTTACATACTTTGTGATTTAAGGAAACAGTGCTGAAATGTCCTGATTCCCTGGTACCCACAGCAACACAACTGAACACAGAGTGAAGACAGGACCACATTTAAGTCTGACCCCAATAAAACAGATTGACATTCTCTCCTTTCCTCTTTATGTTTCATAGCAAATGTGACATGGTGTATCAAGTGCTGTAAGTAACTATTTTAAACTGGTATTTTACCTCACTTTACAAATAGTCTGCTCCTAACAGTTCAACATTATTATATTTGTGACCTTCATACATGGTGATTCCTAATATCTCCTACATGCTCTCCAGCTAATTGATGCAGAGAGTGCAGAAGGTGACCAAACAGGTCTTGGCTCAAAACTATGCCAGTCTGAGAGCTTCAGTAATAGAGGTCATAAGAAAAGCATACTGTTTCCAGAAATAACTGCAGAAGTACTTGTGATGTCTGAAATGTGGCAAATACATTAACAGGCATGGAACCATATCTTTCAGAAAACACTGAGTTATTTCTTTTGGAGAGATCCAGGGCCAAGGGTACATTATTCAATTAGAGTTTTGTATCAGACTAGGAAGACCAGGAAGAAAGAGGGAATGTCAACAGTTTATAGGTAATGTTTTTCAATATAATACTAGCAGACTTGAAAAACGTTGGAATAATATACTCCAATCTTCTCCACATTCCTAGAATTCAAAGAATTCCCTTCCCTTGTTTTTAAGCTTTCTTATTATGACCTTGCAATTTAAACTGTGTTTTACAAATTTAATTTGAATGAAATCAACAGAAGACTTCATTCACAGACTCAGAACTCTAACACAGCATCACAGTAGAACTCTCCTGGATTTTAGTTCAGACTAGTTCACCCAGCATGCATATATATAATTTTAGATGATCAACACATTAAAGCTGATTTTATTCTATTACTTTACAAGTGTAAGATGAATTGAGAAAAAAATAATATGCTTTCACATTCAAAGTGCATGACAGACTTACTTGCCAAGTGTCATTGCCACTGACTTTATTTCCCCTTAAGCCTCATTCATACTGACTTCTTGGATTTTATTCAGGTATAAAATTTGCATTTAGATTACTCTCCTAGAGGTAAAAGAACCCAAACCAACACACTCTGAAATCCTGTGACTTCTTTTAAACTCGTTGCAGCAACAATCATATGATCGCATATGGCTGGAAACATTTTAGTATATCAATCTTCATTTCAGCATTGCCCCTTTAACCAATCCAGAGTTGTTACTATCAAGTATTATTTTATCCCTTCCTTACCCAAATTGCAAACAAGACAACAATGGTCAAGAACACACGTGGTTAGATAAAATTTCTTTTTTTTCTAAATATTTAGTAAAGCAAAATAAACTTACAAAGACTAAAATAAATGTGTGACACATAACATGGGAATAATCTTAAAATTACTGATATTAAAACAGCTTCAGGAGGAAGCAGACAAATTTATATTGGAAATAAACAACAGATTTACCATGTTTTCTTTTAATTTTTCAAATGTAGACATTTTATAAAAAAGATAATTATGTGACCATATAATATTACAAATGCAGTACATAATTTTTTGTAGTTCCTGTAAATTCTGTCTTACAAATCTTTACCCCACTTTTATCAGCAGAGGAAATCTGACTACTGAATGTTTTTTGAATCATAAACTCAACATGAAATTTTTATCAGCTAGTTCTTCTCAATACTTTTTAAAACCACAAATAAACCTCCTCTTTGAGTGTACTTCAGACATCATAAAAATAGGCAGCAGACTGTAATATCCTTTTTTACCATTTTTAAAAATTCAGAGGCTATGATTCAGCTATATATGAGAAAATACAAAACACTGGAAAAAAGCCCTCTGAACTTCAGTACTTAATTACTTTGCAGATTGAATTTCTAGTATTGCAAGCAATCATTTGGAGGAGACTGCCTCCTTTAAAAAGAGATAATGAAGCAATAATCTATTAGCAGTCTGATCTAGGACTACATACAAATGTAAATAAACACAAAATTCTATTAACCAATGAAATTAACTAAAATTACAAGCTAAATGTAAAAATTAGCGACACACACATCTGTTTGCAGAAAGGGAGAAATAAGACCTCCCTCTCGTACAGAAATGCTGGTCATTGAAACTAACAAAGGGTAGTGAGAGAGATCAGGTACTCTTTAAAAAGAGGGCAAAGTGGGAAAGCACAGCCACCTGTAACTGCCTTAAAGCCAAGTTCAAAATCTGCTAAAGTCCACAGAAAACCTTAGCCCTGAATTCTGTGTTATCTAGATTAACTCCAAAAGCTCCACCTCATTGTTGGGACCCGCATGTGCCAGCAGTCTCCTGTTGCCCTGTCCAGGCTGCAGCACTCCTTCTCTGCAACCACGTCCTCCTGAACCACCCCCAAGATCTATAAGATCACTGTTGAAAAACTATTGTGTTTTTGGTAGACTTTGGATGGTTACGGGCTGGCCAGGACAGCTGGGGCCTGCTGGTGAGCCCAGGGGCCTGAGGGCTGTAAACCACCAACTATGAGAACAACATGACTTTGAATTATCTCCTTGGTGTATACACCTCTCTTTTATGACCAGTGATTTAAAACAATGCCCTGAAACAACATGTATAATAGTAATTTACCATTTTTTATTCTTATCTAGAGGTAGAGCATTAACCAAATTCATATCCTGAACACGTCAACAGAAAACTTTTTTTTTAATATTATTAATTGTAGAACAAAAGGCCAACAATAAGCAAGAAGCTACCAGTTAATCCTTGACTTCCACTTAATATCATAGCATTTGTTCAGGGCTGTTCACTGTTCATTACTGACTGTTCTCTGCCCTCAGCACGTGGTGGTTGTGCTGGTTTTGGCTGGGGTAGAGCAAATTTTCTTCACAGCAGTGAGTAGGGGCCATGGTTTGGGCTTGAGCTGGAAACAATGTTAATAACACAGGGATGTGTCTGTTATTGCTGAGCAGTGCTTACACAGAGCCAAGGCCTTTTGTGCTTCTCACCTCACCCTACCCTACCAGAACCTGGTGGTGGACAGGGAGGTGGGAGGGGAAACAGCTGTGGCAGCTGACCCCTGCTGATTCAAAGGACATTCCCCAGCATAGGGCATCATGCTCAGCATATAAAGCTGGGGGGAGAAGGAGGAAGGGAAGGATGTTTGGAGGGATGGTATTGTCTTCCCAACTCACTGTTACATGTGATAGAGCCTTGGGAAGCAATTAATTAATTCCTTGTTTTGTTTTGCTTGCATGCACAGCTTTTCCTCCCCCTATAAAACTGTCTTTATCCCAACTCATGAGTTTTCTCTTTTACTCTTCTGATTCTCTCGCCCTCCCCCATTCTTTCCTCATAGGGGTGCAGAGAGAGGAAGTGTCCGAGTGGGGCATTGTTGCTGTCTGGGGTTAAAGCACAACACTTGGACAACCCATTATTGCATGCTGGACACCAAAAGGAAAGAAAAAGTTCTGTTGAACCTAATCAGCCCATTCTGTCTGTATATAATTACCAGAAGTATGTAAAAACAGTTATATCTAACTCAGGCTAAATCTGATGGTAAGTAAAACGGATCTATTCAGAGTGGGATAAAACTGCTTTGAACATGTGCCGCATGTTGTTTTTGGCACAGAAGCATCCACAATGCAGCATGCTAAAAGTACTTTTCACTCTCTCAAGAGGAAAGCATTTATCAGAAGTAGCAGTCACAAACTCTGAAAGTTGTGAAGTTGTCAAGAAAATGCTAATTTAATCAGGTGCAGATTTCCATATGGTAGAAATTCACCATGATCTCAATTTGAGTGCTTCAACAGTATTCAGAACTAGATGTAAAATTATGCTGTAAATGAGGTGAGGCTTTGCCACAGGTTCATCTTTCAAATAATGCAACACTTTATTTGTACAGTAATTAAAAAAAAGAAAAAAGAAGTAGAGAACAAATGGAACCATGGATATCAATATAGTGCTTATGACAGCTGATGGGTGACAATGACAAGGCTGCCCAATATTCTGAAATCTGACCTGGGCAACAATATGTGTGTCTGCATACACAAATACATATACTCATGCAATATTCATATGTTGTATGCACACAATTCGTAAGTCTTACGTTGATTTTTTTTATTCTTCATTACTCGTCTCCTAATTTTCTACTACTGCTTCATTTCAGATTACTAAACATGCAGAAAGTGCTCATGCACTGCAGCAAAAAACCTGCAATCCATCACCTGAAGTTTCTTTTTATGAATTTCTATCTCCTATTCATTCCATCCCTTAATCAAATCTGCAACTGTCACCTCCAATTTCTGATTAAATATTCCAATTACACAAACTTTAAAAAGTGCTCCAAAGAGCAAGTAATTCTTCCAGCTGCTCTTTTATTACTTTTTGTCACTTGAGTCCTGCTCTGAGCTATTAATGAAATAGTTCATCATTTAATTAACTAGACTGATTGGCTAAAAATTTCCTTGGTTAATAAGGAGAGTGTTCTAGGTAAGCTGACACAAAATCTCTTTCAAGTACTTCAGCCATTTCCTATGACCACAGATACTAATGCACTCTGTCTCAGTACAGAATCTAAACATGCCAAAGTAAATACCAGAAAGGGTGAGCTATTCCTACCTGTAAAAACAAAGGCATCCCAAAACAATTTGCACTCCAGAATTCTATGCAGGAAATTTTCATATAACACATTTCTTGTAATTTGCCTGGCTGAACGAGAGGAATGGGATACTGTTTCTACAGTGTTTTCAAAAATGGCATTTTAAAGGTACATAATGCTATTGGCATTGGGTTTGCCTTTTTTTTTTTTTTTAATTTGGCTATCCAAATACAAATCAAATGAGGCAGAAAGCTGTGCTTAAAGACTTAAGCTTACATACAAGTTCAGAAAACCAAACAAGTCTTAAGAACTAAGAGGAAACCTCCAAATTAAATGCTTGAAGTTCTCTATTTTCTTAACACAATAACAAAAATCAAGATCTACAGGTAATATAAAAAATCAGGAAAAAAGGTACAGTTAATATAGAAAGCCTAAGTCCACATACACTGATAAATAATTAAAAGAAAAGGGAAGATCTATGGAGCCTCAGAGCTTTTTGCCAAAAAAATTTTAATTCCTAAATCATCTGAAATAGAATGTGAAATAGACCCAAATTTGCCTAAAACAAAACCTTTTGTACTTATTGTTTAATGAAGTCAAGTTCTGAACAATTATTTCCTTCAGAGTTTGAGTCTGGCTTTCTTCTTCCTGTTGTGAAGAAAATATTTGTTTTCAACAGAACTTTGATGCAAGAATACAGAATTGATTTTCATCTTGTTATTTTATTTTTTTCTAATGCCTAAATAATCAACAGTCTTGGAATGCTTTAAAAATCAGTGTCCTTCAAAGAATAAATTCCTAACATATCATGTAGTTTGATACTAAAAGCACATATATGATGAAAACAAGAAATAGTATTTATCTAAAAAAATAGAAGGATGAACATATGCGTGATAGTTCGCTGCAAAAATTTCATTAAAAGTAGCACAAAGAACATCAACTTGCATTTGAATTGGAAACAGCTTTAAACTAATCTTTTAGAAGAATTTTGTAAAACCCCTTATGTCTCAGTGTGGAATCTTCTAAATCTTGTAAATGAATGTGTTTCCTTAAAAATATGTTTTTTATATTTATTAGGTAGTGCAATCCTGAATATCCAGAATACATTGTTTTTAAATTCTTATATTTCCTGTTTGACATTAAAAGACAAATATTTAATTGGGTGTGAGTTATCACTTCACATAAAATACTGCTATTCTGACAGAGTATAGCATGTGAACATGCTGACAAGGTGTTAATATAAAACCAGAACAAACTCCCAAGTATGTTTATGAATGTTTGGGTTTGATTTCTAGTCCTTATTCCCAAATACAAAATTACCTACCATTTAGAGTCTGCAGAGGCATGTGGAGGAGAATTCCTATTGAATTCAACTAGACTTCATTAAATTGTCATTTACTTACTTGTGAGATAATATTTGTGTGTAGAAGTCACTTATGGGATAAAAGTTTCCAAAAATATAGATGGCAATGGTCTTAAGGGGAAATTCCTAGAGGATCTGAACTCTGGAGGTCAGAAGTCCTCATATCCAGAACACACAATTTTTGAAATTTCGTGTTTATGTACGGAAATATAGGATCATTGGGGGAAAACACCAGTAGACCTGGGATGGGATGGGAATCAATTAAAAGGGAAAAGACTGGAACAGCCCCTTCCAAAAAAAAGAAAAGCTCAAGTAAAGAGTTAGAACATCATCCTTTTATGCAATATGATTCAACTATCCCAGATAAAAATGCAGGTTTCCTCAAGCCACATTCCTTACACCATGTCTTTTTGAATGTCCAGAAAACGCTCAGAAAAAACATATAAATTCTTATCTCTGCACATAAAGCCAGTTGGATTTTAAAGAAGGGCTACAGAGGATTTTTTTCTCACAGAATATAAGAAAAAGACTTACCTTCTTCCAACCCTCAGCCTTTTCAAGAAATTTCTCAGTGTATTTTATCATTAATTCAGTCATGCACATTGAATACAAATTTGCTGCAGAGTAGTCTAATCCTCTGTTACTCAGCGTGATTGTGACAAAAAAATCCCTAAAATTATGAAATAAAAGTTGCCATTTGAGGAGGAGGGGTGGGGGGAAAGATGTGATAAATGCAATGTTTTACACTTCAGAACAGAAAACCCTAGAGATTTTAAATGACCCAGGGAATATAATCCTCCCAAAAAGACATTTTAAATAGAAGTAGAGAAAATTCGGTATGTGGGAAACTTAATTAAATATAGAGTACATTTCTCCAAGTTTTAGATAAAGTTCCATTTTCATTTTTCATAGAGATTAGACCACTGAATTGCATGAAATCTCCATGGATTACTTAAAACTTCTATGGCTTCTAGTGATTTGCTTTGAAAGAGAATCTTAGAGTCAGGCGATATGCAACCATTCAATAAATAGTGCTTTTTTTACATTGACAAAACTGTCATGAATAGCAGTGAGACCTTAGCTACTCAAAAATGCAAAAAAGACCAATTCTTTAATGTAGAGACAGACTCCTCAGGTGAACTAAGGCAAGGATGCATAACCCCATCAAAAGCCATGGATTTCCCCTGAGAAAGGAGCATGCTTCAGGTTATATCATAATTAGCTCTGCCTTTGGAGTTGCAGTTTAACTTGGTCTTCCTGTGGCCAGAAATATAAATACTTTTGTGTCCAGCCAATCATAAGCTGGGGAATTTGCAAAACTAAAACTTGGGTTTCTGACAATCAGGAAGCTCACCAACACTCCCTTGTCCCTGTAAATTTTTGGCATTCTTCTATTTCTTAACTTTTCTTCAGGATGAGAAACTCTTAGCTACAGTTGCCTACCGGCTAGGAAGTTTATGCAAGGCCACTACTTAAGACATCCTTCTTGAAAAGGAGAAAACAGTCATTCCTGAAAGACAAGCAACTCCATTTTAAGAGAAGCGTTTTAAAAAAATAGGAATAATTGTTCCTTAGAGTTGCACTGCACACTGACGAAGTCCAGGCTAATCAAACTAAACTACATGTCCAACTTTTTGACAGAAACCAGATTAAGACTAATCCCATATTTATTAAATTACTCATTTCTTGCATGCTGCATACCTGCCATAATCTTTGTTTCTCACAGTTCATTCAAAACATTGGTGCTAAAGGCCATCCTCCATTCATATCCTCCTCCTGGCCTCCTCATGAGCTCTTACAAAAGCTGTAAATGTTCTTTTGAACTGCGCACTCCAAAATACCTTTTCATCCTAATTTTCCATACGTACACTGCTTAGTATTATCTCCTCTGCAAACTCACTCCACCTTTACACATCCTTCAACTGTTCCCTGTCTCTGTTCTCGGTTGTGTGCATTTTTGAGACAGTTTCTAAGTTGTTCCACTTTCCACACACACACACGACTATTCTAAATACACTTAATCAGTAGTTGTATCTCCATTGAATGGTTTAGGTTGGAAAAGCGCTCCAAGATCCTTGACTCCACCTGATAACCTACTGCTGCCANCCACTTTCCACACACACACACATGACTATTCTAAATACACTTAATCAGTAGTTGCAGCTCCATTGAGTGGTTTAGGTTGGAAAAGCGCTCCAAGATCCTTGACTCCACCTGATAACCTACTGCTGCCAAGCCCACCACTAAACCATGTTCTGCAGGGCCATGTCGACATGTATGATCAGAAATACTTGGTTATTAATTCATGTGACAATGGTGACTACTAGCTGGGCCTCAAACTAAGATCAAATCTTTAAATAAAGCCTGGTGGGGTGGATGACAATCTGCCACTTATTTTCTAACTTTAACTAGGAAAAAGATAACTTTTGCAGAGGACCAAGCTTTCTTGAATAGTTCAATATACGTTGGATGTGCTTTTGGTCTCACTTCGCATCCATTCAATTACCAGTGCAACTGCCTGTTTGATAAATCAAGATTCAGCGATTGGCAATCTTGTTCACAAATCATGAGGCTGAAATCCAAGTTGCCTAGCCTACAGTTTTTTGACTAGTATCTTCTGTAGAAAGGACTGCCTTTCCTCATACTGCAGGACTGAGTAGGCTGGCACAACTCACTTGTCTTTCATGCTTTCAGAACACAATTGTGAGGAAAAGTTAAATTACATTGCAAATGCACCTTCAACCCTTTTGAGCCTAGAAGCATATTTGAATTATTCTGCACAATTTGCAGGGGTATAAAGGGGGTGGGAATTTTGAAGGATTAAAACTGAAAACAAGAATCTCCTTTCGCAACAGAAAATTTTATCCCCTTATATGCCAAAAGAATAGATCTACAGTCTTATCAAATGTAGCTGTATAGAAGAAGCTTGGAATTATAGACAAAAGGGAAAAAAAATAAATTAAAAAGGGTAGAGGTGGGGCCAACTTTAAAAACTGTCTTGGAATTCATGGATTTCATAGTACGTTAAAACAGAAATATTCCCTTGCCCACTTTTCTTCTTTGTTTCATTCTTCTTTTTTAACTTACAGATTTTTTTTTAATGTGAAAAACAAACAAAAATTGTGTGGTGATAAAATACTGAAGAAAAGACCCCAGGAAGAAGAAATAAGATGCTAGAAATAACATTTTATTTAAAAAACCCAAAACATGCTACCTAGTGAGGTCACTCAAAAACTCCCCAGAAATTCAACCAATTCATATAAATAATCTTCCTTGTTGTAATCTGTATTATTCAGCCTTCATTTCATTTCTCATCTTCACTACTTTGTGAGATTCCTACACATTTCCATTATTACAGGGTTATGGAAGGAAAAGAAAGGTCCTTTATATATCGCATATCAGCAAACCAAATGACATCCTGCAGCTGCTTCAGATATGTCACCCCTTAACCCCCTTCCTGAAGGATTTTGTCTTGGTTCTGGGTTGTGTTGTTTTGGGATTTTTGTTGTTTTGGGATTTTTGTTTTGCTTGGAGGATTTTTGTTTTGTTTTTTATTCAAGGAACTAGGCAGTTAAAGAAATAAATTTAAAAAAAAAGTAAAATTATCAATGGCAAAAGAACACACTGAGTAAGTTATGAAAGTAATTCCAACATTATGGGGTTCATTTAAAGGACTGAAACAGATGTTCCAGTTTAAAAGAATGTGAATAACACTAAAAAAAAATTGCCCAATTATGTTTGTACAAGGAACAATCATTAAACAGTAATCATTAATGCAGCTTGTATTTATTCCTTATATTCCACAAAGATATTTAGGAAATATAAGAGTTACGTTTACCCATGTGAAAACTGAGAATGAAAGAAAACACCATAGTGTGATAAGAAAGCATTTCATTAAAATTTCATTAAGCGCTGTAGAGTTTTAATTTATTGACTTCATAAAGAAAATATCTTTGTACTTCATATAAGAAGCAAGTATTGAAAGACTTGAAGCTAATGATATAGCAAAATATTTTAATACTATATTGAATTGATTATACTGCTTTCAAAAAGACAGTAAAAATGCTTGAATTATAACAATAGAAAATTGAGAAACAAAAACTAAGCCATGGAAATCAGAATAAGATACATTTAGAAAAGTAGAAGAATAGAACAAAGAAGCCCAAAAAATGACACCAAAAGCAATACAGAGTTTGGAATTGTTCAGTAGTTCATACTCACATTAAACTAAAGATTATTATTCAGATGAGGGGTGATTTATTAAAATGGTATCTTATAGAAATATAACAATATGACTCAAAATTGTTGTGAAAACAATTCCATGGATTATATATCTCTTCTTAAAGAAAAGCACTTCAGCTCAGGAGAGCTGAGGTGAGCAGCATTTGGGGTTTTTTTTCTTGAAACCAAACTGCAATTTCAAAGAATGAACAAAGCATTAATTACTGAAAGTTACTCTCCATTTCTCCTACTACAAGAGTATAAATTTTAATCATGAAGCCATAGACAGGTTACATGATGTAGCTTCAACGTGAAGGAAGACTTTCTGTAGTGATGACAGTTTACTGTGCATTTTCCATTAAAGTCTGGTCATGTCTCACTGTATTAAGTCACTTTTTGAATGTGTGGGAATCACCAAGAGTTTTTCAGCTACTCAAACTACAAAGAGCTAGAGAAATACACCACACTTCTAAAACACAGTGTCAGACACCAGAACATGGTTAAACATGTCACTGCGTTACTTTTAAGTGAAAATCATGACGGCATTTTTTCTATTGTATTTGAATTGTGTTCCTCACACAACTTTTCTTCGTAATTGTCTTCTACGTCTTCCTCTACACAATTCAGCAAACAGAAAGAAAGTAACCAATCGCAGACAATGTATTGAACATCTAAAACCCCTAACCACTAAATTTGTGTTTTTCAAATTACAACAAGCAGACTTAAGGAACTAATACAAATATTTTACATTACAGAAAAATGCGACTGGTTGGCAGTAAGCATTTAATATTTCTTTTTATTTAAGACAATAAGTCTGTACGATACTTGGATTATCACCCTCCCAATTCCTTCTGTCAATTAAAGCTAACAAATACATACTATGAATTACTACCAAAAATTCAAATATTAGTCCAAATTCAAACTATTCTGTTTAGTCAGACAGAACATTAATGCAAATCTGTATTTATGAAAAATCGGTTTCTTACATGGTAGGTTGGCCCTCAGTTGTCTCTTTTAACAGTCTTTTATTAATTAGGCAGATAATTTTTTCCGTTTTGGAGATCAGCTGCTGCTCTTCCTTTACTTCAATTCTTACTTTTGGTGTTGGTAGGTGCACTTTTGTGAGGTTACCAAGTCCTTAATGAACGTGGCACCAATAATTACCCAAAGACCCGGCAGCACACTTTTAGCGTACAAGAGCACACTTCATCATGATGCACAAATTAAGGTTTGTAAGATGTTCTGTCATTCAGATTGACTTTATGATAAGAGACTGCACTCCCCTCTATCTTTTGAATATATTAGCCACATTTGAGTAGGTTTGACAAAGGGAGCTGCCTTAAATACATTAATTAAAGTCTTACAGGTTTCATTTAAAAAATAGCTGAGTAGATCATTAAAGAATAATTTATAACTTAGGTCTTTGTGTGATCAAATGGCAACCCCCAGATATTAAGTCAGCACGTTGTGGTTAGTGTGCTGTGGTTTCTCCTCAGACAAATATATCAGGTAGAAGTGTAGCAGTGGCGACAAGGAAGAAAAACTAGGGGATGAGGAATAAGCCCATAGACAACCAGGGATGTTAATTCTGTTACTCGTGCAACAGCTTTGTTTGACTTCTAAACAGCCAGCTCTAGAAGAAACACAAAATACTGAAATCTCTCTTTTGGAGTCAAGAAGAAATTTGTCATTCTATGAATTCTGAGTTGGGTTCTTACCTGTGTATTTGCTGTGCTGCACAAGTCTTCAGATATAATTGTGTCGGTGAGACAAATGGGTTTATGATAATTGACTACATCTAGTTCTTTTTGTTACCAGATTTGCACCAGAGTTTGAATACTTGCTGTCTGCCTCGGCTGTGCTGATGCTTGGTTGCTCATTTTTTTTTCAGTAACAGGAATGAATGATTTATATTTTTCCCTCAAGAATGCTGTAACCCCAGAGCTCCCTGGGCATAAATGGAATTATGCTTAGTGAGAGAGATGCTGATGAACAGGTTGAAGCTTACATTGTTTGAATGACAAGTGACTTAGCAGCGCTGATAAAAAAAAAATATAAGGGGTATAACCAGCAACCTAATGGCTGCAAAGGTGCATATTAAAAAATAGAAAGACATTATGCAAGTCCTAAAACCAATACGGAGGAAACATTGTAGAAGTATCTCTAGTTTATTTCTCCCAGTAAAAAGCTTGTGAATCACAAAGCTGAAAGTTGTGCTGTGCCATTGCAAAGATGGCAGTTGTTAGCACCAGTAACTGTAGCAGCAATAAACCAGCTTTATTAAGGTATTTCAGCCCCACTGTTCAGAGTGATTTGCTCTCTGCTCCTTCCTTTCTACTTAGGTCTACTGCACAGGTTGAGGCAATCCCATTCTTGGAGCTTCTCAAGAGTTTTCAAGCCGCTCACTGTGTCTACACAATCACAGCTGTCCTGACCAAGCACTGGAAACAGTCACTCATTTTTTTGTCAAATCATGCCGAAAAAAGGAGTGCCATCACCCTAATCTGTTCTGGATTAGTAGCAACAAGGGAAG
>VXBB01016719.1:939814-963413 GCA_013399915.1 Illadopsis cleaveri
TTAAAAAAAAAAAAAAAGTCTCTTTACCAAGGCAAGCACCACACATAATCAACTGCAAGCAATTTTTTTATGGAGAGCAATTTATATTAACAAGCAAAACCCAAGATTGTGATGGCTTGGAGGAGGATAAGATGCATTGCTGAAACCATTTTACGTAAGTGACACAACAAATGACAGGAAAGCAGGAAATTGTGCTTTCAGACGCTAATTTTTCCTCTTACAGAAGACATATATGGGANACCAAGGCAAGCACCACATATAATCAACTGTAAGCAATTTTTTTATGGAGAGCAATTTATATTAACAAGCAAAACCCAAGATTGTGATGGCTTGGAGGGAGAATAAGATGCATTGCTGAAACCATTTTACATAAGTGACACAACAAATGACAGGAAAGCAGGAAATTGTGCTTTCAGACGCTAATTTTTCCTCTTACAGAAGACATATATGGGATTGCTAATGACAGTAAGGAAGTTAATATCAGACCCTAGTCTGATGGATATACTTAAATCAAGCTGCTAGGTTCAAAAGAGAGATAAATTTAACACCTAGTGATCCACAGGACATTACACTGAATTATGCTTCTCCCCCAAAATATGTTGAAGTCCAATATACTGTCGCACATACACCTTATTGAATTTCCTCTTTGTAGAAGTGCAAAATTTGATTTGGTTTGCATTAGAGATTGCAATATCTTCTTAAAAGAACAAAGCGCATTTTACAAGTTTGTAGGAACACTTAAATATTGATGGCATCAGCAAGAGTCATTCAACAAATTATCTTCCTGTTTTAGAATCAGCATGAGTAAATGTAATTGATTCTATCATCACAGAAAACAAGTTTGGGAGCAGAGAAATACGTCTCTGACTTACTGTTAGCAGTTATCTGATCAAAGAGAAATCCCTGAGCTGTTTCCATCAGAGACTGCTTTGCAGTCATCAAGATTTACTTCAGTAGGCAAATTACATAACAGTATGGCAAAACACATAACTATAGCTTTTCAAGGTCATAAGTGACCACTCATGAAGAATCCAGGAAAAGCATAATTTTCTTCTTTTCTCTAGGGTTCCAGCCTCTCCTCCCCATGCATGCTCCACCTAACCCTAGTCAAAAACACTGTCTTGAAAACCAGTTACTAACATCCACTAGAGACTGTACTAAGAACTCTGCAGAAGATTTTAGAGTCTTGAATAAGCAATGCCAGCTCTACCTGTTTTTATATCTTGCGAGAAATCTGTATATAGGCATGTGTAGCTGCTGTAAGGTAACCTGTCAGGGTGCCCTGTTGTCAGGGTCTGCAAACATATGCAGAGAACCTGATGGGCCGTTTTACAGATCTCAAAGCGCAAAAGACACAGCGGGGGACAGACTCAGTTTACTCAATCAAAAATGCACCTTTATTCAGTGTCAACAAATGCGATAGTGGGGAAAGAAATTAAGAATAATAGTAAGAAAGACAGAGAAAGAGGGTAAGGGGGATATAGCTACCAACGAGAAGAGACGAGTCCTCGAGGCGTGGAGAGATGCCTATAGACGCACGCTTCTTCCGTGGGGTGATCACGAAGTGAGCAAGGGTCTCCAGGGTTTTTATAGGTCAGTCAAGGCCAAAGCAAGAGCCACACCTGTGCTGACGGTTGGAGGCTCAGGAACATGCTGCGAGCTGTACCTCTGGTACGGACAGATCAGTCGGCTCAAGCAGGCTGGACCAGTCCCATTGTTCTGCACTCCGTTTCCATGGAGGTTGCATACCAGTCTTCCGAGACTTGGCAGACGTTCACCTCAGCCAGGCCAGGGGCTCTTTTCAGAGTCTGGGGTCTTGGTCTTCATTGGAGACAGCTGTGAGGCATTATCGTATCCTTGGACAGACTCTGACACCTGTGGCAGTCCGTGTGGCAGACTGGTGGATATTATTAAAAGAGAACATTCAATCTTTCTGAAGTAGGTCCATGAAGAAGGCACAAGAGCATTTGAAAAAGGAGGAAGCTTGCCATGAACACATTCTCTGCAGCATGCTAAGGGAAAGTCCATTCAGGATCCATCTGATGGTCCATGAAAATGCAGTTCCCAGCATTTGAATGGATATAAGATTACTTGCCATCTGTGTTCCTCTTATTCTATCTTATTAAACCAGCTACTTTATTGCTGCATTTGTTGTCAGGTCTTTCTTACTGAGTTCCAAAAGAACCCTGCAGTGTTTCTCTCTCCCTCTCATTCCCCACCTCCTCACAGTGAAGAAGGAGGATGCAGATGCTATTCACATATAGAAGTTCTACAAAAACAAACATCCTACAACTATTCATCCTCTCAAGTTTCAGTACAAAAACAGAGTGCAGCTTTTTCTTACCCATAAAAATAAACTGAACTCTGCAGAGACACTATGAGATATATATATAAATATATATGTATGTATACATATAAACCTCTATACCTGGAAGAGTTTAAGATATCCCTTCCAACAGACCAGAGATGACCCCTCTGACAGAGATGATTGCTTTTTAATGGGAGACATGGAAGTGTGGGCTAACCTGGGGATCATAACTTCTAAGACTAGGGTAGCCATCACTGCTGCTGTAGCATCCCAAACTACTGTAATATTTTTATTTTAGGGAATTTAAATCACAGCCCAGAGAGATGAAGCTACTATAATATTTTTTATTTATGTTAAACAATAATGGAAAAAAAGGGGCAATATGCCACCCACAGGTGAGTCTCTCAAATTCCTCATAAAGCCCCCTAAGCAATGCTACTGGTTTAGCTGTCCAGGAACACGTAAAACAGAAACTGTTAGAAGTAATTGTAGCAGAAAAACACGATCCTGTTTTTTAAACAGCCTGAGGGCTTTATCAATCACTCAAATTCCTTTAAAATTTAAAATTACAAGAAACCAATGACAGCAATGGTGTATCAGTGGTTCTAGGTTTTATGTTTGTATGTAATAACTTAATTTTAGCACCAACCATGTTTTTTGTTTTCTACTGTTTGGAAAGAACCACTGAAAATATTAGGAAGAGCCTACCATATATGTAAATATTCACCAACTCCAGTTACTATATATAACTTATATAAATAAGTTCTTTTTTATACTTCAGGACAAAGGTCCACCCTCAAACTTCTACATTTGTGGGTTGTCCATGTAATTTGAGTGAGAATGTTGTAGCTAGGTTTGCACAGACTGAGCAGAGATATGTGTTCCTTTGGTTAGTTTGAATGTGTACACCACACACACTAAGCAAAAAAAGGAAGACAAAAGAGAAACCAGGTACAACATACAGCAAATGTTTTTCAAAATGTGAAAGTTCACCTCTAATACCTTTCTCTTTTTATAACAGCTGCAGGGTTGTGCCACTCAAGAACCAAAGACATTTTTGTTGTTGTTATATAGACACTTTCTAAATAGAAAACTTGGAAGGCAAAAGGTGAGTCTTTGAAATAGAAACTGCAAACCACAATGAATACAAATAATGAGTACAAATACACAGGCAACATCAGCAGTTTACCAGGAAAGAATGCCTAAACATTTCATTACTATTTAGTGCAAAGGCAGAAAGAGGGGTGAAAGAAAAGATCTACTGATCCAGCCTGCCTCTGTTTCAGGGTAAATATCAGGTATTTATTTTAGTATAGGTGGCAAAATGCCCACTGGCTCTCCTCGTACAGAAGCTGCTCCTGAGCTACCCTAGAGTCAGTGTAATTTCCAGTGGGAAGCTTTAAGACTGTAAAACTGCAGGGCAGGAACAAGGACTGAACATCTCAGGCAACTGTGCCATGGGGGCAGAAGGGAAAACTGGAGCTGAATCCCTTTTTCTCTATTCCCATGCATCATCTAGAGCCCCTCTCATGTCAGTTTTTTTCACCTTTTTTCTTAATTTTTTAAAATTAATTCTCCTTAGTCTGATTGAAGAAAAGGCTTCAAGCAAGAGTATTTCTAAATTCTAAATTTCTAAAAAGCCAATTTTTACATAAATATATTGAGAGTTTTTATGGGACTGTTCAGAAAACTGTCATTTTCCTATTTCCCCACTGACATACTGGCTTCTGTGATTTGTCACAAAGATTATCTCTGTCACATTGTGTGACATAATGCAAAGACACTCAGAAAATGTGGTGTGACATGCCAACTAATGCACTGAGCCAGTAGGGAAATTTAAAAGCAGTAGGTGTTTTAAAACTTGGTTGACTTCTTCCTATCCTACTCCATCCCTCCTCTCCTCTAAGCCCAAATGGTTTCCCTGAACATTTGTGAGTCATCTCTTCAATACCTACATTTAAGCAGAAAGTTCTTCTTGGAACAAACAAGTATTTTCTCATAAACCAAAGTGCAGACAAGGGACTTGTATTTAGTGCAGTCCAGAGTCTGAAATCACATGTACAGAGATTCTTCGGGAAGTGGGTAAAGAAAAATGCTACCAAGAACAAAGCTGTATTTGGAGAAGATCAATAAATAAAATTGCAGTGTGTAAGCACTCATCAAACACAGAGGGACAGGGAAACCTGCAGCATCTGTGGGCAATATAGTGCCATGAAATCAAAGATGCACCCTAAGAAACAGTTCTTTCTTCTTGAAATAACCTTTGCATTCTGCTCCATGAGCAGTTGTGGAATGCAGATGCATGCATGGTTGGTTCCTCATCCACAGAGCCAGCTGAAAATGGGTTAGTCCCCAGAAATTTAGGGGCACACTTGAAAGGCTGAAAGCCTCTTTAAGACTTAGAACTACAGAATATCTGCAGTCCTACAATAGGAATGCCTTCACTACATAAGAAAATGTACACTACAAAAAAACAGTACATAAGAGAATGTATCGTAATACTACAATGTCATGTGGTAGGGTCTCTCAATAACAGAAAGTAATTTTATTATCAGATCTATTTTGAATTGCAGTACTACAGTGGTATCTTGGGGCTCTTCCCATATCAGCCTATTCCTGTTGGTTCTGTCATGCTAAGAACAAAAAAAAACAAAAAACAATGCATTTCTCATCCTTGACTGTGAACATTCCTGGAGTTAGAGAAATCTTTTTTCTCAGAAACTGAACTCAGAAGTTTGTTGCAACACTGTGATCAGAAAGTGTCTTTTTCATATAACCTCTTTTAGAGTGTCATGACACTGGATAATAGGAATAATTCTAGGATCAAGATCCCATTATTATTCTACAGTAAAAATATTCTTAAGAATAACTTCAACTAAATTTGAGGATTATGTTTAAATGTGGATAACCCCTAAATTTGACACAAGAATTTAGTCAAGCTTCAAGAAGAAAGTCTCAAAGCATTTGGGTGGTCAGCTGGAAAATTTAGTTATTGTACCTCAAGAACTACAACACGGGTAACATCCTATTCATAATAGAAATCCTAAAAATACTTAGAATACAGGAACCAGTGTGCTCTCTGACCTAAATTCCATTTGCTGAGTATCATTTTATATTTAATGGGTTATATAGAGGTTATATATAGGCTCTCTCATAATAATGTCATCACTTTCCTATTTTAGCAGTAAAAACTCTGTGTACTTTGGGGACATATGCAGAACATAACATTTTAATCACTTCTTCTCTGCAGATTTTAAGAGTATAATCAAAAAATCATAGTTAAAAAAACTCTCAAATCCCAAAGCATCCCAAGCTATGTCTTGATTGAAGCAATTTTACCTTCTAATGTAATAAAATCAGATTTAATGGTTTATATAAAAAAATGAGACAGTGCAAAATGTCATTTAATGTACAGTATACTTTAGGATTTTCTACTTAGAAACATACTGTGTTTCTTTTTATTTCTTACCGCAACTCTCATTGTAAAAAGATCTCCTTAATACGTATATAAACATTTCAGAATTCATATGAAAACTTCTACAGAGGTGGAAAACAACATTATTGTTTCTCTTAGCTAAGAGGTGGCAGACTTTGGTAGCACCACAGAAATCATATTTGAAATTCAGTACCAGCAGTCCTGTGACCCCAAGAGTGTCCAACACCATAGGGCTGGTCTCCTCCTACACTCAATGTGTTCACAAACAGAGCATGAGTAGCCAAGCTGGCTGCACACCCAGAGCTCAGGAACTGAAAAACAACCACCCAAACCTGGGACCCCAATTTTAGACAGAAGCAGCATGAGGGAAGGTAGAACTGCAGTTTATAAAGTCACGAAAGCGATGGATAGACTGTGGTTCAGTAAATCCTGCAGCACACAAATGAAGTGACCACTTGATAAAAGCAGTGGGAGAGAGACAGCCCAAAGCAGATAAAAGTGTTTCTTTGGACAGCAAACAGAGGCTTTGCTGTCACAGAAGGCTGTGAAGGCAGACAGTATCAGAAGGTTCAATGACAGATTAGCCAAATTCAGGAACTCTGCATGGCATGTACTGAAAGGACTGGGCAAGGATGCCTCTCACATATCTGATAATGCTGTAGATCCTGGAAAAAGACAAGGATAAAGGACCAGAGAACATGTACAAGTGTACAAAGCCTCCCCTAACCCACATCTCCCAGGGTGACCGTTGGAGATGGAGTATGAGGACTGACAGACAGTCACTGAGCTAGGTGGGCATTTCTTACACTTTCCTGTCATCAGCTAAGACCTCTGTCAATAAGGAGTAATTCTATCCAATAGCCTGCCCTCTGATCGCTGTGGTACTTGATATAGAAATATCATTGACCTTCTTTTCACAAAGAAGAGAAGAATCAGCAGCATCCACGATTATTTAATATAAAAGCCTTGAAGTTAACAAGAAGTCTGCCTTCTCACTTGCCTTACCCTAGAGCTGCTCTTAACTGGAAAAGATATTTCTGTCAGCAGAGAGGTTTGAGGTAGGACATAAGGAGTGACCCACCATAAAAATGGAGGAAAAATTTCCTAAATTATCCTGTAAGATACACTTTTTCTCAAATGAAAGGTGGTCTGCATGATAATGATGCTCTCTTCATCTTGCAGCAATGAATTTGGCACTGACTACTGAAGAACTGTACAAGTAACAGGAAAACATCTTGCTTTCCAGCCTATGCAAAGTCGGTGTTCTCAAGACACAATTGAAGATTATTGAAATCCAAATTCCTTCCATGGGATTTATATTAGGTACATAATTCTGGAGTCAGTTGTACCATCCAACCCTGTTAAACTGCACTGAGAGTGTAACTGAGGTTACATTCATACATGGTAGAATGTAACCCAAGGAGCAGCCACAAAAATTATACTTAAAAGACATGTTGAATCCATATTGCAAGTGAAATTAATTTTGCCATACCACAACAGCAATCTTTCTTTCAAGCTAATCAATGAAAGATGCATGTCCCATCAAATTCCTTTCATTTTTATACCCCCATTTCCCTCAAAGACAAATGAAAGGACAAGCATGACTTCACTAACTATGATTAAAAAATTAACTAGGGAGTGCTTTATGTTTACACCATAAATAAAATATAAATATAGGAGATCTGAGTCAAACTCACCGAAGGCTTGGAATTTGTGGCACTTACAAGAAGATATAAGTGTGAAATTTTGTTTCAAGTAAAATACATAAAGCATACATTCTAGTGCAACATTAATTGCAGTAGAAACGGTATATGCAACGTAACATTTGAACACAAATTTTCCATTCTGATTAAGACAACCTATCTTTTGCATTGCCATGTGCAGTGTTTTGAAAAGGTTTTACAATTTAATTTAAAGTTTCATACTCTTCCAATTAAAGCACACAGTACTAAATGGCAAATCTTACTTCTAAACCAAAATGTACTGAACAGCACACTTTGCAATTAAATTACCAATTTAATGTGAAGAAAAAAGAAAAACAACCAAAATTTATCAGCCTTTCCAATAATATATTAATATTTACCATCACTTCATTATTTACTGGCTTAAAAGTAAAACATTCTCAAAATGATGCTTTTTCTCAGCTTATTTAATCACATATATAGCTTAATAAGAAGATAAAGCATCAAGCATATTTTTTAGAAAGTGTTCAGATTCTATAAAAATTTCCAAAATTTGACAAAATGAACTGATTCTGCTGTACAATACAGCTCAACAGAGAAAAGCATCATGAATGACCTGTTAATCTCTCTCCTTTCCTACAGGTGGAATATTCAGTAGGGATCATTCATGTCCAAGGAGAAAAATAATTCTTTGATAATGATGAAGCAGTCAGCAAGATGTATCTGTTACACTGATTTCTAATATGTAATACCTCAGGCCTGAGAGGTGGCTTCATGTAAAACTTGAAGTGCACCGAAGCCAAGTGCAATGTTCTGGGTTGGAGCAGTTCAAAGTACAAATACGGGCTGGGCAAAGAGTGGATTGAGAATAGCCCTGAGGAGAAGGACTTGGGAGTGTAGGTGAATGAGAAGTTCAACATGACCCAGCAATGTGGACTCACAGCCCAGAAAGCCAAACATGTCCTGGGCTCCACCCAAAGCAGCGTGGCCAGCAGGGCCAGGGAGGGGATTCTGCCCCTCTGCTCTGCTGAGACCCCATCTGCAGTGCTGCAGCTCTGAAGACTAAAGGAAAGGCACTGACCTGTTGGAGCAAGTCCAGAGGAAGGACACCAAGTCAATGAGAGAGATGGAAAGAGAGAAGATTTCTCCTATGAGGACTGGCTGAGAGATCTGCGGTAGAATTATCGCTGTTATGCTTGATGTAACATCCAGAAGAAATTTTAATTGTTCCTTCTTCATTTAACACTCGACATCAGTCTGTAAAGACACTGAAGGAGTCTACCTGAATAAGTGTTACAAAAGCATTATACCTTTTTTGATCAGAGTGATATATCTTCTAGCAGAAATTTTTCCCTCTTTCCTTGGTTTCATTGGTTTTTGGAGGCTACCTCTGTTTTTCCTGCAATTAAAAGAGAACAGGCATTATCATATTCATCATACTTTGCTCTATTTAACAGATTTAATTTTTCATGCTAAAAGAGAAGCTACAGATAGACTATAACACAATATAGGTAAAGCAGGTTGGCTTTGTTTTGCTTTGATTTGTTTTAAAAAAAATATTAAGTTTAATTAATTAGAGGGAAAATGTTTAAACATGTAAATGATCAGTTCAAAGCAACTTTAAAATAGCAGACTACCTCCATATATTTTATATGCATAAACATAGGCTACAATCGCCAGTATTCCTTAATTGTTAAAAGAAAGGAGACCAAATTAAATTATATATATCATATAATTTAAAAAAGAAACAGTAGAAAAACATAACAGACTTTTTCTTTAGAGCTCAAAGAACACATTAGAGAATAAAAAATTTATCAGATACCCTGTCTCAGAGAAAAACTGATAACATATGGGCAAAGTAGCTTAGCCTTAATGAAAGAAGGAATTTGATAATATTGGCACATTTTACAGCAACATTTTCAAAACAGGACACTTCATTCTGAAAAGTTGTTGCAGTGCATGATTAGGGTTTTTCAATTTTGTATAAGTTTCTTGTTTCTTGTAATGGTACGTTCCCTTTTCTCCCTACCCTCCCCCACCCCTTTTCCTCGTGGTGTCTTCCTAGCCCAGGTAGCCCAGGTACCCACCCACCTCCATTGTATTGTCAAGTACCCAAGCCCAAAGCCACCCCCCATCCCAGGAGGGTACTTAAGGGGTGACAAAGGGCCAGTCGGTCTCTTGGCACCTTGGGCACCTCCTCTCCTGCTGTTCCTGTTCCCTCTTTGCCTGCATGTGGACCCTCAAAGAATAAACCTCTACTAACCCCACGCCGGACTCTGCCTATTCTTCCAAGACCTCAGACCATGCTGCCAGGCTGAGATCAGAGCAAACCCACGGACAATCGTTGGCAATCGTCCCAGTGCAGGGCTAGCCAATAAGCAGCTGCCCTGGAGACATTTACAAAAAGTCAAAATGCTTAGTTTTTGATATTTTCTAGATAAAATACTTCAACTTTTCCAAGGATATGTCAGCAGGTTGAATGCTTCCCAAAATATTTTCAGAAGTCAGAGTCATTCAGGAAGGAAAAAAAATTTTACCCAGTCACTCATCCTATTTTTAATACAAACCAAATGAACACTTACAGTGCAAGCATGAGGACAATATAAGCCTCAGGACATAGTTCTTACATTTTCACCAAAAGTATCAATTCAGAGCCCTGCGGCCTTCTGTGGAAGTCAATTCCCACTTTACAGTGTACCTTCTACTAAAGCTACCACTTCTGTGATGAAAATCTTCTGGTGTTAGTAAAGGACCATATAAATCTCAAATTATAGGTAGTGGAAAGGAAAGGAAGAAACAAGCATCTTTTTCTTACTATTTTGGAAACATGTATGACTAGGAGCAAAAAAGGAAATTTGCATTTTGGTTCACCTCCCGAACCTAAACATAGATCTTGACAATTGTTCCAATTGTTTCCTTTTGTTTCTCCAAGACGTTTGCATCCATTTTGATGCAAAATGAGACAAAACCAATCCCAAAACACACTGCACTGGGGGAAGTAAACGAAACAGTGCACTGTAAGAAAGCTGAAAACTTTCATTCTCAGGAATTTGTAGGAAAAGTCAATGGAAATCAGAGTTTGGATTAACAAAACTGCCAGAAACGGCAACAGCAGTGTTAATAGCTCTATTCTTACCCTGCAAAGCCTGCTGGTTTCATTCTCCATGCACAAGCTTAATACCACCAAAAGTAAAACACTGCCTACAGAAATTGAGAGCAACACATCTTACAACACCTGTGTTGATCATACCCAAAAATCCACACATAACATCTACCACATGCCTAAAATTATACAGTACCACTCTGAAGGCATAGAACATCTGCTTGAAATTAAGCTTTATGGAAGAAAGGAAATATAGGATGAAACTACCCATGCATCAGATTCTTTACCAACAGGAATATAATAATTTTCAGCCACCAACACTCCCCTAGTGGAAAAATGCACAACAAAATACAAGTTATTGCTAATTGCCTGCTAAGCTGATGCTATAATTGTTTTGCGAGGAAGTGAATGAGGATATGTTTGGGAGCCTCATGGAAAACACAGCTAAAAATATTTTCTTCAAATAAGTTCTGTTTGGAACCAAATCATGTTATTAAAGTCTCACTAAAAAGAAATCACTTTTTATTTAAGTGACAGGATGTAATCTGATGGAAATGAGTCACAGGAGATCTCACACTGAAGCAAAGCACTCTTCAGGGAGAACAAAATGAACAGGAAAGATATCATGTTTAGAATTATCCACTGAGATCACAACACAATGAGGGGCAAAGTGTACAAAATGCAGTGTGAGCGGATGCAATGATCCAGTACACAGCCTATTAAACATTCCTATATCTCCAGAAAAGCAGAGCAATTCCAACAAAAGATGGACGTGTTAGTGTTTTTATACCTTCCAGTTAAATATTGACTTCTCTAATTTACAAATGGGTATGTGTTGGAGTCCATTCCTCTGGGTGCCCTGGATGGTCACAGACCTCGGTAGAGGGGTCTGGGACCCGAGAAAGAGGGTTTGAATCCTGGACAGGGGGGTCTGTCCAGGGGCGTGCCTGGCACACAGNACCCACTCGAACAACCACCTGGACTGCCACCTAAATATCGGGTGAAAAGAAAACCCAAACCCGAGAATTGGCATCTGTGGGTATTTCCCAGTGGACCTGGCAGGCCCTCTGAAGCCAGGAATACAACCTGAGAGATATGGACACAGGACACAGAGGTCACACTTAGGATTCATAAAGCCTTAGTGAATTTTCTTTTTAAAAACATAGAGCTCCTGTTAGATTGTCAAAAACAAGCAAGTCAAAACCTCCTTGGCTTGAGAGACTTCCACTACTTGGTTGACAGGCTGCAACTGGCACATTTCACTTTGTGTGTTCACACATAGAAAATTTGAACTCACAAAACTATAAAAAGAAAGACCCAAACCTTCCAATAGCCAGATGGAAAGATGGCATGGATAAGGAAGCTATTCCTGTTGATAAACCTCTGTTGCAAAAATTAAGGCACAGCCTTGAAAAATACCAAAGAACTGCAACTCTGAAGTTGAATGAGACCATATGTTCTGGCATTGCTGGAATAGTGAAACAGGTGGCAGTAATACAGGTGTTTCAGTGTACAGCCTTCAGGGGGTTTTTTGGCAGTTTCAATCAAAGAAACAACCAGTTGCTTACCCTTTTTGATTCCAGAACAAAAAAAAAAACAACCCAAGAACAGAGATACATGACTAGCNGCAACCAGTTGCTTACTCTTTTTGATGCCAGAACAAAAAACAAACCCAAGAACAGAGATACATGACTAGCAAAGAAGGGCAAAAAAGTCTCCACCACTTAATAATTAAGTTCTAACAGACAGCAATGTTGCACACTGATTTTGCATTGCCATCTTTATTGAGAACACCAAAGACTTTGTTACTGCCAGGGACAGCAAGCATAGGAAAATAACGTGAGCTTATCAATCCAAGTAAACTGAATATTGCAGCCCTTCCTCAGAAAAAAACCCCAAACTATTATTTGTGGGAAAAAAATTCTTCTTCTGAAACAAGAAGCATAGGCAAATAAATCATGCTGGAATTAATCACAAGTCAAATAATGTTTTCTGTTGTTGCAGAGCTTTTACTGCTACATATGTAATGATTGTTGTATTAAGGGAACTGCTTTTGCTCCTTACTCTGAGATTCTGTCGACTGTATTTCTTTGGTCTAGTTATTCTCCACTAAAGACTTGCTGTTAAAACTCAATGCAACAATTTCTCTTCATGATGCCATCATGACTAGAAAAAGTCTTCTCTAGTCCACATGCTGCGATTAAAAGTATTTGAATTTGAAATCTTCAAACCCAAAGACTTCAAAAGAGTAAGTCATACAGAAACTTAGAAAAAAAACCACACAAGGGCTTGAAAACAAATTCTCAGGAACAACTGAAATTGGTTCTTTATCAAAGAGCTGCCTACATATCTCAGTTTAAAAAGCCAATGGAGAGCAGACCTACTAGAAAATCCAGCAGTTTTCTGTCAAAATTTTGCCAAACCTTTTGTTCTCTCTTACTATAATACACCAAAAAATGCCAGTTCTTCCAGGAAGCAGACAGACATTTTAGTGACTACTTTTATAAAAAGAAGGAAGGAAAAATAACCATAAAAGAACTTTTAAAAAATGGATATGACTGCATTGAATAAATATTTTATATAGTTTGGGGGTTTAAACATAGTTCTATAACTCCTAAATAGGAGGCTTTAAAGGATCTAATAGAAGAAGCATCACAGAAAACTGAAGATACTGGAAAGTACGAGGAGTATATAAATTATGCAAACCTCCTTAAATTCACTGCACAAAAAGAGACAGGTTTAAATGAAAATACACAGATTTTGCCTCTTTATGTTAGAAAAGACTTTGCAAGCTACACAAAGGAAGTGAGAATTTTCCTTCAACTTCTTGATGAATTTGCATTATAAGAAGACCAATACTATGAATCAGGATGAAATGGCTTTGCCATTCCATCTGTTCTGTGCTTTATTTTGTGATAAACTACTTGAGCATCATTCAATAAACCTGGAAAAAGGTTATGACTTTAAAAGCCATTGGAAGATCAAGGTTAACATAAAGAAAACATTTTTCAGAAGTGAATGTTAGTCCATATTTGTAACTCCTTGTTGAAGTTGCATCTGAAAAAGTTAAAGTTCATGATATAAATATTTATATTTATGCAAAACCATGACTCTTTCCTGTTTATTGAATATTTTTAAATTAAAAGGTTTTGTTTTCATGTGAGAGGTTTTGTTTGTTTGTTTTCCTTAATCATGGAAACACTAACCAGAAATAGGAAGAAAGAACTTAGAGAAATCATTTGATGAAAAGATTTGAGTATTTGCCTTCTGAGGCCAAATCCATTGCACCACAAGTTCCAACAAAAGATTCCAGGATGAACGTATTTCTTTAGATAAGTAAGAGAACACAAAGCAGGAAATATTTTTTGTCAGCACAGAAAATTGTAAAACTAAACCACTGAGAACTCATTTCAGCTGCTTAAAATTAAAAATTAGTACATGTATAGTAAAGGCAAGCCAAGAATATGAATTATTTGTGTGTATACATAAGGTATACTATACACTTTAAAAGAATTTGAGGTAGTATCTATTTCTTTTTGTTTTCCTTGGTATTCATTATGACATTGTATTCAACCTCCTTTTGTTGACCAACTCTCCCAGAGCTCTCAGGATATGTACCAAAATAACACACCATTAAATTTTAAGGGTTGGTTTATCTTTTTGCTCCATTACAATCTTTTTCCATGTATATGTATCACCAGACTGAGCATCAAGGAATGAAGAAAGGAAGGGAAATGATACAGGTTATCTACTAAACTAGAAAAAATACTATTACAATCCTCATAAAGAGTACTGCCAAACACCCAGCGTCAAATAGGGAAGAAAGTTTTGACTACTGAACTGAACCTGATCATGGAAAGACCTCCTAATTAAGCAAAGATAAACCTTTAATAATTAGTGTCTCTACACATTTCTCAACTGATCTTATTAGTCACTTTTCTAATTCCTTGTTCTTATTCTCCCTTAAGAAGCTACTGACAGAAAAAATAATGCTGTTTCTCTCATCTTTCCCCAAATTCCATGTACCCAAAGTTGTGGAAGAGCAGGAGCTTCACCCTGGAAACCTGCTTGCAGGTTCCAATTCAGAAACTGTTTGCAATTCTTCAAACATACCCAGAAAATTTGTTCTCAGAATTGGTTAGGCAAGAAACCTGACAGACTGATGAGAAGGTTTTGTCCTTAAAACTAGAATAGAACAAGAGAAAATCAAGGGCTGTGGAAACAGATGGCAGGAGAGAATAGGGGCAGGGGTTGGCATGGGAGGTGGGAAGGAAATCCATATAATTGCACAGGCCTAGGAAGGATGGACTGCAAGTGACCTGGCAGCCATGGTGGTTGTGGAGGGCTCTCTCCTTATGCAAAATGTCTGTGACCACAGAATGGTTTCATCCAAGGGGGTCTAGAGTCCTTTTAGGTAACCATATCCCCCCTGACACCAGCAGCAATCTGATGGTGCAGCAGTCCCTGATGCGTGGGCTTTGTGCCGTGCAGGCTGTACACAGTCACAGTGCTGCAAAAAAACAAGGGGAACCAGTCCTACCAATATTTGGAAAGTGTCATCACAGAGGCCTCCTGACACCATAAGCTACCTCACTACCTCCTGTTCCAGGCCCTATAAATACAGGGGGGTCCCAGTATCTGGCTTGCAATTTGCTGGGCTTTGAGGCCCTCGGATGCCAACCATCACTGGAGAAGAGAGGGTCTGGGGCAGGTGGACTGCCCACCTTTGTGTGGCACACTGGAATGATGGCTCCCAAAACCACAGCTGGGGTGGAAGCCATACAGGGGGAGTAACATTGTCAAGAGGTTGTGAGGGGCCACAGCCAGGACACCTGACTCAAATCCACCAAAGACACATTCCCTACCACATAACATCAGCCACAAAACTGTCTGGTGGCAGTTTTCCCAATATAGCCACTGCTCAGAAACAGGCTGGGCATTGCTCTGCCAGGGGGAGGTGATGAGTGACAGCCTTCACATAATTTGGTTTGTTTGGTTTTTCCTTTCACTGATTAAACTGCCTTTATCTCAACCCACAAGTTTTTTCTGCTTGGCCATCCTGAGTGGGGGAATGAGCACATTACTGGGTAGGAGGCTCAGCTGTTGACCATGTTCAATCCACATTTTGAAATGGAGAGAACATGGGTTTTTTTCCAGAGATCAAAGCTCTCTGGAGCATCTCTATTTAATGTAAATATCAGTCTAAAAACAGTAAAAAATCATACATCAGTATTTTTTTGTGTATATTTTCCTTTAACACCCTGGCACAGATTTAGGATAAAAATGCAAGTGTTTCTTTTAGCAGACACCTGATCTGCACAGCTGTCTACTGTAAATGTCACAAACTACTGCTGTGACAAAGTCAGCAGAAAGACACCAAGTTTTGAAATAATTTAGGCATAACACCACCCATAATCTTTGGAGTTTCTTCTCCATTAAGCTAAACAATTTCATGAATTCTCACCTAAAGCCATGATATGTAACCCTTACCCTGAAAACACTCAAACTAGATAAAGAAACCAGTTCAAGACTACTACCTGAGGCTTTCTGATTAATAAAGTCTGGGGTATTTTTCTGCATTTTCTGCAGTATATGTCTTCAAATGTGAACACTTGCTGTACCATTTTTAAAATGCCAAAAACAATAGGATGATTATATCAATAGCAATTCCATTTTCAAGCGAGCGTACATTAGTCATACAGGCTTCAATAAAAGGATGACTACTAGATGCAGTGCTTGCCTTACTTATGATGCCTTCAAGAAAACATGATATCAGCATGTATTCTGATAGAAAAAGACACAAATCCCATAATTACCAGGTGAGTTTTGACTTCTTTTTTACTTCATCTTTGTTTTCTTGATACAAAAACATATAGGATTTTCCATCGGAAACTTCATTTTTCTGGTCAGTGAAGAATTCACCAGTTTTTCAGATTTATAGGCATATATGTACACCACTACTCACCTGAGCAATCCCTTGTAGCAATACAGCTTTTTGGTTTCCATCTTTTTAAAAGCCACTCATAAATAAAAACGTAGTACAGACATATTTTTATTTATGTTTACAACTCTCATTGATTATGAGGAAGATACTTAAGTTCACTTTTCCTCATAAAACACTAAGCTTTTAGTCTGTGGCAAAACGAGGATGTTTGATGGAAATATATGGTTTACTGAATGACATATCAAGAGCATGAAAAAAGAAATTATTTGGCAGTTATAGGCATATTTATCCTGAAAAGCCAAATGCATCTTGCCAGATCATCCATCACCATTTCTACTTCTGTCCACAATGTCAAGATTGGTCTTCCTATTGCTAGGTCTAGGTCATTAAAAATTTCCCTTCCTGTAAAATAACAAAAAAAAATTGTGAGGATTGAAGCAGTAAATTATATTAGCACCTTGACATCTTTTGCAAAGTAAATACTCCCATTATGTAATAAGAGCATTAATATTGCTGAACTATGTAAAAATTATTTTGCATTTTAAAATGTTGGTTTGAAATGGAAATACATAATGAACCATATTTCAACCTTGATTAACTGATATGGAACAATTTCTGGCACTGAGGATAAACAAGCCAAACAGTACCTGCTTGACTACCTGTGATCCTGTAGGGTGCACACACTTCATCCCTTATGTAAAAAACAGAAAAAAACACAAACTACAAAAAAAAATCCATAGATCAAGTTAATTCTGGTTCACGATACACCTTAAATATACAGACTATATGCACACACACATAAGTTGTTGTTTTGATGTTCCTCCATACGTACTGTTAAAAACTCAGACATGGATGAAATATGAAAATGTAATATAGCTTTAAACTAGCAAATAACTCTGCTTTAATTAGCCTTTCCAGTAACTTCTGGTGGTTTAATATCATATAAATATTGTTCCATAGGGTTGTTTTTGAGAACTGACAAAGCCTGACTGATTAAATTTCCCATAAACCTCCCAGTGTCAATTAAGTAGAGAAAAATATGCTCAAGTAATTTAGAATGAGAAAGGACTAGTCTATGTGTGCTGTGTCACCTGACCTCCACTGGCATTAAAAACATTTGTTTCTTTTGCAACTATGACATATGGTTGCCTTATGGATGCCAATCATTTCCAACAGTTATGCAGCTTTAAATCATGAAAAATTCAGGAAAGAAAAATCACACCAGAAAGTCACAAAGAGCATCTGACCTATAGCATCATAAGTCAGATTGATGAATTTATAAAGAGGCAACTGGTCTCTCAAGAAGAAACAGCAAATGGTTTTTATAAGAATTTTTATGAAATTCAACAGATGAGTTGAAGCTGAGTCATGTGCTCCATACTCCTGTTCAAACACAGTCTCCCAGAGCAATGGGAGACCATTCTCGAGACCATGTCCGAAAGGCTTTGGAATATATCTCCAAAGACAGAGACTTCATAACAGCCCTGAGCAACCTGTGCCAGTGCTCAATCATCCTAACAGTGAAAAAGAATTTTCTGAGGTCCAGATGGATCGTTCCATGTTGCAGTTTGTGTCCATTGCCTCTGGTCCTGTCTCTGGGCACCACTGAAAAGAACCTGGCTCTGTTTTCCTTGCATCCTCCTTTCAGGTAGAGATTCCCCTAAGCTTTCTCTTATCCAAGCTGAACAGCCTCAACTCTCTCAACCTTTCCTCACATATGAGATCCTCTATCTCCTCAAGCATCTTCTCTGTACCTGTGGTATGTCCATGTCTCTCTTGTACTGAAGCATCCAAAACTGAATGGAGCAATCCAGGTGTGGACTCACCACTGCTGAACAAAGGGGAGGGAATCAGCTTCCTTGACCTGCTGCTAGTGCTTTGCCAGTGGCAGCCCAGAATATCATCAGCCAGATTTGCAGCAAGGACACATTGACACATTGCTGGCTCATGCTCACCCAGTGTCCGCTAAGGCCTCCAGGGCCTTATCTACAAAACTGGGTGCCCAGGGTTGCTCCTCCACAGGTGTGGGACTTGACACTTCTTCCTGATGGACCTCATGGAGTTCCTGTCAGCCCATTTCCCTAATGTGTCATCCCCTCTGAGTAATTACCTTGGCCTGGGGATTTTTTGTTTCTTAGATCAAAAATGCCCATGGAACAGAACAGAACACCACGCATACCCATGAATGCAGCAAATGCATCTGCCAGGCTACCTTTGAAGAATCAGTTCTTCCAAATTTCAGGCTACATCTTTAAATGTGTTTTCACAACTAATCATTACAGGTTTCAAGAAAGATAAACATGTACAGACAGACTCAGTTATCTGAGACCGTAACCAGTTCTGACATTTTTAGATAAGTTAAAATATTATACTCAATTTCCTTCTGAAAGGTGATGGAGTTATTTGCAGTCAGGCTATTGTATGTTTATTATAAATTTTATTATAGTCTGATATCTTAGAGTTTCTTACATAAATTCTCTTGTAAATGCACGTATAAAGCAAGAATATACCAAATAATAGCAATTATAACAAGTCAAAAAAAAAATCTTAGACTACCAGCATTCTGGTACAGAACTTGCTACCGTAAACTTTAGAAGAGTGTAGGAAGGGGAAAGAAAAATATCTGTATATGCACCTACAGAGGAGTAGAAAAATTCAAAACACGTAAAAAATACTGTATGAATAGAATACAGTAGAGTCACTTTTAAGAATGCTCCTTAATTTGCACCTACAAGCAAAGGTTCAAGTACACCTACAAGCAAAGGTTCAAGTACTTGAAACCTGAGTGAATATTTTGAGCTGAATGTCTGAAATAAGAACATGAAAGTCAGCCCTAAACACAGATGCATATTCTAATGTCTGGTAATATTTTAAAATACACTGCTTTTAATTTTCTTTATTACATTAGGCTGTTACATAAATTCACTTTAATCCATAACATTTTTTGTTGCCATGGAACATTGAGGCCCTCTATTATTTTATTTGCAACTAAGGCCAAGATGTCCAGTCACTTAATTGGATAAGGACATGTCAGTGATACTGACCAAATTTGGATCAGCCTCTAAAATAATCAATAATCTTGAAGCAGGAAATCAAATCCTAATCCTTTTAAATCATTAAGAGTGTGACAGCCAATTCCTTCATAGGACATGCATCTTATGTACTTGTTTTTTACTTAAATTCTTTTAAATATATTATAGGAAATCAGGTGAAGTGTCAAACACTGAGCTATAACGAAAGAGAAGACAAATAAGGGGAACCATATATTTGAGGCTACTACATTTGTCACTCAAACCTGGCTCTCTTGAGCTACCTGCCAACAAACAGCACCAACAAAGCAAGATGCTCAGAAAACTTCTTCACTCCCAAGCACTACAAGTACTTTCATCCTTTTCTATCATTGCATTAGGCAGACCACGACACACCAAGTAGATCAGTACTATATTGACTGAGAAGACTGGGCACAGAGGGAATATTTTAATGGGGTAATTCTTGCTTCCAAGTCTAGTAATGTTTTCTCAGGCACTGCTTATGCATCCAGCAAAGCTATACATTACAGTTTAAGGTGATAGCACAATATTACCACTTTTCCTCTTGGCACAAAGCAGAGATATTTCTAGTCTGTGAAGAAAATGTTGGTCTAAATTTACAGCATTTTTTCAGCACATTTGCAAAACACAGACCTTTTTTGAATCCCTCTTCTGAAAAGCAATATCTCATTCTTGAGTGGGCTGAAGATTTTAGTTTTCATCTCCTCTGTTAATTAAGCACTAATGAAAGTAAGTGGTAAAAAGCCAGCTTTTGAGAGCTATTCAGGAGCAATCACACTTTGAACAGTTGATTAATGAAGCATTAATAATCTCTTTTAGTATAAAGTAGAGAGAAAAAAAAAACCCAATTAAAAAAATCCCCAAGTAGATACTATTTTCTAAAATGTCAGCAGAACCAACAAATATAACTACATAGTTGCACATACCTACTGAAATAAACAGTTTTGAGAATTTAGAAACTAGAAAAGGCTTGAAAAGATACCTAATAACATTTAAATGTCAGGCTGGAAATGAATCTCCTGTTACTCCCCACATTTTAGATGAACAACAGCACTGCTGTGCCACATGTGGTATAGGTGAACAATACCTTGTCAAAATATATTTGGTTATCTTAAGAGAACTGCAAAGTTCATATGCAACAGTAGAACAGGGTCCTGCCCAAGATTTAGCAAATTATTAATAAAATAACAAGAGTACAAAGTGTAAGATATGGAATTTGGTTAGCACAGAGACTGTACACAGACAAAGCCTTTAGGCAGTTTTCCTGTCATGCTGTCCATTAAAGGATTAACTGCAAGTATTTATCTGCTGCTGCATCAGTTTCTCATCTTAAAATTGTCATGTTTCTACTGTTGATTTTATGACAGTTAAGTGAGATTTATAGTACAAACTTCCTTTTTCTCTACATTATCAACTTATCCTGGAGGTTCATTCAGACATTTGTCCATCTTACTCACAGGAATGGATGAAGCTGGCAGAGACACTGACTCAGCCATGGAACTAAACAATAATATTTAGCCTGGTCCAGGGATATCTATGGCCACTTTAGCAGCAGAGTGGCAATTACGTTGGGCATTCAGGGAGAAGCATATCATCTATGTAATGTCATGGTGCCTCAAAACAGCTTTTTAAGGAAAAATTTTTGTCGCTTTCTTTTCATTCATGTGCCTTAAATTAGAAGTAGAGGAGCCTGTGCTCAACTGACCCGTGGAAAAATTATGTGCTATGCATGCATTGAAGATACACAACCAGTTACATTATCATCTCTCTTGTTTTTTATATCAACCAGAAATATTTATATACAGAGTTCTGGCTCATGTTTAAATCATTAAGCACATCTAACATTTACAGCAGAACAATTGCTGCTAGCACCCTCTGGCTTAAAGGGGAGGAAAACTGAAATCATACTACTATTGTGAGCTTGTTTAAAAGGTACAGCCTGGTGACCAAATTACAAGGAGACAAATGCATTTACAGAACCTCTCTCCTGTCTCACTTTCCTTGCATAAAAAAATATTTTTAAAAAGGCACACATAACAATACAGGCAAAAAACATGCTAAGACTACAAAAATGCAGTAATAGTGTACATAAATCATATTCAGAGATGCAGGCATTTGTAGCAAGGTAATTGTGTAGTTATTATTTTTATTGTTTATATTAAACTAGTCCTTCACAGTTGATACCAGCAACATTTTTGTCTTGCTACACAAACACATAACAGCCTAAATTCCCAAGAACTTTTCAAGCTAAAGAAAGGAAGTAGGCCAAGAAAAAGAAAAGAAACATGAGCATCCTAGGATGAATTGAGTACTTTGACATGAGATAATAAATCCAAGTTGACCAAAGAAACCAGGCAACCCTCACCCTACTACAGGTCCACCAACTACACAACCTTGATTGAGAATGCCACCAGATTCTTTATAGAATTAAGACCTAAAAGTTAGCACACTCAAGGCTATTGCAAGTAAAAAAAAAATAATCAAAAACACAACTCCACACAAAAATTGATAACACATATTTAAATAATCAGTCAAGGACCAGGAAGGGGGCAAGTTTCAAGGGTGCCTGTACACATAGTAATTGTGCAATAGGTCAATAGGATTATTTCCAATGATGTCAAAAGTCTGTGGATTATATCCCTTATGGAAAAGTAGGTTTTCAAATAGTTGAGCTGAAGGTCAGCTCTCTTTATTCTGTTCATTAACAAACTGCTGACACCAATGCCCAACTTTCAGCTTAACAATAGACAGGCTCATATCAGCATGATGGTAACAGCATAAAATAATTTGGCAGTGGACTGCATAGCTTAATTGTCATCAGTAGTCTTATGTCAGGTATGTTCTAGACAAGTCTTAGTGATCTGTGGCAAAAAATACATTTCCTGAGCCTCTTAAGTGTTATGTCATGTGATAAAAAGCTCATCTGTACACAGAAAGAGAAGCACAGAGAAACAACAGCAGTTGCAGCAACCTGAATAATAAATACCCTGTCCCAGCTCCTCCCAGGTCCATCAGCAGTCCGTCTCCACAAGTCCAGATGTGCCAAGAAGTCAGGAACCCAATGTATATCCTCTCTAGGGTGTCCAGCCTGCCCCAGGGCTGTCCCAGGAGAGCCATAGCTCTCTGGAGCACCTTTAGGTCTGAGGGTGTCACTGTCTAAGGGCCGAGAATATATTTTAAAATATAGATGAAGAGCATTACATGCATGTACATAGTGCCTACTTATGTTTGTGTGTCTGCAACACATTCTCAGGCTTGCTTTTTCTAGGACCTGAGCATACAGAGCTGCCTCATCTCTATCAGGATGATGGATTAGTCTCCCACAATAACTTAGCATTTTCCACGTAGCAAGTTAGGCTCTGTACACTCCTATCCCTTTCTGTTTCCTTGTCCAAAACATCTGTGCAAACATTTTTATTTCCACAAAGCTTGTTGACAGGATTTTATGAAGAATAATACTTCCCCATTACATTGCATACCCAAAACATGTAGCATTCAGTTATTACTCTGCAGGATTTACAGTTTTAGAAAGAAGCATGAGTAACTCAGTGAAAATCTGCAGATTTAGCTCTTGAAAAAGTCAACATTTTTCAGCAAGGTGCTTATGAGGGTAATTATACACAAGGCTCCACCTGGGTCCTAAAACAAAATAAATTTAAGATGACAAAGCATGAGAAAGATGTACATATCACTAAGCATTTACCTACTTTTGGTGAATAACACCTTATCAAAATAAATTTTGTTATCTTCGGAGATCTGCAAAGTTCATATGCAACAGTACAACAGGGTTTTGCCCAAGATCCTGCAAATTATTAATAAACAACAAGGGTACAATCTTTCTAAAAGAAAAACATCTTTTCACAGAACATTTGGTTAATCTTTATCATATGAAAGAATTTTTTTTTTTTAAAAAAAAAGCACAACATATATAGCACAACACACAAAACAAGTGAAGTTTTATGGAGTGTTTTGTTTCTCTCTAAAGGTAAAAAGCTTTCAAAGGACAAAGATAACTTCTTTTAAAGTAATATGCTCTTTGTTTGCCAGTCAAACACAATACATGCAAAACAAAGGTG
>VXBB01016719.1:963585-991161 GCA_013399915.1 Illadopsis cleaveri
TGCAAAACAAAGGAAAAAAAAAAAAAAAATCTATGTTTGAGTCAGGAATTGATGGCAGATCATTAAATGTCATTACACTGTAAAGTCACTGAATTATTTGCCTCATTTTTTTAAAAAAAAATCTTTTTTCCTCATTCATTCTTTTTTTATTAATAATTATCAGTTTCCAGGAAAGGGAGCACAATTTATGTCCTGAATATGTAACGCAGATTTTCTCTGTTGTTTTACACCATAATTATTTTATGTTACAAAAGCCTGTTCGAATGGATAAATAGAGTTGTGTAGAACAGCATGATTTTTCCCACTGATTGCAATGAAGGAAACTACAGTCCATAAATGATCTAATGATCCTGGAATCTGTATTTTAAGGAGTCTCTCTCAACTGTGAATTCGTCAACATACCATGAAGAAATCTCTTTTATAAGCTAAAACATAAAGAAACTGATGAAAGGATTCTCAGAAGGCTACATGCAAAATAAACATCTTCTTTAGTGGGTTTTACATGATATTAAACCCCAACCTCCAGCTTCAGTTGTTTCAAGGGACTACACAATTTAAACTTTATGAGAGTGAACAAACCAGAAACAAGCTAGTTTCAAACCTTAAAATCATATTTTTTAAGGAAACCCAGAAAGCATGAGCGGTGCTTCACTGAAACACAGACCTGGTATAATTATTCTTTCAGACTGGGTGTCTTCTCTGCCCTCTCTCATCTTTGTGCCTATTCTCACCCCCTCCACAGCACATGAATAGACATGACTTACAACCCATCACTTTCACTACAATCCACTTTTAATTATTCTTTTCCTGACAGTATTTGCCAGCCAGGAAGACAACTGTAAAACTGGACTCTCTAAATTCCAACTGTAAGGACTCCCCTCCAAAAAATCAAAAACCAAAAAACAGTTAATGTGGTTTTTAAAGGGCTTACTCTTGTTCATTTATTCTGACTTAGACACACAGAAAAAATGCTGTCAGGATATTATTCTGCAGAGGTCAATACAACAAAAAAATATTTTACTGGCAACTTTTGAAAACCAAAGAACTTTGGCAAAAGGTTTAGTGCAACATTCAATCAACATAAAACACTTCTTAAACACTCACCTTGGCCCATCCAACTAACTGAACTCTAAGCCCATTCAATTTCAAGTTACTCAAAAATTCCTAGAAATGGGAATTAGAAGAAGGAGAAATAGAGAAAGACAGAAAATACGTAGAAAAGCACTCTTATAGTTACCAACTCCTGGAGTCCAGTAGTGTTCAGATAGAAATTCCAAGAGGAGGTAGAGTCCAAATGTGCTTGCAGCATGTTTGGTCTAAATACCCCATTCCTGGGACCTTCCCACAGTTGGGAATCCTGGTCATTTGGCCACTCAGGAGCTGGGTTAGGGGCTCCAGAGGTGGGTGTGGAGCATTGCCTTGGTGTTCCAGGGATTGGCAGGGATACAGGCTTTAGGGGGGTGTGGTGTATGGGGCAGTGCAGCGCCTCACCACAGGACCTGCCCTTGGCCCCACACACATGCACTCCAAAACGTCTCGAGACATCAGTCTTTCCAGTCTTTCACAACAGTGTGACTCAATATTTGTCTTAAAATGGAATGCCTCTGTGGGTCACACTACCTCCACAGTGGGTAAGGTATCATCCATTTTTAATGGAAAAGAAGTTAACAAATCAGGGGAAAAAAAATCTCCCAATCCAATATAACATAGGCAAAGCTGTCAGCCTTCATTACATTCCCAGGGAATTATTTCAGCTATTAAAAAAATATCCATTTCCTGTGTTTACTTGGTCAACTACAAGTGAAAGCCCAAAGTATAAAGAACAGAAATGGCCACAATACTGCCTATACAAGGTACAGGAAAGAAAACATAGGATGCCATTTCTTTGTCATCATTAGACACAGAATTGCTGATATATGAGAGTCCTCTTTTTACTTTGTCTTCAGAGATGTATTGTGATGATATTGCTGCAAAAAAGAAACAATAGATTCTTGCCCCACTTTTCAGAAAACTGAGTGTTCTACTACCATCAGATGGCAAAATCAATAACCATCTCTACTAAAAGACTGTTTTACATTTTCAGAACCACCCATAAATCAACATTTCTGAACAGGAAACCAGTACATTTTCAAGGGTTAGTGATAATTTTTGGTAAACCCATAAATATTTTTATAGGTATCCACAGATGAATAGTCTTAGAACACTTCAATCTTGTAATAGTGACAACAGATTTACATCAAATATAACAGAGTAGTTTTTAAAGTGAGTTACACTCCACTTGACAATATAAAAGAAAAACAACAGTCTAGAATTCACAGGACTAAGTGGTAGCATTCACTTCCATGAACAAAAACAATGACAGATCACCAGTCTTCCACATAACTATGGGGAAACTAGCCAAGACAGATGTTACTACTAGGAAAAAATACACAGCAAATCTTCACACCTACATCTGTTACCTGTCATATTGCTTCTACTTTTTGGCCTTGGATGCTAGGTGTTCAGGTTGGGTTTTCTACAGAGATTGAAGGAAATGCATTTAGGCACAGAGGGTGAAAGGAGATAATTGTTCAATAGCCAACCATTTTCTTACATAAAACAGGGAGGCCGAAGGTTAACATTAAAAAAAAAAAAAAAAGCCAACATGAAGTTAAAAGAAAAAACATTGTTTTCACATCAAATAACTTCTTTAGAATTTTGCACCTCCAATGAAATTGTGAAAAAGTATAAACTTATTGGGAGCCATTACATGTTTTGCATATTGCAATCAAAGTATTTAGAATGGAAGCCTATTCAGTTTATTAACTCACATCTAGAGAAAAGTTTTAGAAATTCTGTCATGTAACTCCAGCTCTGTAAATATCTGCTATAAAGGCAACTGCAAAGAAAAACTTACTCTTACTTTAATAATTAAAATACATTTAGAGTTTACAGGAGAATGTCCAAGAGCTGGAAGTTCAATATGAAAAGGAATATAAGCACGGAAGTGTCCTAAATAGAAGTTATTAAATAAAGAACAGAAAAAATAATTACACAAAAAATTCCCTGTTTTGTTTCCCTCTATCAACAACAAAATTAACATACAATGTATTTGCAAAGGTTTTAAACAGTATCATCTTGCTCAAAGCTACTGTTATATTGACAGCATTAGTCATTTTACTGAATCCCTCCATCAGTCTCCATGATAATCCTGGAAAAGCATATTTTATTAAAAGCATAAAATAAACTGTTCCAAACCGATTGGAATCCATAAACAAATTTCATTTCTCTTTGTCTCTATGGTCCAGGATATAACAGTTTGATTTGGTCCAGAGTAGAAAAAAAGTAGTGATGCAAAATTGAATTCAAAATCCAAACAAAGATTTCTTTTAGCACATTGGTCTTTGTAATCCTTACATCCTAGAATGAACTCTCACTATTTGGCATTTGAATTCAACCAATGTATGCACATAAAAAACCAAAACAGACATCACTAAGAGTTTCCAGTATAAATTCAAACGAATTCAAGTCTGGCCTTTAAAGACCTGAGGTATAGCTTCACCATTCAGTAGATAGGATTGAGTTTTATGCAGTTAATGAATTTGGACGGTGGGTACCTCAAAGCATTCCTTCCTCTCTAAGTATTCCTTCCACAGGCAGCTACTGACAAAGTTATTCCAGAGATTAGAGCCGTGCATTAATGAAGACATCATTACCTGATAACACAGTCATTAATATGTCTTACTGCTAATTATTTTTGTCATTAGAAAACAATGATCTATGGCTACAAATTTTAACAAGAAGATATCAGCAAAAATTACTCTGATCTTGTATTAAGCACACAACAAATGGAAATATTTCACAGAATTTCACAGGGTTTAGACCACACAACAGGATAATGGAGATGATTTTATAAACTTAGAGCAAATAACCTATAGAATTTCAAATACTAGTTCATAAAATTTCTTAAAGGAAATTAAATCCTTAAATCCTTAACTCAAAACACTGTATCATAAAATAAGGACTTTTGAAGGGAAATTATTTTAACAATTTTTTTTTTTGTTTTGGTGGTGCATAATGCAGTGGGGCAGCTGTGCTGAATGGAACTATTTTGGGTGACTTCCATGGACTTCGGAATAGATCCTTAACTCTATTGCTGTTGTCATTTTGATTTTTATTCCATCTAACATTGTTATGGGCCAAACACATTAAGAATGTATAAATGGAATTATAGCACAATGCAAATGGACACAAACAATAACCCCAGTTAAGGGTTTAATTCAAAGCTTGTCAAGTCAATAACAGAATCTCACCCTCTCAAACAGTACTGACAAAATACTACACCCAATAATTAGACACAGAAAGGAAAAAGCCCTTCAATTTCTGTTTCTACAACATGATAAATACTGTATCACCAAAATCACACATTTTAGGCTTACTCTTACAGTAAGTCTGCGGACTGCCACCAGCAGTTGAATTTGGTCAAAAAAAAGTGATTGAAAAAAAAAAAATGGTCATACTGTATAACCTTGGGGTATATAACTATTTTTAGAGACAAACATTCAGAATGAAAATCCCTATTTACTAATCCAGCACATAATCTAAAACTAAAGGAACATTTTTTTGTGAGCAAGAAAATGTCCAATCTGCTCTAAATGCATCTCCATTCATTTTTCCCCCCAATTTGTATACTCAGTTTCCAGGATCTTAGCACTTTTTTTTTTTTCCCTTTCTGATTTTATGTCAGTCCTAGAGCTCCTGTTCTTTTCCCACAAGTCATCCATATATCAATACATCCGTTCCCCAAGGTGCCTCAGAAACATCCATTCTGCAGGAGAAAGAGTCAAATTGGCATTCTGATAGTCGAGCATCAGTCCCATAAGACAGATTTGACATAGCTTTGCACCCAGAGCATTCACTTGCTTCCAGGCACTATCAGCATGAAACACACTGGCATGATCTATTTGCCTGTCCCAGCCCTTTTGAAAAGCTACAAATGAACATGTACAGACCTATTCAGTCTCTAGGATTTTAAAACAAGTCACAAAATCCTTGTATCCATATCTTTAATGTAAGATACTGGCCAAAATTAAGAATTTGGTGGGTGAGACAGACCAGGTAAATCTATATCTAGAGGGCAAAATGTTTATGACATCAATCAAGCCTTTGCAGCCTGAACTTTAGACTAGAGGAAAGTGAAGGTAGAATCGAATACACCATGATCCAGAGATGACAAAAAGGAATATATGTATCTTCTAGAAATACATGCAGCCTTGTTTTTGTTTACTTCTGAAGTGAAGCTTGGTAAGGAGAACCCTGTAAAGACAGAAAGATAAGAAAGAGTAAAGAATATAAAATAGAGCTGAGATGTCAAGTCTTACTTCTAGTCTATAAACCAGTACCAAAGTAGTTTCAACCAAAACCTTCCCTAATATTACAATCCTGGTCAGAGAAACATCATAGAAATATTTTGCCCTTCAAATATTCATAGAAATATTTTGCCTATTTTGTCAGTTGAACATGAAATATTCTGTTATTGAATATATATATCAAGTTTTAAAAAAAAAACAACAAAACTTTCCTGTCAAAACCATGTCAGTAACAAGTTTGCTTACCTGTGAAAACAAATATCACACTGCATTTCAGTTATGTTATCAAGCTGTCGCTTTTTAGTCAGCAAAAGTCATTCCCACCTACACTTACTATCTCATATTTTCCCTCCTTTTCTCAAAATTAGGCTAGCCACTATTTTCAGAAGAATGTGGGCTCTTTTATTCTTGATTCTAATGTTTGTTCATTATACCTTATCTCAGTGCTCTTAAATATTTAAACAGTAAAAGCTATGTGTAAACAAGGTTATAGGCTCTATTTCAGGTGTTCAAAAACTGGAATAACCATTGTCAGTAAAACTATAATGCTAGAGAGAGTAGGGGGATATTCGTGTATCATCTGAAATCTTAGCCATCTTTCCTTTTCTTCCAACAAATCTTTATTACAGGCACACAAGTAATCCCTCAACCCACATAAATGTAGTCCCATATATTGCAAGGGTATTTCTGTAAAGAATTAAACAAAACAGATTCTGAGAAGAATACACTTTTTTGACATCAAAATGCAGTCAGTGGACAATATCAACGTACTATATAAAAAACACTACAAAATGAAAACTTAGCTCTTTAAAACACATCTGCTGCCTCTTCTTAAAAAAATCATTTGTCCCAGAAGAAATTGTTTTGTTTTCTAGTATAACTTGCAAGTGAACTAACAGTACATTAAAGGACCCAACATGCATCTCCCTGCACAGTAGGAGCACTCAGCATATACCTGGGGGGTTCTGTTAGTTTGTCTTCCAAATGCCAGTGATTCACTCACATCCATTCTTCCAAGCACATTAAAAGCTAATCAACATTACTCTTCTGGAGAAGAATGGATAAAGTCACTATGGAGAAAAGATTTCTTTTAACTGCAGCATTTGTATCTTGATATTTAAATGGAAAAAATTATGTCACTGAAAAGTCAACAAGGCAAAACCACAGTTCTTACAATAACGCCCAGTAGGAACAGAGATTTCTTTTTTATTTCCTCTGATTAAACAGCACGAAAACAAACAAACAAAAAAAGTCGTTCAGTGAAGGTCTGGAACTCACATAGGTGAAAAATCATCTGAAAACTCCCTCATCATGACCCAAATTCAGTTCTCTTCTAGTCCCCATAGAAAGCAAGAAGCTAATTACAAGAATTTCTAAGAGTAGTCATTCTATAGCATGGTTGCACTGGTTCTTCTCATGACAGAGTTCAAATCCCTCCTTTAAATCTGAGGGAGTTCATACACAGTGCCCACTGGGACAGAGGTGACTCTTAAATTACTTATTGTTAAGCAGCGAATTACAATACAAAGGGCCGATCCATGGTTTGATATCTGTTACAGCTATAAGTTTCACAGAAGAAAACCATGGACAAAACCAGGCTGCTGACACATCCTTTTATCAGGAAGCAAGTCATAGCCTTGTTTTTAAACATTCATATTAGAGGAGCATTAAAAAGAAGGAAAAATAAAGGGGCTTTTACTACCTTTTCCTGAATAAGATTTAAAATTTTATAAGGCTAAATAAGGTGCCTAAGCAGGAAGAAATTGCTTCCACTGAGATGATTGAGCAAGTAAAGGAAACAAACAACATTTTTTTTTAACCATGAAACTGCTATCAGTTCTCATTATTTTGAAAACTGGAAACATTCTGTTATAAAATTTTAAGCATGTTCTTCTGTAAAATTTTACAAATTAGATATTGTACTTAGAAGTGGTCTTTTAAGGTTTGCCTTTTGGTTTGCTTGTTTTTCACACCACTGAGTCTCTGCCTCAGCAGAAGATGAGTATGGAGCTCCACCTAAAGGCACAAATCTAAAGCTCTCCTTGAGAAACGTGACCAGCCAACTCACCAAAATTTCACTTAAAGGAAAAAAAAAAAGAAAAGGTGGAAATTTTATTGATTGCAGTGAAGACAGAGCAAATGGAGAGAAAAATCAAAGTACCTGCAGAGCCAGGAGCAGCATAGCTCTGCCTCTGTCACACTGCACTTCAGCTAATTATATCCTCAGAGTAATTATCTTGGCTTTGGTGCTAGATCAACATGACTACAGAGCTGTACCAGGGTAATGTGGCTTTGTGCACTAGAACACTTAATGGGGTGTACATTCTTTGGGTATCTCTCTGTGAAATCCCACTGCAGCCCAGCATCAGCCTCAGATGTTTCCAAAAAGCAGTAGCACAAATGAGACTTATCTTTAACTTTGCACTTCAGCTGTCTTTTGAGCTTCTAGAATTAAGAAAGTCCAAATAGTCACATTTCAATGGCACTATTTTACCCCAGACTTTGAGCTTACATCTTTTCAGTCAAGAGTGGAACATATTAATCTCTGTGTGGTCAGCTCCAATGTTGCAAACCTCAGTACTACAGTTCTCTCATTTGATGAAATACTGGCTTTGTAATTCCTCAAAATAAATCTATTTGTATTGGTTTAATTTATATTCCTATTATCCATGCAGAAAACATGTTCTTTTTTTAATAAAGACAATTAAACAAAGAGGTAAGAAATAATTAGATACATAGCTCTTGCTCTGTTGAAAAGAAACAATAAAACCAAGCCGGGTTTTTACACTATTGGACATAACTGGTGAAATGTTTCACAGCTGTGCTGCCTAAAAGCAGATCTAACATGTCCTGTTATCCATTCTTTGAACTGCCTGATGTTGTACTCATGGCAGGATAATTTTCCAGGTGCAGGGCACAGTTCACTCTGCATGGACTTGAGCAGTTGTTGCAGTTTCAGAGTTCTATGCATCATGAGTGAGTGCACTATTAGCAAAGGTGTTAACCTTATTCATGCACTCACTAATGAAATGCATTAGTGAGAAAGGACATGGCAGCTAGATGCTGCCTTTGTTTATGGCATTTAACAAAAATGGCATATTTTTTTTTACTTTTACATTTGTGTTGTATTACCAAAAACGTTTGGGACTTTGACCAAGACTGACTAAGCCCTAGCACCATTTGTAAGGTGCTAGTATCTGTATGCAGAACCTCTTCATCCTCCTAATGTTTACTCTACTCTCCTGCACTCTCTCAAAAAGTACATTCACATGTACATGAAAAACACCCAAGTGAAAAGCAAAGCATCTTGCTAGTTTGTCTCTCTCTGAACACATTTAATGTACAATTCACAGATGATAAATTCAAAGGATTCATCTAATTCTTAATGCTATGCTCACTCTTCTATTAACATTTTATGCTTTATGGTAGGAAGTTTCTAAACTTACTGACTTCAAAAGGGAGAGAACAGTGAAAAATGGAGAGAAGACAAAAAGAAATCTTTGGTCAAACACCAAAATCTGTGGTTAAACACCCATGACAATCACAAACTAATAGAAAGGGATTTCAAGTAACCACAGATTGGCTACTGTGGCTGGACAGATGAATTTTTAAAAAGTGTGATTTTTCATTGCAGTGGCAGGTGATGAGAGCAATGGCTACTGTTCACTGTGCTGTAAACATTGACACCAGAATCAACACTGACTTTTTCAATTCTATACACTGCTGCTCAACTAGAAAAGGAGAAAAAAAGTTAGGCACTCCACATCTTTCCCAAAGGAAACACTTAGAGTGAAAAATGGAAAATAGGGAGTGACTTCTTAGACAACTCATCTCACTTCTATAGGGCTGCTTTAATTTACTTAATTAATGAGGCATTCAAAGATATGTCTCAGAGCTGCAGTATCCTAGGGACATACCTCTGCACCTTTGATGTCAAATGACATTGACACTTGAGCATTGTTAGTGACTAAATATCACAAAAGGAATGAAAAATGGAGATGGAAGACAAGAACCATGTGAAATTATGAGAGCTGATGAAATCTGTGCAGGAAAAGTAAAATTAGAGTCAGAGGAGTATTCCAAATATCAAGTCAGAAAAGCAACCATCAGAGAAAGACCACAGTACTTTGGACAAGATAAGGCAGAAATGCTCAACTGCAAATTAGAGGACTAGCAAAGAATAAGAGTGGCAAGAGGATCACTGCAAATAGTTATACTGACACAACTCAGTGGATATTGAAGAAAATTGCATCCAAAAATTAAACAGTCAGTTGTGAGATTACAGTAAGGACAAAACAAATAGAAGGATAGGCAACAAAACTAATAGAAGGATAGGCAATCAAGAGCCCACTGGGAGCAGAGTAGGCATTCAATATGGGAGCAGGAAAAGCGGAAAGCTGGGATAGGGTGGCCGAGTTACACTGCAGAACAAGGCAGCAGTGGAAATAGATAGCCATGTAAGTAGGACTTAGATCTGGTTTTAGCTTTAATTTCTACATTGTAGATTAAATACATTAAATTTTATAAATATTTTATTAAATATATACAATTTAAGAAAAAAAAAATCTGTTCAGAAGCTGGCCTTTTTTTTTTTTCAGGTGATGGATATGAACTGCAGAACTAGAAGCAGAATGTTGCACATTGAGGTAATACCTCATTTCCAGTCTTTCCCTCTCTTTGACATTTAGTGTACACCCCAGATCCTTAAATTAACTTAAAACTGCTTCTTAAATTATTACATGCATACTTTGCTGAAGATAACAGTAAAGTACTAAGATATTTAACTGACATGCAGGAAAAATCCAGCAGCTGGAATAACCCAGCTGCCTGGAATAACAGCTCTTTCTCTTGTGCTAAAATACAAGCTCTTCCCAATTTAGTACAGCAAGAAGTTCAGTATTCTGAAGATAAGTTTCAGGACAAAGTCCAGAGGAACTAGCACTGTAGATGATATTCAGCCCCCATGTCAGAAAAAATGTCTAAAATCATAATCTAACAAGTTGCCTACTGCAACTATGAAACATCATTCAAATATCCTGAAGAGTCAACAAATAGGCCATAATAATTCCAGAGACAAATATTGGTGCACAAATTTCTCTATTGTTTCATTTCATCTTACAAGCTCCTTTAAATATTAATATTTAGACCTTGTGGGAATTTACACATATGCCCTCTTGCTATCTATCCTCTTCTCCAAAAGTACTATTAATTGCTAAGTATAGCTCGTTAAACCTCTTTCAGAGTTGAATGACTTCCAAAATAGACCCTTAGAAGTTTTATTTATGAAAGTAATCACATTATACAAAGCATCATTTCCTAAAAATATGCTCTATTGTACAGATGTACATTTTCTTTTGAAATCTGTGCAGAAAAACGTACCTGCTGTGCTTTATTACAGAATCCAAAATTATTATGAAAATAAACAAAAACTTGGTTGCCTTTTCAATTGTGTGGAAGCTTTCAGCAAAAACTGCACTCTCATTTCAGGAATATGGTTCACTCCCCTTTTCTCTCCCTTTTGCAAACTTCAGATCAGTTTATATACTAATCTTGAAGACTGATGTGATTCTAAAGTTGTGTGTCATGTCTGTACATGAAGACTCTTCAGCCTACCAGTGTCAATAGTAAAATGCAGATTGCCCAGAGAAGTTGTGGATGTCTCCTGCAACCTGGTCTAGTGGAATGTGACCTTGTCCACAGCACAGGGGTTGGAACTGGATGATCTTTAAAGGCCCCTTCCTATGGTTTCATGGTTTTATCAAACTATGGGTTTATGATGACACACCACACTGAATAAACACTGCAGAGGATTGTGCCAAAGTTTAAGCTACTCCATCTGAGCCCAACACAGTAATCCAGCTGGGTCCACCAGATGGTCTCGGCTGGATTCACTGTTCACAGTACCTCTGTTCTTCCACTGGTCAAAGCCTCCTTCTTATCTTAGCCTTCTTGATCTCTGATATAAATACTGAAATCATCTGAGGCATTGCCATGCAGAGGAGATTTTCTGTACAGGTAAAATGTTATCCAGACTAGCAGGTTTGGGAAAAACAATTTTATCCTGAGTGAGCACCAGATGCATCAAATTGGCAATCACAAAGTTACTATCTCATAGAGAGAAGAACCATAAACAAGGAACAAAAAACAGTAGTGGGTATCAGACTTGATGCCAGAATGCCATTTGGCAGGCCCTTTGTTCACAGACTTGTCAATGATTTTGGACATCACTCATCCCAAAAGAGCTTTATTCTTCTCTGCTTCTGCACATGCAGTTACTGAATGTGTTACAGTGAAACACCAACATAGCCATTTTTCCCAAGACAAACCATCTCCCTGCGAGTCCTGTTTGAGAGCTCATGCTTGAACTGATTCCTAGTCTGCCCAGCACAATAATGAAAGAGGATTTATTGAGATGTTACAAAAAACAGCCTATGTGCCCAGTGGCAATGCACATGGGAAGGAAAAGAGTTTACAGTTGTCACTCATATGTATTTCAATAGAATCACAAAGTCATTAAGGTTGGAAAAGTTCTCTAAGATCAAGACCAATCATCAGCTAGTACCACTACCACGTTCACCTCTAAAGTATGTCCTCAGATGCCATATCAACACAAGTTCTGAACACTTCCAGGATGGTGATGCCACCACTTCCCTAGGAAGCCTGTTCTAACACTTGGTCACTGCTCTCAGGAAGAAATTTTTCCTAATACCTAACTAAACCTTCCCTGACATAACTTGAGGGCACTTCCTCTCAACCTATCACTTATTAGGTGGGAGAAGAGACTGAAATCCACCTCACTACAACTTCGTGTCAGGTAGTTTTAGAGAGCAATAAGGTTTCCCTTTCCTCCAGCCTAAACAACCCCAGCCCCCTCAGCCACTTCTCCTCAGACTTGTGCTCTTCACCAACTCCATTGCCCTTCTCTGGACACATTCCAGCACCTCGATGTTTTTTGTGTAGTGAGGGGCCCAAAGCTCAACAAAAGACTTGAAGTGCAGCCTCAGCAGTGCCTTGTACAGGGGGACAATCACTTCCCTGGTCCTGCTGGCCACAATAATTTTGATACCAACCAGGATGCCATTGGCCTTCTTGACCACCTGGACACACTGCTGGGTCATGTTCCACCTGCTGCTGATCAGCACCACCAAGGTCCTTTTCTGCTGGTCTGCTCTCCAGCCACTCTGACCCAAGCCTAGAGCCCTGCAAGGGGCTGGTTCTGACCCAAGCGCAGGACCAGCACTTCTCCTCATACAGCTTGTCTGAACCTCATACAGTTGGCCTCTGCCCACTGTTCTAGCCAGTCCAGATCCCTCTGCAGAGCCTTCCTACTCTCTAGCAGATCAACACTCCCACACAAAACAGGGCCACTCATGGGCCAGGCCTATAGTTTATTTAAACTGAGATCTTAACACCAGGCATATGACTGGCCCTCTTCAGGTACATGGGCTGTCTCCCCTTAGTAGTAAATTGAAGGACTGAGCCCAACAGCATTTAGCTGGCAAGGAGAGCCTTCACTGAAAGGAAAAAGGACTAAGCATGAAGAGTTTATGGCGTTCTGGGACAATGACTGAATAATGAATATGATTGTCTTCCTTATCCCTGTTGGAAACCCTGTTTACTTGATGTTATGGTATTATGTCTTGCTCTCACAGAACGCACCTTTGAATTCCACGTGCATCTGAACAGAGTCACAGCTGATGGGCCCTCGGGCAGGACCAATGTCTGACAGAATAATTTTTAACTTTAATTTTAGTCTTCCATCCCTGGCTTGGTGAGGAGCAAAAGGCTAAAAATCACTGTTGATGTTTCAAGTTCTCTGAGACTCAGGCACAAATTTTCTTATGCTGCTTACAAAATATTGTGATTAAATATCTCACAGATAAAAGCTGTTATGCATAATTTTCATAATATGTAAGTTATTATATGTAAAATTATATCACTTTAATTCACACAGAGCAAGTGATAAGTAATGAGACCAAGAAGGGACAAATAAAAGTCAATAAGGAGGTAAATATGAAGATGGAAATTTGAGTTAAATGTTTTATTGTTGATGTATACTAGCATAATTACTTGAATTGATAATCTTATTTTATATATTTAGGTGTATACTAATCTTTTTTGTTTTCAGAATGAGACAATATAGCAATGTTTGTACATATAAGCACCTGAATCACACCAAATAATACTGACAGCTTGATTGGGAACAATAACAGAATAGCAGACCTGTGGGACTAAGCTTCATGCTGTTAAAATGTGAATTCATACAATATGTTGCTGCTGGGCTTGCCTAACATTCAGACAACTTTGCAGATGTCAATTTACCTGTGTAATCATATGATAATTTAGTAAAATTAGCATGAAATACTTCAGTATCTCCATGTAGTTAGCTCATAATTGTAAAGTAAATATGTACTTACTGAGGTGTTTTCTTGCCCTGTGGTCTCATAGTGCCTTTGTTTACTGGTTTATTATGTGTATGTGGGAGGTGTTGAAGCAGAGGTGTCACAGAAATGTTACTCAAAATACTGATGAAAGCAAGATAATACATTGAGGAAAGAGGAAAAAAAGAACTGTAAAGCATCCATATACCTTCCTGGACTGTAGTAAATGAGTTTATTCTCTTTGGTAGAAAGGTAAAGGTAAACATTTAAAAAAACAAACGAACAAAAAACCACATAAACCACCACTAATTAGTTTTATTGCTTTATTTACAATCTGTACAAGGTTATGTTAAGTCCTCACAAAAGAAATACAAAAACATATAAGAGGACCAGAGCTGATATATTTTTGATAATTGATAGATAGATTTAATTTTAAAAATCTTTTGGTAAACAGCCATTCACAGTCCTCTACCCCCCCAAACTGCCATGCTAAGATAATTCTCAGCACACAAGTTTTATCGCAGCTCCACTAGCAGATCTTCTTTCTGCTTGCTGTGTCTTACATAAGTTTTCCCAGAGGTGCCTACAGTGGCTGATGGGCTCCCTGTGTTCTCCAGTGAGTCCACTACAGAGAGAGCTGGAACCAGCTGTGTCCAGCACAGAACTAGACCATGATATCTCTCTTCAGAGGCCATCCCTGCAGCATCCCACCTCCCCACTACCAAAACCTTACTACCTAGAGCCAGTACAGTAAGATATACTTCCTTCTGACACCAGAAGATTCAATTTCCCTGTACTTCTATTAAAGTACTTCTAATAAAACACATGTACAAACATATACACAACAAGCAAGTGCAATCTTTTAAGTGAAAATATAATGAGATATTTTCCCATTTTCCCCAAAGAGAAAAACAAGCTTTAAACAATTTAAAATGGGACCAAACATCATTGTTACCTCAGAATGTAGACAGTTTGTTTTTCAAAGCCAGACACAGCTGCTGCTATAGGTTAGCAGTGACTACATTGTAGGAAGGTACCTGCCCACCTTCCTACCAGTAAAAAAGGATGGAAAATTCATTCCACTCCAGTCACTGAAATATCCTGCTAGTAAGCCAAATCACACTCTGGGGTGGAGTGTCTCTGTTCATATTGTCAGCATGATACCCTTTTCCCACAGGAGACCTTCAGAGAGATGATAATTTGCTTCCAGCACAGTTTAATCACCAAAGATGTATTACTCAGCACATCGTAATCCATTACAAAACCGTGACTGCTTTCAACACAGTTTACAAAAGCTGAATGTCTAGCTATGACTTACTTTCAGGTGAAACAGTAAAAAGCTACACAATCGTTACAGGCATTAATCAACCAGATTTGAAGCATGAGACTAGAAAATTAGGAACTAGTTTTAGTTAGTTGTAGCTCCTCTGTAATTCATGACTATATTGATTCAAGTAAACAATAACAAAACAAAACAAAACAAAAAAAAAAAGTTACGTGCTGACAGATTCTATGCTCAAGACTGTTGGGAAGCTAGGAATATATCCCAGATGTTAACTCCTCATAAATACGCATAATTAAGAGAGACATGTTCAGGTTAGGTACCCATCATGAAGCAGCCCAGTACTAGGACATCTAGAACACCAACAAGTTTGCTTACACAGGCTGTGTAAGCAGCTATCCCTAAATAGCACCTGACAGGCCTAAATGATGAAGTTCTCCATCTGTAATTTCTTTTCTGTAAATAGATGCTGCAAATGAAAGTAGTTAAGGAAAGAATAAAATGTATTTATTTTACTGTGATAATCTTAACAGAATCACCTCTGCTCATACCTGACAAAAATATTTAATTTGACAAAGGTTGAACAGGCATTAGTTAAAGCAGTTCCACAACAGTTTAAAAGATCTCATAGATAACTCTGTGAGGTTTTCTGTATCTCTTTATTGGTTGATGTATGCAATAACTAAAGCAACACCCACTGTGGCATTCCAACTCCAAGAATGTCTTTTTGTCTTGTTCTTTATATGCTTCTACATTTTTTTTCCTTCACCTTTGGCAGTACTGAGACGTAAGAATATTCAACTACCTTAATGAACATTTGAAATTTGTTTTATTATAATATATATTATTTTAACAGACCAGTTTGGGATCTAGTTCTAAAAAAAAAAAAAAAACCAAAAACAACACATTCTCCTTAATTGCTGTGAATTTATTTGACTGGGAGTTAAGTGAATTTCTACTTATTAGGGAGGATCATCATAGTATTTCTACCCTTTGGTAAATGGAGCTCATTTAATGTCATTTGCCTATCCAGGTGTATACAGAGAACTAGATAGTGTCTTACAGCTTGCAGTGTACAGCAGAACTATGATAGCAGAATTCTACAGGAGCATAGAGACTCAATATGGTTTTTTTTGTTTTACATGACAAGCTTTATATTAGAGGACTTTATCTCCCTGAATACATATATTCTACTGAAATATGGCCGAAAATAAATTTCACTTATTCAAAACAAATGACTCAATTACATCCCCAGGAAAGGTGCCATCCTAAAAGGTAAAGAAATTACATTGGAGCAACTGTCAAATTACAACCCAAAGTATAGCAAAATTATTTATTGCCTGGATAACAAAAGATGTATAAATCATTTTGGGAATGAAAAGAAGAAAAACATTCTTGGTGCAATTTGAACAAAATTGATATTCAGCATCGATTGCTAAACATTCAAATATTCTGTACTGATCATTAATAAAAATCTCAGTCTCTGTTCAAACTCTATCAGAGGATATTGCTTAACATCATATAACACTCTAAAGAACAGCAAGAAATGTACAATGCCTTTTTTCCATTTTCTGCTGCCTACCCCTGTTTATTTTTTCCACCTTTTTTTTAAGAAACAAAAAGCATTAACAACTTGATTCCATTTGCAAATTTCAGTGTCAGGAAATAGGTCCACCTTTATAGCTGCCTCATGTGTCTGGAAAAAAATTGTCCAAAGAGGTTTTCTGGGAAACAACTGCTGCAACATCTGTTCAGAACAGTCAAAGAAATCTGGTATAATGGTTACTTTTTAATTTCTCTACACTCTCTTGCATCCCAGCCAAACTGCCCAGAAATAGTCCTCCTTTCCTCTTCCTACAACATGACTCTTCAGTGGTCTTAGAGGAGGAGACTACAAAATAGTCCTTTATATAGTGCTCCCAGACTGCAATATCTCTTTTCTATAAGATGCAACAGGAGGAAGATAGAATTTGCAAATATTAAGGAATAATATCTTTATCACAGACACCACAATGGAGAATAGTTATGTCTTATTCTCTGTTCCCTGGAGAGACAAATCATGAACTTCTTGGTGTTCAATAAACTCACAAAAGAGTAAAATCCCAACCACTTTTGATGCCACAGGAAAAATTCTCATCAGGTTTTGGAGGCAGGATTTTACTCATCAACAGCAATCACTGCCAATCTGTTCAGCACACACAGTAGAAATAATTGTGATTTAGATGTTTCAGCGCATTACTTGAATTTTAGGATCCTTATTAATCTACTGCTTTGTTTTTAGACCATGTCTTTAGGAAAGCTCATTCTTTCAAATTAATTAATTGTTGTGATTCAGCTATTTTAAAATAGTTTACTCTGATCAATATTAACCTTTAAACATTTATAGCACATACTTTTTATTTCACACTTACACCACTCTAAAAATCAGTTGATTTGTGTTAGGTATTGGCAATGCACAGAGGAAACGTGCAACACGTGTAAAGGAAAAAGTTATACAGATAGAGATAAATGCCATCCAATGTCCTCAGTAGAAATACTTGCAGTTCAAAACCAAACAAATCGGAATTACTTGGGGAAAAAAAACCCACACACATCCTAGACTTTGAAAGAATAAAAGGGAATGATTGATATTGAACTGGTGATTCAATTTATGAATGATATTGCAATGGGAAATGCTGAATATAGCCCTCTATAGCAGTCACAGTAAGACACAAATAAGATGTTATCATTACTTTTAACAGTTGGGAAAAGTCCTATGCCTCCAAATTGCCTCAGTGTACATGATGTGTACTCTTGAAGAAACAGACAGGTATTAGTCCCTACTGTGCTAATAAGAAGAGATGCCCTAATCACAAATTTAATTTTGTGACTAGTCTGCAACCTAAAGGTTGGTCAGCATTTAAAAGGGAGGAAGAGGCAGAGAAAAGAAAAGAAGCGTGGAAGAAAAGAGAAGGGAAAATGTAAATGAAGTAATACTATACATCACAGAGTTTCTTGGAAGCTTTCAGTTCAAACAGAGTAGTCAGAGGTTCATTTAAAAATTATTACTGAAAACTTAAGAAAAGAAAAATGGCTCTGAAGAGCTATTCCTATACTCAGGGGCAAAATGAGGCTTGATAGTGTTACCCATCAGTAGAACTGATTTTAAACTGGAAATTCAGCTTGGTACTTTAGTTGAATCCTAAATTACATACCACAGCACCACACAACTATAAGCCTTCCCTACTTTTCTAAATACGCACATCTTCATATTTTTTTTAGAATTGTTATTTAGAAATACAGTTTACAAGTGTACAGTGAAGTTAAAAAAAAACCCATTGAATTTGGAATTAGTAAAAGGTAACATTAAGCAACATGACTTGTCATCAATAGAAACACTCATTGTTTGGGAAAGCATCCCCTTCACAAGGACAGCACATTCTTAATTTTATGTTTAAACTCTTAGTTAGGCATGTGTGTGGTACTGCCTCAACAGAAAAGACAGCTATAATCCTGTTTCAGCAGTTTCCCACATCCATGTCTAAGGCTCCAATATACCTTCCTTATTTCTTCCACAGGAATGTGAACAACTTGACTTACTGATATCATGGAAACTGCACAGAATGCATTGAAAAATATACTGGTATTTACCAGCAACTTCACAAAATTATACTGGCTTTTTCCTCCTTCCAGTTGCTGGCAGAATGTGTGTCGTTTTATGATATTGAGGTCCAGGGCAGGGGGGTGACAGAGGGAGGAAGACGGTAAAAAAGGGTGTCATATTTCAGGAAGTCCTTATATTTGCCACAAAAAAAGAACCCTGTCACAGAAGCCATGTTGGTACCCTTAGTTTTGTCCTAGCACTTGGATGTCCTCATGAGCAAGCTGAAAGTAAAGTTCCCTATCTCATGTTGACTCTGGTCCATAAAGCCTTGAAGTCATGGCTGAAAAACAGCACAGCTTTGGCAGGAGACCCACATTCTTCTCCAAACCAATTTATGTTTTCCAGCATTTTATTTAGACTAAAGCCCAAGGGCTAGAGATCACAGACTAACAATTCATTTTTTTATGTGGGCAGAAGGAAAAAAAACAACCAAGGCTTAGACTTCTGCATCTTGAACTAGTGCTCCACACACTAAAGAGAGGAGACCCAGAGTCAGCTGCATATCTCTTCATCCTTCCAACAGGCTTCACAAAGCAAGGAAAAAATAGCTGCCTATCCCCAAAGGTATGACTGAGGTACTCATAAAAACCAGTTTGGGGCTGTAAATAGGCAACTTCACTGCTCACCTCCACCAAGTTCCCTTCTGCAGCATTTCTTCTGATCTGACTTGATAACTTCTCTCTCTACATCCCTTTTTAATAAGTGTCTGTTGTAAATCCTAAGTCTTCCCTGTTCCTTGAAAAGTGATTTAAATCCAGGACACAGGTATGTAAATGCCATTTTTTCCTTCAGTTTTATTTGAGATGTTTTATTTTCAAACAACAGTAAGTTAAAATAAACTGCATAATGTAATTTTTTTTTCCTATAGTTAATTTTATTGTTTCTATATCAGACTTTTTAATGTGTTAGCCTTACTTATGTTTACCAAGTGAGAGTGATATGGAAGACAGCAACATGCCTATGGAATATGGAAATGGCTGACTGGCTTCTGTAGCATTAACTCACAGTTGTGTGCCTGTTCAGTCACTGCTAAAACACTCTGTGATCCCAAAATACCTTTGTCCTTCATTCTTGCATAACTTGATGCTAACTACTGACTTCCCTACATTCCTTCAGCATTCTACTGTTGATGTTTCAGCATCCTGTTACAGACAGGTATGGAAACCACTGCTGTTTACACATGTATTTCGTTGCGTGTCTACAAAGCTACATTAAACCTGAGAGGCCATTTCACACCAAACCATGACACTCCATCCTACCTCTTCACAGGTTTTCTGAAAGCAACTAGAAAAACCCCCTAGATGGCATTTCCAGATTTTACACTGAAGTCTGCCTATAGATTGTACTTTGAGATTCAGTATCTTTAGTCCAGCACTCTCTCTTCATGAGGATCAAGTCATGCACCGTGCCTTTCTACCATTACGTGCCAGGCCACCTCTCCTCCTGACAAACGTCTGTTTGCAAGACAAGACACAAGAGCAAACATCTTGTCTTGGAAGCAGTAATACCAAATCTGACTTTCAGGTGTCTTAGTTTTCAGAATAAATTCTACATTACTGAAGCAGGGTCAACACAGTTAGGAATGTCTGGATGCTTGGAGACTGCAAGACAAAGTCAAAGGTGTTTGAATGCAATGAACTTAATGCTTCACTACATTCCCAGTCAAGAAATCATCTCAACAACTAATAGCAATTTCTAATTGGTAACTGACGAGTTTCTGAAGCTACTCTACACAGCCTCAACCTCCATAAAACCTTCTTCTATGAATAAATGAATAAAATGTCCTTAGGTCCATTTGCATGCTGTTGACCCCCTTGGTAGGGATTAAAGAGATTCTACACTATTATGGCTTAAACTAAGACACTAAAATATGTTTGCTGTCCAGATTGCACATATCATTTCTCACTACTAAATGGAGTAAGAATTACAAAGGAAATTCAGTAGCAACATTAATTCAATCCATAGAAAAGCTTGTGGAGGAACAGAGGGAAAAGATTTTCTGCATTTCAGGCTCCAATTTGCAAGTTTTACACTGGTAGTTTAAAACCATACTGGTGTACTGATTTAAATTTCTCTGCTGTGTCAAAAGCGTTTTCTTTTTACAATTTTTCAATTAAAAAATTTTGTTTTAAAAATGAGGGGGTTTCTTACTTCTCCACAATTGTATCTCAGTTTTACCACAATCACGCAGAAAGATCAAACATTAAGAGCATTGAGCACATAATAATATAAGCAATATGCTAACAATTTTTTCAATACTTCTGATTAAAAAGCCTTTTTTTTGTGGGTTTTTTTAAAGAAACAATTTCTTGAAATATTAGGGTTCACAGGCAATGTGAGCACTCAATTTGGCTTTGCAGAGAAATGACTTTTCACTATTATCTCTTCCTACCTACATTACACAGAATACTGAGCTTTATCTCTAATGATTGCAATGTCTCCAGTCAAGAGCTGTGTATTAAAATGACCTTTCATTTCCATTTCCTTTAACGTTTCAAAATCAAAATAAAATGCAGCCAAGTACTAATATCACCTCTTTAGGCCAGACTGCAAAAGTTAAGGTGAATCAGGCTAAAGACATTAAATTGCAACCATCACAACATACTTCTAGGAATTCTGTACCTGCACCATCACGGTAATTTTAAAGGACAAGATACAGTTTTCTTTAAGACAGCAAACCACAAGAAAAGTCAGCATCATGTCCGAGTAGAAAGAAGGAGCACTTTAGTCATTTGAGGCAATGCCATAGTTTCACAAATTCTAAAGCTTTTTCTGAGAACAGATTTGGAACTAGTGACATTCTGAGCAAACTATACCTTATTTCAGAAAACCAAAGACTTGTTATGAAAAGCAGGCTGATCAAATATAAAAGCCTGAAATTCTGAGCATCTAACAATGGATACTCATGTATATTTACCATACAAAATAGTATTTTTTCATATGCACAATATGCACACATCCACATCCACACGTCCGATCTGGATGGGCAAGACATTTTGCAAAAAAGAAAGCAAAAATACAACTATCAATACACCTTTTTGCAATTATGTAAACACCATCCTGAAAGACAAAACATATAGAGAATAATCATGCCAAAACAATTTTCACAGACTCTTCTGAGCTGGAAGGGGCTCACCACGAGGATCATCAAGTTCAACTCTTAAGTGAATGGCCCATACAGGGATCAAACTCACAACCTGGGTGTTATTATCACCGTGCCCCAACCAACTAAGGTAATCCTAAATTCATTTGCTAGACAAGACCTATACAGTCATATATTCACAAAGCAATAAGACAGTCATTACATACTTCAACCAAAAAACAAAGTACACAACAATTAATGCTAATGGATTTTGGCCTATTGGATCTATAGAGTACAATAAGAAAAAACCAAAAACATTTACCTTGTTAATGGTAAATGCTTTTTACCTTGAAAACTTTTGTGAAAATTTCAGGCAGATTATCTGCAAGTGAAATATTATTTCCCTGAGGCTTTGCTTTTCTATCTGCTTCTGTTTTTCTTTTGTTTTCTTCAGTTTTCATTTTATCTCTGAAAGGCATGATCTTTATGCAAAATTTATTTTCATCATTTTGCTTAAACCATGCAAATACAGAAACCCATTTCCATTTAGAGAGAGCAGCCAAACACTATTGTATAATGATTCATTTCACATAGCTGGAAAGAGGGGACTTAATGCTAAACTCTATGCAGTGATTGTCCTGTTGATTAACTTACAGGTGTCTCCTTTGAAGCCTTCAGCTAAAAATCACTTTCAACAACTCTCTTATTCATTATAACTGCAAGTAAAATTCGACCCTGTAATAAGTGCCATACACTTTAGCTATTAATACAAGCAATTAAATATCAATATTAAGTGCAGTAACAGTAATGAGGAACCACATTCTTCATATGTTTCTCACTAGGTGCTTATTTTTTCAGAAAAGCCTCCTGCCCCCTCAGAAATTCTGTCACCATGTAGCTACTTTTATTGCCAATTAATTGATAATTGAGTCCAAGACATACTGCTTATGACTCACACACCTAGAATATAGTGATCTAAAACTCAAACACAAGTGGAAAAGTTTTAATTGCTCTATGTTCATTTTAATTAGGTTAAATCTTAGAAAATAAGGTGGATGCTTGCCCAATAGGTGCTTCTTGACCAATGGATTTCTCAGGAAATATTCTGGTTTCTTTTCATCTTTTAAAACAAGTATTCCTGTGATTTATGTTTCTCCTCTAAGAACACCTACTCTCTCTTCAGCATTTAAAATATCTGTCACCTTGAAAACTAGCAACCAGCTCTTTCAGTAATCTCCAGTGAAAGGTATTTCCTTGCTGCCCCACAAGAAGTCACCTGCACAGAGCTGTGGGCTGCTAGAAATAAGGATATGAAAATGTAGGAGTGTCTGTACTCAAAAAGGAAAAATAAAACTTTTATCTCTTCCTCAGTGGCAGATCTGGAGGCTGTAAATGACTGATGCTGTTCTTAAAGCTCACACCTACAGTTTCACTACTTCATCAACTCCTCTTGTATATATTCCAAAATGGCCATATCTGTTGATTTTGAATGCCACTTGTAGCAACAGAATGACACCTCTTAAAGAACCAGGGGGTTCCTGATGACATCTGCCTTCAAGGTGGCTGGTGCTGGTAACTTGGAATCACCTCTTTGACACAAATCTACACAACAAATATGTGTAAGTCTCCAGGATCTTTTGAAGCGCTAAGCTATGATTAACCAAAACTTCTAAATTTTGGCTTAAATCTACTTGTCTAGCCCATCCTATCTGTCCCAATAAATCAAACCTATGACTTCAGAACACAGAAGAAGTAAGACCAACTCCCCATCTTTGCACTTTGCAATTTTTTTTAACGTTGTTTCTTAAGAAGGATTATGAAATATTGTCATCTAATATTTTTTTCTTTTTTCCATGAAAGAAAGCATGAAAACCAGGAAAATGTTCAAGCTACTGGATGTATTTTGCATGTAGGTACCCAATCTATATTTTGACATGTAAATATTGTAACAAATTCAGAGAACAAATGCACCTTAATTTTCCTAGATGGCTTACTCTAGCAGATGAAACACCTCTACTGAAGTCCTACAAAGAAAAGACTGTAGAAATCATTTACATTTTCAGAACTCTGCATGTAACAGAAAAAAAAAAATAATCCTTTCTCTTGTGAATTGGTCTGCACATTCCGGATGAGTTCTATTGCTTAATAATAAAATCTTTCTCCTCAAGTAAAAAAATCTTTTAAATGCATGTCTCAATTGAACATATTTAAGATGCACTAGGTAAAAAATAAATAAAAATAATTGTGATGGCTGTGATCAGGGATATCAAAATCACTGAATCATTGAGGCTAGAAAGTTACCTCTCAAAATTGTATAGTCCTAACCCCCTGCTCAAGGGGAGTCAGCTGGAGTACATTGTCCTAATCTTTGTCCAGCTGACTCCTGAGTGTGTCCAAGATGGAGATGCCACAACCTCTCTGCATGAGCTGTTACTCTGCTTGGCTCCCCTCACAGCAGAACAATGTTCTCTTGTGTTCAAATGAAACTTTGTATATGTGAATTTTTGCCCATTGCCTCTTGTCCCGTCACTGGCATTGCTGAAAATAGACTGCCTCCATCTTCATTCCCTCCCATTCATACATGTTCAATTCCCCCTGAGCCTTCTCAGGCTGGAGGGATGGGAAGGATCACCTCCCCTGACCTGCTTCTGGCCTTCTTTGCCACAAGGGAGCATTATGGGGTCAGCTTCTTGTCCACTCGGACCTGGAGACAATGTACCACGAGCTGACCACAGGCCCCATTCCCTATCCCTCTGTGTCACTGAGAGGGAGGAGGTAGAGCAAATCAAGAGCGACGCTTAACCCAGAAGAAGGGAGGGGTGGGGTGAAGGTGTTTATTTCTCATTACCCCACTCTAATTTGATTGGCAATAAACTAAACTAATCTGCCCAAGTCAAGTCTGTTTTGCTCATGATGGTAACAGGTGATTGATCTCTCCTAGTCCTTGTCTCAGCCCATGGGTCTTTGATTATATTTTCTCTCTCCTGTCCACCTGAGGAAGGGAGAGAGAAAGCAGCTTGGGTGGGCACCTGGTATCCAGCCAGGGACAACCCACCACACCTACTTAAAAGTGTAAATGGAAATCTTAATTTATTAATGTCTGCATTTCCACAAATACACTTATATTCTGCAGTACTACAGAACAGTTGCTTTAATGGGTTGCTCTCTCAAAAATATATGTCCCGAAAAAAAATTATCAAGGATATGCCTATTTTGATCCACAAACGGATATAACTCAGATTTCCCCATAATGAAATGAGCATCCTTTTCCTAAATAATGAATATGAATATTCCCATGTATTATACATTCATGACCACTGAGAAGTAGAGTGGTCCCTCTGGAATGAGGAAGATTGAAATCTTCCCACTGAATGAAATAACATGTTCATATTGCAACATTTCATCTCTGTCCCATAGGAACCTGGCACTTTTTAGTGGTCAGTTTGCATTGACTTGATGGAGATTAGAGGTTGTGTACTGGATCCTTGCATCTAAATATTCTTAGAGCCATTTAAATGAATTATTTACCTCTCTCATGGCAGAAATTTTCTCCGACCTATAAAAATAAGGTCTTGTTCATGTTATGAAAAATGACATATTTCTTTAAAACACATGTTCTTTATCTCTGGATCTTCCATAATGTCCTGTAACATAAGCACATAGATATGGAGTATCTTAAAAAAAAATAGTTTAGAATTTCTAGGTAATCTGTTTAATCAACGCCGAAACTAACCTGTACTTACATACTAGGAAAAAAAAAAAAGAACAACAACATTCTTCTGCAAATCTATAGTTTCATGTTATATTTTACAACTTAGAAGTAGGCAGTCAAAGCTACATGAAGTGAGTACTATGTTTTACTATATATACTTATTTAATATTTAAAGAATTTTCATTATTATATCATGTACCAAACATTCCCAAGTTGACAATATTTCAAAAAAGATCACAAAGTGGAATTAAAGCCTTAAGAGAACTGTTATATGTGAATTGAAGCAATTAAAATATTGAAAACTAAAGTGCTAGAAACACATAATTAGTGACAAAATGTGTGCACATATTTTTATTTACCTCATTAAGAGTGAAAAAACCCATACTGATTGTTGTTTTTCTGTAAATAAATAATTTGAAATGAAATGCCCTATGAAGGAGCTATTTGTGCTAGAAACTGAGTCAAGTCTAACTTAAGTTCATTGGCAATAGTTGCATAATTATTCTACCTCCAATCTCAACAAAAACTAGCTAAAGGAAGTCAAGCACTCCAGATTAAACACAACTCAAAGAAGGTTTTGACTCATCCCTCTTTTCTGCTGGAAAGATATTTGAAACAGTATTATTTTTATCTCTCTGTCAGTTTCAGACACATGAACATAGGGAAGTAGATGATAGAGACAGAAAGCACCTGCTCCTGAATAGATATCTGTGGAAATGCATAGTCATACTGAAAAATAAACGCTCTTTTTAAAATCAGAGGAAGTGGTGTATTCTCCATCAGGCTAACATTTCTACATCACACTTTTGTTGTGCAATATTCATGTGCCCACTAACACATCAGTGGGGATTTTCAAGATCCAGAATTCAAAAATATTTTTTTTTAAAAAAAAGACAGAAAAATTTGATCTTCAGAAGCAGTTTCTGTCATATGGTACATAAAGCTTACATGAAGATATTTAAGGCCATTAAAAAGATCTCAATAATATAAGTAAGTTTTACAAATAAACTACAAAATTTCTCTAAACAAGCAAGGAAGTACAAATCTCAATAATAATTGCAGGAAGATACTGAATGCCAAGCAATATCATACAATGCTACACAATTAAGATGAAGAGCATCCTCACATCTGTTGAAAGAAATTTGCTTACTTACAAAATGTCATGTAGATTTTTCATATTTTTAGAATAAATACATAATTATGTACTATTTTTAAGCAAAATACTGATTTTTTGACTATTTACTCCAATTGTTCTCTCTCAATCTTCCTTCCTCAGCCTTCCCTTCACAACCAGAAGAGACGTATCAGAAATTCCATGATTTCCTCTGATACTAATTTTCTTAGTTTGTGTTTTGCTTAGTTGAACTTTGTGATACATGAAACAGAGCAATATTAGGGCCTAAATGGCACTTGGTTTAGAATCACCTGGATTTCTTAGCATAATAAATAATTCTCCTCCTGAAATCTAGACTTCCCAAAGTAAACTCCTATTCCAAAGCTGTCATTTAAAAGCCAGCACAGCTTCACCAAGGGCAAGTCCTGCCTGACAGGTCCAGTGCCTTTTATGACAGTGATTGCCTCCATGGACAAGGGAAGAGTGACAGGTGTCATTTATCTGAACTTCTGTAAAGAACATTTGACATGGTCCCTCACAACATCCCTAAACTAATGAGAAATGGATTTGATGGATGGACTTTTAGATGCAGAAGGAAGTGGTTGGACAGTCACGTCCAGAGGGTAGTGCTCAATGGCTCAGAGTCCCAATGGATAACAGTGACAAATGGGATCTGTATTGAGACCAATATTATTTAATAGCTTCATTAATGACAGACAAAGTTTGAGTGCACCTCCAGAAAATCTGCAGATGACAATAAGCTGAGGGCTATGGTTGTCACCCCTGTAAGTTGCCATGCCATCCAGAGGGATCTGGACAAGCTCAAGAAGTGGGCCAGTAGATATCTCGTGTGGCTTAATCAGACCAAGTTCAACATGCTGCACCTGGTTCAGTGCAACCTCTGCTATCAACACAGGCTGGGGATTGAGCAGATAGAGAGCAGCCCTGCCCAGAAGGATTTAGGGATGCTGGTGNGACTGTTACTGTTCCCTTCCTTATCTCATTGCTGTTTCC
>VXBB01016720.1:4161-27764 GCA_013399915.1 Illadopsis cleaveri
CAACCTCAATAAAAATACAATTTTCTGCTGAGCAGTTTAAAAAAAAAGAAATCAGGAAACAAACATGACTTCACACTGCAGTGACTGTTATAAACAAGAATCTCTAAAGCATTGCAGTTCAAAATAATATTGTATTATACAGGGAATAAACAGTTGCCCTGTTCAGGAATACATCATGGAAAGATTGAAAATCAGTCTCTTCATTTTTTTTTTACCAGTATTTGGTTGTTCTCACATCTTGTTGCTTTGGTGGCTCTACATAAACTGTATCTGTGAAACAAAGAGGACATATTAATGCCACTTACATAACAAATGGTTTCCCAGTGTTTTAGAATAAAGAACCTATTTAGCTGCCTTGTTACTTATAAGTTAAAGGCTTTGGCATTTAAAAAAAACCCCAAAGAATATTAAGACCAATGTATTTGGATGACAGGAGAACAGTTTCTCCAGTGTGAATGATCTCTTGTCCATGCCTTTTCCACTCCCACATCACCTGATCCTTCAAGAAGCTTCCAGCACTGGTCTGGTCATCATGACTAAACCAGGGACACAAAAATCTACATACCTTCACCACTCCTGTTTACTTAATATTGAAACATGGAGAGGTAAAAATCTGATTGTTACTTTCTTCCTTGCTTCCTGCAATTCCATCATCTGAATTTGCCTCCTCACCAGCAAAAGGTGCTGCCCTTGAGTGAGGAACCCCTCATCTTCACATGCAGAAATACACCAGCAGCCTTTCATGAAGCATTTGGGTGTGTTTGCCAAGGCTGAAGTTTCAGTGTCAACAAGATTAAAGAGCACCATTCACCTGAGTTTCAGAAACAGGTGCAAAGGGATTTGTTGGCCTTAGACCAGGCTGTGTATACATCATTGAATGGGGTGCCATCAAAGGAGCAGCTCCAACCTGAGGAGGTACCTGTGAGAAAAACAAAAACCCCACAAAAAATAATTATATAAAAATCAAACTACTTCAACAAGAAGAACTATACAAGATATATCTTTCTGCATTTTGAGTATAGTAGAAAAGAAACACATAGACACAAACAGAGAATAAAGTCAAAGCTTTTAAAAACTGCCACTACATCAGAGTCATCTCTTTCAAAGCAGTGTGAGAAACATACCAGATTTCACACACTATTGCCAATACATTTAATTTGCAGAATGCTTTGAACACCATAATTCATGACATGAAACCCACTGGTAGAGACAACTCAGTTTTCAGGAATACAAACCAATCATGCTTCTTACCATTCCATAGACAGGCACTTGAGGTGTGGTCAATGGGTATGTGATGGGAGCAGGTACCTTTAATCAAGAAAATATTAAATTTTAGATAAACTCATGCATATTTAGTAATATATATAACTTTGAAAAACACATAGTTTTCAGTACTAAAAATAACCAATGTATTTACAAGAAATTGACTTACATATCCAGGATAGTGTACTCCACTCTGGCATAGCAAAAGGATAAGATAGAAAATTATTTAATAGGTATTCAAGCTGAAAATTCTAACTAAGGGATGGATTCAAGTCCAGTACCATAACAGTTTTTAACTATGCTCATCTATTAAAGCAATTAAAGTGTGAGGGAAAAAAGTGCAAGGGCAGTAACATCAGTTAGTATGCTTAGAAAGTTATCACTGGTACAACTTACAGCAAAATTAGGAATTTTACTACACCTAGCCAGATTTGAGCATGTTGCTTGCACAAGCATGTGTGTGAGAAGCTTTTAGAGGGCATGGCATGCAACGCTCCTTCTTCTCACTTTTAGAGAAGAGCATAGAAAAAAAAAGCCAAGAAAGCCAGTGACCATTTGGCTTAAGAAGTGAAGAGCAACAGATGTTTAGTCAGGTTGATGTTGCCCACATCTGATGTCAGCACATATCACAGTATGGAAAAAGGAAAATGAAGAGAATTTCAAGCCTTGTATCAGGTTTTGTTCACAAGGCCACGTTTTGTTAAGCAGGGCTAATTACACTAAACCCACATGCTGGAGGGAACACTTTGCTCTGGGGTAGGATGCAATGCTACATGAATTGGAGAGACTTTTGCAGTTCTGGGACACAGATTTTAAAGGGGCTCAGAGCTGAGCCACATCTTCACATCAGTAATTGTTGGGAGTTCCAGGCAAATGCAAGACCAGACACTTGGCATAAAACAGTCAAAAGGTTAGACCTCATGAACACATGAAATAAAAAGATAACTTTAAATCCACCGTGATCAACGGGTACTAAGGCACCCTCTGTGTTCCAGAAGTAAAAATGCATCAGCACTCTTAACAACAGATTCTAGAGCACCTAGAGGGGATAAAGAGATTGTATAGTCTCAAAAAATCTCATATAAAAGTGCAATACAGCTATGCCCTTTCATCCATTTTTTTTTTGTTTCAGTTTTGAATCCGGTACTGGATTAAATTCTGTATTCAACTTCTCTAATTCTGAATGAACACAGTCATGTAAGACAAGGAAAACAGGCATTAGAGGCAAAACTATGCTTATTGCAAAATTAAGTCAGAAGCAGTCCAAAATTCACAGCAAATGTGGTAATTATCCTAGTTGTCTACATAACTGAGATGAGCATCTACTTCCCTCTAAGACAGTTATATTTTAGAAGTGATTCATATTTCTATGAATATATTATGAATACAACACACTTCAAAAATCTCTTTTAAAAGCACAGAAAAGTCAGTTGCCTACAAATATCCCTCCTAGAAATGAAAATTCTTCATTTAAATAACTCTAAAAGTTACACTTTACATTGTGAACTGTGTTAAAAATATGGATTTGCTGTTGAGCATTATCAAAAGTCCAAAGTGCTGCTTGACCTCATTATTAAGGTGCCTTGCCTGGGTTGCAGCAGTGTTTCATGATAAAACTGAAAAAGGAGCAAAGACTGGAAGGAACAGCAGTTTTGCCCTTAAAGCACATTCTCTGGATTCTTAAAGGTGAATTTTTGTGTGCACTTGTGCGTGGGAGGGGGAGTGGGAGCATCTCAAACATGCACATCAGGAATTTTCTGGACTGGGATCATTTGTTTCAGTCCTAAAAGAATTTATGAACTGAGACAGGTAATCAGCCTTTCACTTGAGATTTAAATCCTTAATGCACAAGTTTTTCAGTGAGGGCAAATAAAGCATGCTAAAATCTCTACCTCATTCACTAAAATCCTATGATCCCATAAGCATTCCCTGCTACCCTCAGTCTGGTATCAAATGCCTTTGTGTTCTTCCTAAATTAATGCAAGCAGAGAGGCAGCATTTGCTAGAATGAGGTGTGATTTCACAGCACAGAAATTACCATGTGTGGAATAGTGGGCAAGGGAGTCGGGTTCCACGTGGTTGATGTGCTTGTTTTTGCTTGCCAGTTTGTTCCACCTGTAAGTTTCTTCTCTGTAGGCTGAGACCACTGCATATCTGATCTAAAATGAAACCATGTTGTTAGTTTTCATGGAGAGGCAACAGCTAGAGTAAAACAACAGACCAGGAAACCCAAACATGCCTTAATGCATACACACAGATGAAATTTATGAAAAAACATAAGTAATTGCTGAAATTCTGAGTGTATCTCTTTGGTTCTGTTTGTGTTAAAAGTGAATTATCAGTACTGCACTGTGCCTATAATGATTAACTGGAGTTTGAAGTAACTTTTACAGTGTTTTGGTTTTTACTTCAATAAAAATACAGCAATTGCAAACCAAAGTGAGCTACTTTAGCAGTTAAGGTTGGCTGTGTTTTGGTGACTGACCACAAGCACACTGTTCCAATGCACATCTCAGTTATTCCAGATTATTTCAAGAGATGAGATCCTTGCCATGTCAGTGCCAGAGACTACCAAATAGCCATGTGAGAATATTCTAAGTACATATGCACTTACTTTTTGGATGGAGTTCCTCCAAAGCCAAGATCTGTGGGGGAAAAGAGACAAAATCCTTAAGCATTTTAATTTGGGAGGGGGAAAAAAGCTTGTTTTGCTTTCAGTAACAAATGGGAAAGTTAATTTTAAAAGCTTTACAGAACTTACTTCCTACTAGATTAGCAAGTGAAGAATCGAGGTCATTTGCCAAAATTTTTCCACTTTGCTGGCTGGCTACAGTGGCTCTTTGATTTTGTGGTGGCACTGTGGGTTGCAATACATCATCTAGAAAGTTAAAACCTAAACAAAGAAAACAAAAGCAACTGTTAACAAAATGGTTAGTCTGCAGTTAATCAATGACATCCATAGGCCAGGGAGGTATTTGCTTTATAGAACACTAATTTGAGTATTTATATGTGAAGGTTCAACATGATGGAAGTATTTAAGACTTTGATAGAAGCACAGTTTAACACCTTATTTTTTATGGAATACTATATTGTACCAACTAATCTGAAAGGATCTTTAAATGTACTTCAATAACACTTTGTTATACAGAACAGAAAGACTCTAACTCAGATATTCTTCAAGAAACACACACAACCAGTTCTGCTGTGCCTCTGCATGGAGTCAGAGGGAATTCATCACCATGTGTCAAGAGAAAAAGCACAGAAGATAAATGAACACAAACTTACCCATTAGGAGACATCCAGTGGGCCACGTTCAAAGTTTGTTCCCCCAGAGAGAGAGGAAACAGTTATTACACAGAGAATGGAATCAGTCAACTTTAAATCACTAGTTTTAAAGTAAGTAACTACTAACAACTGAACTGATTGCCTCTTATCAGCCCATAATCACCTTGCAAATATATTAAGTTATTAATTTTCTGACTGCAATAGCAATTATGCTAAATGGTTAAGCAGTTTTTGCCTGTAGGGTATAGATTAGTCATAAGGCAGTTTTTACCACTTGCAGTCCTGTATTCTGGTGCTGTAGATTTTCCTCCAAAAACAGCATCAAAGTCCACATTAATTGTTGAAGAGGTGGTACTTGGAGAAGCTGATGGAAGAGGAAAACCTGAAAAAAAAGTTGAGTAATGAAATACACCCATGAAATAAATATCACTCATTCCAGTGAAACCAGAAAGTTTTAAAAAGAAACAACAAAAATATCAAATTACCATCAACAGTCACAGGATGATACACAGAAGCATATGTTGCTTTATGACCACTAAAGTCATCTTTGCAAAAAGAGAGAAGAAAATAAGATCAGTTTTAAAGATAAAAAGGAAGAGGGAACCTAGCAAGTCTGCAGTTAAAAATTAGGAAATTTTGCTATTATAAAAAGGTTTTTTTTATTTTACAGATTTGAAAAGCCAAGTAACTCCTGCACTCCCCATTACAAAAGAAAAAGGAGGCTGCAGTTTTAAAGAAATCAGCAGATTACAGCTGCAAGTTTTAGGATGTCTAGACTGGGCAAGCAGAACCAAAGAATAGTTTATTTCAACTACAGAAATAAACATTTAAGGAAACATATAATTTACTACACCTGGAATTAATGCACCATTTTCACTTGTTAATAAAAAGTGAAGATTGGCCCAAACCACAAAAAGATTACATGGCCCACATTACTAGCATTATCATCTCCAGTTGCAAATAAATTACATGGGGTTTGTTTTTTTTTTTTTACCACTAAACAGTTCCACTGTTTGTTTGGAGGAAAAAGAAGAATTGATGAAAGGGGTGGCAGATTTTACAGCTTCTTCAACTGGCTTCATGTCAAAGATGTCCAGATGAGGTGGAGAACCAACACAACCATTTGAAGACGAGAAAGGACCTTTCAGATGCAGAAGTGAAGGAAAGAAGACAGAGTACAAACAATGGAAAAGAAAAACAGACTGAAATGATTGAATATGAGAATCTCTAGACAAAGTTAAATAGTAAATATTCCACCTAATGATCCAAGTTAGATACAAATTTAGATAGATATTATCTGGATACAAATTTTAGACACAAATTCTTAGTTTCAGATAAAAATCGTAACAATTCTCTATTTAGGGAAAATAATTCTAGTATTGACATTGGATAGGAGGGGGAGAGTGACAGAACATATATCAAAGGAATTAGATACCACATTTTTGGCTTCAATAATCTACCTTTTAAATGGCATATAAGAGTATTAATTCCACCTCTTAAAGTACTAACATTTCAGGGTATTAACATTGCCTTCTTTTGGCTATTTCTTTGACCTCTAACCTGACCATTCTTTGGAAGGATAGGTGAAGAAACTGGGGTCCACAGCTTTTTTACAACAACTCTGAAGTTACCAACACCTTTTAAATGAGAAGTATATTAAATACTGCTTAATTAAATGGAAATACTAGTCCAGGATCTTTTCAGTTACACTTGCTTAGGTTTTATTTCCCAGTATTTTTCAGCTTTGATCTTTAGTTACATTTCTTGTCCCTGTCCCCTTTATTGAACAGTTCCCCTCTTTTGTTCCATCAACACTAATGCTGTATTCAAGGAAGTTTGTCAGAATTTTCAGATCATTTACTTCATATTTTGTTATGAATGTTTGGATGCAAAATAGTTAAGGTTTAAGATGCAGATTCAATAAAGTATGAACCTTGTATTCTAAGAATTCCCTTATCATTTAGACAGTCAAATCTAGGTATGAGCTCACCTCCCCAAGCACTGCTTGCTGATGTTGATATAGCTGGAGTACTTTGCACAGTTGGAACAAATGCAGGCTGAAGATCAAAAAGATCACTAGAAAGGTTGGGCATGCTGAATAAGAAATGAGAGAAAGAGAAACATATGTAAGAGAATATATGTAACAGGCATTGTATTCTTGCTTATATGAACCAATCTCATTTTCTCTTACTTGCTAGCAGCTCATCAACAACAGTGATGCAACAAACTGGTAATTAAGCACTTACTGACTAAATTCCTGCAGGTACATCAAGAAAATATCAGCAAAAGGCACCTGAGAGGTAACCAGGATCACATTGTGCAGCTACAGGTCAGTGCAGTAATTTCTGTTTCTTTCAGAAAGCAAAATATCTCTCACCTATTTGTTGTGGGTGCTGGTGCAGCAAAGAGGTCAACAGCTACAGTGGTATTCACACTTTTTCCTGACAAAGTGCTTGGGGATGCTGATGTGGAAGTGGAATTTGATACTACAGAGATTTCTCTTAATCGCTGCTCCTGAAAGATGAGAGACACAGTTGGCATTTTAGTCTTATTAATTAATTAGCATTTCAGTCCTGGAGATCTTTTCCAAGAAGAAAACTTTAATTATGGTCTTAATAAATAAAAAACTTTTTGTTCTATGAAGTCCTAAAACCAGAAAAATAATTGAAATTAGAGATAAGAGTATTTGTTTTAACAAAGCACATAAAAATCAAGGTGAGACTTGATGTTTTAAATAATTATTTTTTAATCCATATCTGCCTAGAAGTAAATCACTTCTAGTCAAGCTACACATTCCAGGCTTCCTCCAGAGTCACCCAGAGAAACAGCTCAATGGACCTTTGTTCAGGAAGAATCATCTCCCTACTTTATGAATCTGTTCATGGTTCAATTCAGATGTTCAAAAATCAGTGTGACAATGTGCAACCCAATAATAACAGAGCAATGGAACACCTTTATTTAAATTAATTTCAGATTTACATCCCTCACTACTTCTAGATATGCTCACTGCATTTTTACAGCACTGGTCAAAGCACAGTGTATGTCTCACACAGCTCACACTCCTCACATAAAACACTGAGTGACCTTGCAAGCTTCCTCACCATACACTATTTTATCCAGTTAGAAAAAATCTTGGAATACAAAATTGTTAAAAACATCCTACCTTAAGTGCCTGCAGTCTAACTTGTTCTTCCTCCAGTGCCTGCTGCTTTTCTTTCTCATCCATCCTGCTGAATGACATTCCTGTAGTGGCAAGTGTGGAAACAGCACTGGACAGGGCACTGGCTCTAAAAACAGCAATAATGTTAAAAAACATTATTAAAAAATCCACAGTCAAGTATACATCACTGACAGTTTAATCATCAAGTGGCTAATCTAGCTGTGTGTCATCCTCCTCCCCAGTCACTTCTTCCTTTACTCTCTGGTACATAAGAGCAGACACCCCAAAAACAGTTTGGTGACAAAGAGGAACAAGTACAGAGTGACTCCCTGGAGTTTCAGCAGGTAGGAACTGGAAAATGTGGGACACAGCAGCTGTCTTGCCTCTTTAAAGTTAGACTAGAATGTTATTCAAATGGCAGAGGCACAGAAAGCTTGTTGTACACTATCTAACAGTAAAGAAATCACAGCATTATACATATGAACAGAATATTGTGGCAGTGAATCCTCAGATTCTTGAAAAAAAACAATCTGAGGAGAAAGCAAATTAGGAACACAGCTCAGCCTGATACATTTATCAATATTTACCAAGTTTCTGTGGGAGAATGTCTATGCCAAAAGAGATTTCTCATTATTCAGTCAGAAGTATTTTCATACATACTGACACTATACTTGACAGAAATAATACCACAATTTCTTTCAGCACAACACATCTAAGCTAATTTGGCTGTTCTGAGGAGGGGCTGAAGAACTTTAATGAGAAGGTTAAGATAAATTCATGGTCTAAGAAGTAGACCATGAATACATAAATTATAACAATTCAGATAAGTACCATCCTCTCTTGGGTAAGAAGAGTATCAAAATCCAAACATCTTATAAAATGTTACAAGTCAAAGGACTTTAAAAAAGTAAAAGCTAAAAAGAATAATATCCAAGGTCTCAGCTCAGTGGTTTATTACAGCATAATCAGAAGTCTGCCTGAGACACAGGCACACATACCTACATTTCAAATGTGGCTAAGCTATCAGACTATTACCCACTAGAGGTTTCATTTCTATTTCTAGGAAGGTACATTCAGAAGTGAATAAAAATCAAGAACACCACCGCATGACTGAATCCTAAAAACTGTTAGAATGACAATGACAAATCTTAAGTACAGGCATTGTTGTAATTCGTTGGGTGCTCACCTGCTGGCAGCAGAGACTTCCTTTGTTTTCTTTCCCTCCACAGAAGCCAAATGCTGTTCCAATGCCTCAAGCAAGCTGCTGGGTGCCTAAAATTAAAAGTATTTATAAAACACTGCTTCTATCAACACATCGTTTAGTACACAGATTCGTTTTCTCTCCAGCTAAAAACAAACAAAACCTCACACATCAGTAATTGTGCCTTTGGGTTTTGCTGCCATCCTTCACATCCAAATTCCATCTCAGTGGTGGTTCCTTAAGGTGTGGGACCACAGGGGCAGGCAGGAAGGATTCCCCAGAGTGGCCCTGCTTCTGTGCATGCAGGTTACATTCTTGGTTTTGGCAACAGTATTTGCTATGTTAGAATTAACAGAATAACCAGAGCTGATGAAGCACTACTCCCTTAAACTCACTGAAGTCCCAAAACAAAGACCTGGCAGTTTCGATCCCAAGTAACGACAAAAACCCAGTCACTCTCCATGCAAATATTTACAGGCAAAGGCTTGCAGTAGAAACACCTGAAAACAGCAGGATGTTAGACTTCATAAAACAGGGAATCAAATCCAGTCTGATCCCAAGGACACTACTGCAGACTGAGTAGCTATTCAACATGGAACTGCACAATAAACCAACTCAATTACTCTAAGTGAAATAAATCCTCCTGCAGATTTAGATGAAGGGAATGTACCTCTAAAATTGAAATCTCTTTGCCAGCTCAGTCCTCCTCACCTGGCAGGGTTTCAGAGACATTAAGCCTCTCTTACCACTTGCCAACTTTCAGGAGGTAGAACAGATATAAGAGGCATTGTTTGGAGGAAAAACAAACTTGCCCTTGCTAGCCCTTCTGTACCAAAAGCTAGAACAAGGCATTTCCTGGAAAGAGGAAAATATTATTCACACAAGGCTTTGGCAGGCAAGTCCCCTTTGAGATACTGAGCACAATTCTACCTTCCCACTTTCATTGAAGGCAAATTCAAGCTAGATGAATAAGGAGATGAAAAAAAAAAGGGGGGCATCAGAATAATCCTATAAAACTGCTTGTGTTAAAATGAAGACCTGAGCTTGTATTTCTTAAGGAGAACAAGGTAAGCTAAGACAGTGTAGTTACCTCAACAACAGGTCATGAATAAATTCAGTATTTGACCCAGACAGCTAAATCTCAAGGGGGACATTTTCAAATACCCTTTTGGAAAGGTATCAGGGACAAAAATAACTACCAAAACAAACAAAAAACCAACCAAACAAAAACCCCCATCAAACCTAACCTCCCCATACTTTTACCTTTAATGGCTTGCAAAAGGCATGACACAGCTACTTAGATAACCTTAGTAACAGGAGACTATGCCCTAATTCCAGAAAGCTTTTCCTTGTCTTTCTTTCCTCCCAAAGACACTCAAACTTATTTGTATGGAAATGCATATTCCGTACTTACTTCTTCTAAAAAAAGTGAACAACTCCCTCAACCACAAGAACTAAAGCAAACAATCCAGCAACCTCCCCTGAACTTTCTCACTACTGCAGATACCCAACAGAGCATCAGACCTGGAGTGAACAGGGGAGTTTTAGGTCAGAAATTACACCTGGGCTAATCCAGCCAGTGACTTGAGAAAGGCTGTATTTCACAATTCACCTTCATCCCCCAGCCTACAAAACACATGACAGACTAACATCCATACAGAGGGAAACAACTCAGGAATGTTCCCAGGAACAGCTATTAACTGAAAGCAACATCACTGTGAAACAGGGCACCTACAAAGGAAAATATTTTCTTCACAGAAATAGGCAAAAGTGGCAGTATTAAGAAATTCCAGCAAATCCTTTTGAAGTAGCAACTAAATGGATGTACAATTACTCAGCTCATATTAAATGCCATGAAATTTTCTGTCTAAGTGGAATGCTTAACAGTGGCACTGAAATTGCCAAAATGCACAGGATGCTGAGCATCAGCAGCTCAGAATTGCTTTTCTGATATAAATGCACTTACAACAAAACAGCTGAGCTATTAGAAATAAAATGTTGTGGGCAGAGTAGATTATTTTCTCACTGAAAGTTTCAGATAAAAAAAGCAGCAAAATGAAGTTAAATACCCCTACTCCCAGTAAATTAAAAAACCCCATTTGCTTTCAAGAGCCTTATAATGACCCAATTAAGTGGACAAGTGCACACTAACCCAGTGAGGTATAAATAACTTCAGACTTGAGTATAATGTGATTAGCATAATACAGCCCAGCTGAATACTGCAGGATTAATCAAAAGACAAAGCACAGGCTAAGATCAAACACCAAGAGAAAACTTCAAACTACTATTTTCAATCATTACCTGCTCTTACCCTGGTGGTTTCAGTCATATTCCTTTTATACCACATAGGCAAGTTCTTAAAGTGATTAATATTAACTGCTAGGAGCAAGCATTAGAGATTTGTGCTTTGAAGCATGCATGATTTCAGATGGAAATCATACTGTAGGCAGTAATGAACACCACTGACAATGGAAGTTTGTGGCTTAGGTGTGATTTCCATTTTAAAAAGACATTGATTAAGGTTAGGTAAATCTTCACACTAGATGTATTCTTCATGATTAACCCATGAAATTTAATTTCAAGAAGCTGGTGCAGGGTTAGATGTGACTGTTCAAACATTGCACATGAGATTTTTAGTTTCTCACTGACTGTATTCTAGTACTGGAGCTCTAAGGCACTGCAGTGCCCAAGCCTCCTCAGGCTGTTTTTTATTTTATAGTATTTTATATTTTATTTATATTTTATTTTATTGCACCCTGCAGTTACTCTGTGCTACAAAAATAACGACAAACACTCTGCTCTGTTGGGTTGGCCCTAGGTGAGAAATAAAACATCCCTATAAACTAAAGGAACTCACAAAGAATAACCTTGTTGGCCTCTGTGGACTATCAGTGTTTCCTGCTGACCAGGTCAAACCATTTTCTCACCCCCTTTCTGCCCAGTTTATCCTCACTGGAAAGTGTTTCCCTGCTTTCCACCTTTCAGACTGAGTTTTGCAGCACTGCACATGTCCCTCATACTACTGAGTAAAATCAAAGCCAGCATTAAGAGCTGATACAGAAACATCAAATTTATTCTTCAGACTTAAGGGAACAGAAAAACATTTCCATTGAACCAGCTCACTGTCATCTTTAAGTGTGTTGGAAGACAGTAAGTTAAAGAGGTGTTTTTCCTCTAGGTATGGCAATATAACTTCTGGCTGACCTGTCTAAGAATCCTCTGTGATAAAAACCAGAAGTTCTTGAAAAATATTATTTTTTGTGGGTTTTATTGGATTAAACAATCAACAAATCTCATTAAGAACTGCAAAGTGTAAGTATTGAATACATTTAATCCACGTGAGAAGCTACTATACATATTTCCCACATATAAATACACAGAAGAGAATAGTCTTGAGATGTATGGTTACTATGATACATACCAACCTTGAAAAACAAAGAACAAAATAATTGGGTTAATCAATATGCAATGTATACTCACCTGAGTAAGATCTGGAATGTCACCCTGATCAATTCCAACTTGCTGGGTTTACAAAAAAAGAAGGGAAAAAAAAAAGTACATTACTACATGCAATGGCAATGAAAATAAAAACCAGCAGTGTCTGAATGTTACACAGAAGTTACATATAAAAGGGATATTCAGAATTTTCTGAACTGGTACTAGTTTCACTAGGAACACACCTTAGAAATCACAAATGCATTAAACTGCATCTCAAGGTAAACCCAGCTTTTCATCCAGCCTAACTTTCATGCAGAAAAGCCTGCTAGAGGTATCAGAAACAGCCACATTGCTTACTGAAACCAGTTCTCAATTTTTAAGCACTTACAATAAAGGAGAGCCCTATAAATATCTTTAAATAGGCTGTAATAATTAGTTTATACATTCTGGAGCATTCATAAAATTTATAATGATCCTTCAGAAAGTTCACTATGTGATCTGGCTAACAAAAAGGATACCCAAAAATCCCACTCCATGTTAATAAGTATATACAATACTTAAAATACCTTATCTCTGGAATACTTCCTTGTAGAGTGAAGTTAAGCAAACAATCTGGCTAAAGATGTTTCTGTGAATATTGACACTGTACCAATACAGACAGCTAAATTATATCCTTTCCATCCACATAGATTTATTTACCTCTGCTACTTTGAGGAACTCTGACAATTTGGTCATTCTGGCTAGAAATTTTTTGTAAATATCCAAGCCTTCTTTGCACTGGTTCTTCTTCATATCAAAATATCTTTCTGAGGATGCAAATAAAACTCTTGTGAGATAATAATCTCCCCAGCAAAAAGCTGACACAGTATTACAGAAGTTAATTTGACACAAGCTTCAGTAAGAGAACAGACAGCAGTAACTCAAAGCTATTCAGATTTTCAAGCTTACAGGAATACCTGAAATCTTTTATAGGAAGTCAGTCAATACAAAACCACTGATTTTCCTGTTTCAATGTATTAGACTATAGTGCAAAAATTTATTAAACATGGATGTGAATCAGTGCAAATTGTTAAATTAGGTATTACGGTGAATATTTTCAAAAAGTCATCTTACTAGCTGACAATGAGACAAATTATTTTATCATTTGAAAATATTCCTGGTATTGATTTACCTTTTCAGACATTTTGATACTTCAGTGGCTACATATACTGAGCTGACCTACCAAAAGGAGCATCAGCCACATCCTTCACTTTTTGTGGTTTTGCCCTATATACTTATAAATGTGGCACTGAGTAAAAACTAATGGATTAACAGAACAAACTGATGGTTTCATTGATTAATTTGCTTAAATAGTAATGAAAAGGCTTTGCTAAGAGCTTATCACCGTTTAAAAAAAACCCTACATTTCATCTCATCAGCTCAGGCAGATTCAGGTACCAGTCAAGTTTTAAAGAAAGTACAAGAAAACAGAATTCAGCCACACGGTGAGTATATTAAATACTCAAAACACCACAAATCTCACCAAACCTGTACAGTCCAATTGCAAAGGTTCATTGCATTTTCATGGTATTTTTGTTTCAGTCTCACCAATCACTCTCTCATTTCACTTTCTGTTTCAACATGTATCCTTCCAGGTAGCAGTGGATGTGTAAGCCTACGCTCCTGGTCACTAAGTTGCTAAGAGGCTTCATTCAATAGCAACAGGGCAGAGACAATTTATTAAGAAACTGCAGTGAGAAATTGGCTATGTTCTTCAGTTTTCTCAATATCTTGCACAAAATTCAAAAGCTAAAAAAATTCTCACATACCTAAAAGATTAATAATCCCCTCATTGTATGCTGCAAAAAGTCTAATGGAATCTTTAAAGAGGAGCATAAAGGCAGCATTTATAACACCATTTGTTAGTTCATTTGGATTTGCCTGTGTAGAAAGCAATGAGAAAGTAAATTAGTATTTGACAAAATAATGGAACTCTCACTTCAAAATGAGAGAATGTTACTTAACACTGAGCTTAAAGTACTTACATCAAAATCAAGGAGTGCATCCAGCTGGTTCTGTATGATTGGAAGGGTTTTCAGAAGCTTTTCAGGATTCATAGTTCTCATCACTCCATCTATCCTACAGAATAAAAAAAGACACACATTTACAAGATGCAGAGATCTCAGCACACACTGTATTGTTTCAACAATACAATATTGCTTCAAAGGGCCAAAAGAACACTATTTTATGCCAAGCTCAGGAACAGCTGCATCCCTCCTTGTCCCACCCCCCTGCAAGAGCAAGGATCAAGCAGAAGCAGTAGTAGTAGTCTTACCCTCTTTTCATTTTGGTGAAGTCAACTGCTACAAGTCTATAGGAAAGTGCTTTTTCATTCAAGTATCTGCTGTATCTCCTAATGAAGGTAGACATATCATAGCCTGAAAGTTAAGTATTTGGAAGTTAGACATTTTGAAGGGGTACAGCTTTTCAGTTCTTTTCAAGAACTGCTCTCCTACTAGCCTATTTTACATCAGCTTGCATAACACATCCTTCCTAGACACTTTCCAGAATCTTGAGATGTGACATTAGTTTCTAAGTTGCTAAGATTAGGAAAGCATTTGTTGCAATCATAAGAATAAACACCTGAACACATTAAAATATTAGACAAGAACTGAGCATAAAAGATTAGGCAAGCACCAAGCAGTTCTTATTAAGATGTTCTTGAAATTAGAATAAAAAGGTATGCCTAGTAAAATGCTGAAGAGTTTGGTAACTTATCAGCCATCCCTCAAAACCCACATAAAAACCTAAAAAGGTGTTCTACCACTAGCAAGTAATTAAAGGACACATCAGAGATTTGAAGAAGTTCTGCCTATGGATACAGCACATCCTACTTACCATTCCATGCACCTTAACAGTAAATATTTACTCCTGAGGCTTTAGAATGCAACAACAAAAATTATTATTGTGCTGATGATTCATCAGGTTTATTCTAATGAGCATCAAGAGCTCACTTTGTAAAATTTACAGCTGTGTGTGCAATTCTACATACATTACAGATTTCTAGCACTCCATCTCACTTTATCTGTGTCTACATTCTTGGCTGGACATTCTTTAGTGTCTCACGCAATAAAAATCAAAACACCCTTTCATTTAAATGTCATTTAGCTCCTAGTGTGCACTGACACATGCACCATCCTAGAGAAAAAAAAAGGAGCAGAGTTATTTCCTTCAGTGAAGGATCCTTACCCTGCATGGCACTTTTGTCCAGGTAGTTATTTAAGTTGAACAAAGTGTTCCGGGATGCGAGATACTGGATAAAGCGCTGTTGGTGAAGAAAAAGTCGACAATGTAATTGTTGTGAGAGTTAAAATACAGAAGCATATTACAAGCAAACTACACTTACCTTCTCATTGTTTCTAGTAACCTGTATCTACAACATTAATTAGTTAAAAGGGAAAAATTAAAGAGGAAAACCTGAAAATACTCATTAGCAAAGCCTCTGAAGTCCAAACTTGACTTGGCAAAAATATAAATTAAAACTAAGCCAAGAGACATCACTGCTCATGAATAAACTACAAATAATCCTAGAGGAGGCTGCTTAGTTAACTTTGTACTTTAGAATGGACAAGCTGGAGAGCACAAAACAAAAATTATCCAAGCTTGCATTATCCAAGCTCCTGAAGTTTGACGTAGCTCAAGTGCTGCAGTGTGAAGAGCACACTGTGTTTTACAGGTCATTTCAATCAAGTTCCCAGAGCTTTGCAGAGAGGAGGAACAGCAAGCTTTCACAGCAGTTTAATGGCTGGAAAGCACTTTAAGAATCATCACTTCAACATTACCAGTGGACAACAATCATTTCTTAGGTCAATGACCACACATAGGTTCAGGACTGTCACCTGACCAGAGTTTAGCTTTCAACATAAGGCATGTGCAAGAGAGGCTACATTTCTAACTCCATGTTATTCACTAGAAAGCTTTTAATAAATTGTGAGGCAATAATTTAAGTGAATTAAAGGCAGTAGAGGAATGTTAACAGCAACAACATATGAAGACTCAGCCCATTAGATGATGTCTTGCAAGATCAAATATTCTAGTCACCATATTCCTCTCCCCTTTAGCAAGTATTCTTTCTTATCTGTTATTAGGTTAGCTGCACATTTATGGAGTGCTAACAAGACTCCTCTGCTGTGCTCTTACTGATAAGCACTACCCTAATGAAGTACAGCTCATCAGAACTCTTCCAAGCCTTTATTCTAGAAAAGTCACTCATTATTCCCTCACAGACCAACCCAGATACCTGCAGGTAAATTGGAAACGCTGATATATTTTGGTATTGAAATAATAAAGTGTTTTTCCTCTGGACAAATACTTTAGAGCCATCAGCAGAGGAAAAAGAAATCTTTGAAAAACTGAAAACTGAAGTACATATCTAAAGCTTTACAGATTGAGACAATTTTTAAAAAGCTGTCATGTAGGCTTTAACAGGACAAATCATGTCTTACCTCATTTCCATACATCATGAGGTGGTGTGTTGTAATTAGAGCTTTGAACACTACAACCCAGCTGCTGTTTGCAGTTCTCTCAAAGAGTGTATCTGCCAACTGTGGAATATTCACATTCATTTCATTTGTGCACTGTATTAGATCTAAATTAAAGGAAAAAAAATCAAAGCATTACAACGAGTTACATGCTCAGAGGATCAACATGTTATTTGGTGGTTCTTACACTGAGAATCCACACTGGAAGCATTGACTTCAGTTCTTTGTTTAAAAAATAACTGAGTTTCTTTACTCTCCTTGCTCAGATTCCCTACACCTTACTGAAACACTCCCAGTATGAACTTCAAAGGCATTTCAATAATTTTATGGAGTCCCAATATCTCATCAACAAATAACCTGTTCATTAAAATGGAGCCCAAATTAGTCTCTGGAAGCCAGTGTGAGCAACCTTCTGGATGCTCAATGCCTCAGGCCACTCCATCCAACCAAAAAAATGAAAATCTGAGAAGCAAGGAAAAGCTGAGCCATCCCAAGCTCCTGAGATCCACAGGCAGCACAACCCTGCCACTCCAACCCAGGCTTGAGTACTCACACATGATGGCAAATGAGATGGTACAAATCTGTAAAATACGACTTTTCTGTAAGAATTAAGAGCAAGAATTTGCATCTATCCACTCTTCCACTTAGCTTAAAAACACCTGATCACAAGCCTACTGAGTATTTTGTGATGGATCATGGTAGGTCTCAGGCTTTTGTATAAAAAAGGCTCTTTGTGTCCTGGACTGACAATAAACCCAGTAGTAGAACATTAACTCGGGAGGTCAGAGACAGAGAGGTTCAAGACTCTGCCTGAGATTTAGTACAAAAGCAGAACAGGCTCCAGCAGGCACATGGGAAGAGCACCTGCCTGAGAAGACTAAAGCAGGTACTTGCTGAGAAAAGAGCAGAGCACTGAATCCAGGACTGCTCTAAACCCCTCAAGACATGCACATCAGACATTTATTCTCTCCCTGTGCTAAATTTGGCTCAGGTGTGATCAAAGTACACCCTAAGGACTGGGTAAGGCCAGTAAAACAAACATCTGGTTTGAAAAGCTTCCTTTGTGGCCTGTCGTTGAAGCTGAGGCTGTGAGCAGAGCCCACTGCTGTCTGTGCAGCTTGCCTGGGTGAGGACCTGGAGAAGGGCAGGAGCCTGGGCAGCAGCTGAGAGCCGAGGTGTTGGCACCACTGACACTGCCAACTGCTCTGCCTCACTGTGTCACCAGCAGAAGCACTTGAAATGTCGGCTTAGAGCTCACACATGGACAGTTCAGGACAAAATATTTCACAGCAATATTGCACTTTCTATCTTTCTAGTGCACAGAGTATATTACAGATGGGTCTTAACTAAAGATTGGTTTATTAAGAAAAAGTCCTTTGATTAAGGGTTGCTGTTTAAAATAGTTTAATAACCAGAGTAATTTTAACAGAGTAAAGAATTTTTGTATCTCATCAAGGTAAAAAGCTATAAAATGCAAGTTATAATAAGCTACTAATTTCATTCAGATGTCAGAGGTTTCCAAGTGTGTACAAAACATGAAAAGCTGGGATGAAAACTTGCACTTATTAGCAACACACAAAAATGCTGAAATAACTGCTCTAACTGGTGAACTCTCCTTAAGCCCCACATCCATAGAACAAGTTTTGGCTTATGCCAGAATAAAGGCTGACTTCCACAAGAAGCCATGCAGATGTCTTCTGTCCAGTGTCAGCAGCAGAGTGGAGCTGACAGAGCTCTGCTGTATTTGAGAAGCTCTTTTGTTATGGTTTTATTCTCAAGTGTGGGCACTCCTGTGCAAAATACCTGTTTGTCCATTTCAAAAAGCAACCAAAATAAAATACTTCACATAGGCAGGGGCACCAGGAGTCTAATTCAGGGTGTGGCCAAAATTTCCTTCAACACCCAAGCACGTAACACCAAGCACAGTCACCAATATCGAAGAACACATGCTTAGACAAACAAAATGTCTCTAAAACACAAAACTAAACAAAAAATGTCAGTGCATTTTATAGGCCAAAACTGGACTTTCTTAAGACCGTGTTGCAAAACACCAAATTTAAAAATAAGGCTACTTCAAGGCTTCAATAAGGCTACTTGGGGTTATTTTAAAAATTATTATTTTACAACTAGCAATGAAAATAAAGCTGGCATTACATTTTAATCCTACTGATTAGGATGTACTGAGATACATAAAAAAGAAATGCAAGTGCCATTTCTCTAATATGATTCTTCTAAGTCTGCAACAGGAGTATCCATACAGAAACAACTGTAGGGACCTATTACAGCTGGTGGCACAGAAGGGAAAGGCTATTATTATTATTATTATTATTTTCCCCATACATCTGGAAGTATAAAGGAACACATGCACCTGAGAGACTGACAGCTGGGCAACACTAACATGGATGTCGGCAGCAAAAACTCAAATGAAATGCACAGGGTGAGTGATGCTCATTTTCTTATCACAGTACTTATATAAACATTTCACAACTCAAACCATTTCGCCAGTTACCCGGAGGAATCATTTCAACTGCGAGTGAAACTGAGGTGCTATTTCTAGAATGGAATTTAGAAACATGTTAACATCACACAGGGAAAAAAAAAAGAAAGAAAAACAAAATTAAAATAAATAAATAAATCAAATCAAACAGTTTTAAACCAGAAGAGTACCATAGGGGTTTTCAAGCAGCCTGGAAGAGCTGTGGAAATCTTACTGCCTAGAAGAGTACTGAGTATTTCTTTTCCACAACTCGTCTGAAATACTGGCACACCATCTGTGAAGCTATACAGCTCTTCAGAGAACAGCATGCATAAATCCAGATAATAAAAATAAAATATACATATATCAGGTTTTTGGAAAATTCTCAGCCAGGCACCGACAAAAACTGACATATTTTTCAACTTTTAAGTAATAGGAAAAGTCATAATTTTCTTGAGGCAGGAATCTCTCTCAAGAGAGCTGTAAATACATAAGATAAAGGCAACCATAACAGCTTAATATTAATGTATTTCTTCCACTCTGTCACAGGACTGAAACTACTCTAAGTCAGATGTAAGAACTAAGACCATTTCCCTCAGTCTCAGCAGTATTAAAAAAAATACATTTTCTTCTAGAAAGCTGCATCATAGATGGCACATTACAAAAATGTAAAACACCAGAGCCACTTCAGCCAACTTTCTCAATGTAGCCAAGGAATGCAAAAAGTTTTGCTGGAAGACTTAAAAGATGGCATTCAACTGTTACAAACATTGTTATGCCCATGTTTGCTCACAGGACACTTTTGAGAGCAATCTTTAAATTTCAGTTCTATAGTAACAGCTAAATCTGAATTTTGAGTTCCTTTACCACAAAGCAAAGCAATTCAGCTATTCTGTCCCACTTCCCCACTGAACAAGGATACAGGACAGACAGCCCATAATGTTTTTTTTAAAAATGTATATACAGCCCCCACTTATAGATCCCAACAATATTAACTATCTTTTTCGTTTAATTTCCTCAATTATTGCACTGAAAAACTTCACAACTTGCTGAAGAACTTCCAATGAATGGCAGCCACTGGTCTGTGTAAAGAGTTCAAGAAAGCACCTTTATCCTGTATCACATCTCTGCAAGAACCACACTGCATCACCTGACAGTCAAAAGCTCTGCTTGCCAAAAGAAAAAATGGGCAGTACCAGAATTCCAGTGCCAGAATTACCACCTTCTTATTTGTTTCAAAGCTTGTAAATATATGGGAGTTTTAAGTTTTGAATAGCAACATTAACTACCTTCCTCCTCCCCTGTGCTTCTGAAGTGGGCTGTACACAAGTTCAACAGAAGCTGTTTTTTCATTACTGTGTTCATTTAAAAGTTTAAGCTGTAATTAATTTAGAGGTTTGTTTTTTTCCCAGTTTTGGTTTACACAGAAGTCTACTCTGCCAGTTACCAGCTTGACTATAGCTTTAATTTATTCTTTTTTCTTGTGACTCTTGGGTAGTTAGACAAGAGCAGGTTTGCCTGCAAAAGCCCCACTGTGCTGCAAAGAGCTGAGGGAGGGACAGAATGCACACTAGGAAAGAAGAGACAACACCTTCAAGTGCTCCACAAGAGGAATGATCAGCCTCTATAGGACATTTTATATTATCCAAAAACATTACAAAATACTACAGAAATAGATCTGCTGATTTATTTAGGACACCATGACCTACTTTAAAAGGTAAATCCCCAAGTATGCCCATCAACACTGCTTAGATTTTTGGGGTGGGTTTTCGTGGGTGTTTTTTCACTCTTAAAGTAAAATATGACAATACCACTCAGCTGTTAGCAGTCAGACAAACCACAAGACTCTTCAGTTCTAGTTCAGACACTGCCTATGTAACACCTTTCTGTAAAAACCTATATTGTAATACCACAGCTTTTCTTGCTGAGGAAACTTGGCAATAAGGGGATTTTAAGAATTAATCTGAACAGAGGGCACAAACTGATACTCCTCCACAATCCCTGATACAACTGCAGCAACTCTCAAAAAATTGTTCCTGGTAAAGCTTTTTTCCTGAGCAGCAATTACAAATAATACCAGATGGTGTAGCATTCTGAATGACACACACACAGAGTGACCAGAGTACAACTATCAGAGTTTTACATTAAATCTAAGCTACGTTTTCCTTCATACTGTACTTAAATTGGGAAGTACTAGCACTGTATCTCGGAAAAACATACTGTGTGATTTGTTTTCCAGAGATGACAGTATTTTGTATCCACCTGCTCACATTTAATACAAGTAAGTCTCGTGTACAAGTGAAAAAATAAGAAGTGCTACTCAAAGGGTAGCAGATGTTTGAAAAGTAGTGTTCACTGAGGACAGGAGCATGTTCATTGGGATTTTTTAACCCCTTACAGACATATTTAAAGTATCACAATTCCCATCTTTTTCTTTTTTCCCTACCTCACCAAAGCTTTCCTCAATTTCAGATACCAAGAGACAACAACAGGATTTTTGTCAGTCTTAGGCCAAAGTCTAAGCAAATAAATAACACAGAATACAGAACTCATCTGGCACAGAGGGGGACCTTGAGGAGGGTGACTGACAGCTCCCAACAGCCCAGGATCAAAAGAAACTTGTTAGTCAAAAGGCCATCTCAGTTTATTCTGAAGTAAAGAATTGTTCTGTGTTTCCATCTTCTTATTTTGTAAGGGTGACTTATAGCAGATGACATTATTTCAATAATATTTTCAAACAACACACTACCTCTTTTAGGATTCACAAGCTTTCAAACTATTGAGCAAACTGTCACCACTTTCTGGCTTCCTGTTGTGCTGCCATTTCTGGACTCAAAGGTTACCTCATTTAACTTGTACCACAGGCAGAACACAAGACCAGAAGAAATAAGGTAACTTTTAAAAGGTTGTCTTTAAAAACCAAACTGTCAGTTGCCCAGTTTTCAGGCTTTTAATTTCAACACAATAGCTGCAATGTTCACTATTGTAGCTTGGATGGCACCCATTCAGATCAATAACAAATGAAATATAGATTTGGCTGGTTTTAGCTGTTTGATCCAAGCCGAAAGCTCTCACACAAACTAGCACGAGCAGATCAGTGTCACAGGGTCACACATCCCAACTATCCCCAAACAATATAACCCAGAACGCTTCTGCAGAGAGCCTGAACCAGCCGCCCTTTAGTACCATCAACTTGTACGAATCCTGCAAAACTACCAGCCTGTCTTTGAAGAAACCAGCAAAAGGCTTCAAGTCTTTTTTTCTCTCTTTAATGGAAACACACGTATTTTCCTTTTACGAGCGGCTATGCTACAGAACCTACAAGGTTTGTGCACTTTTGAGTAGTCAGACAGGAATTCCAATTGCTACTCTATTACTAAAACCTGAAGCGAAGCAACACCACTGATTTCTGTAGATTTCAGGGGTAACTCCCTGCATCTTTTGGTATAGAGAAAGAGGTTTTAACATGCTAAGTTTAAACGTATTAGCGGCAACATACTCTCACCCAGAAGAGACGCACTGATCAACCTACGCCCTTCCCTTTAGCTCGCTTTTAATCTTTTACCTCGTTTCCCGAGACATAACACAGAAAACTATTATATTCTGGGAAATGTTCGAAATATTTAAACGGCTGTAGTCCACGGGATGCACCGAAAGACGAAACAGTGCTTAAAAAAAATTAAATTCCGGCTTGCAACAGTAAACACACCTTTTCCCCAGGTGCCGGCTTAATAAGCACCGCTGTATCCAGAGCACAGGAGCTAAGCAGCTCTCACCGGGAACAGCTCACGAGGCTGGAATATTTTTGCTCCCCGGGCGCGACAGGGTGTTACAAACCTCGCTCCCTCCACGTGGAAAATAAAGTTCTGGAGATCACACCGGCCAGGTCCACCCATGTTTACAGGGCATCCCCCTCCAGGTGCAAGCGGCCGGCTCTCCCCTGTCCCCCGCCCGTGGCCGGAGGGCCTGGCTGAGGGGCTGCCCCGAGCTCGGAGCTCCAACCTCGGGCCCACCCGGCCCCGCCGCCAGGTCCTACTCACAGTCCAGGTGCTTCTTCTTGGGGCCCATCACCTCGTGGGTCGTCGCCTTGCACACAGCCTTGGCGACGGCCGAGCCGGTCACACTGTGCTGCGCCGCCGTGATGCGGTCGGTGATGGACTGCCCCGACATCATCGCCGCGGCCCTGGCGGCGGCTCCGCCGCGGTCCCCCCGCAAGGCCGGGGCGGCGGCTCCCCCGCGGCCGGGGGCGAGCGCAGCCTC
>VXBB01016720.1:29211-41788 GCA_013399915.1 Illadopsis cleaveri
CCACCACACAACCCCAGTGATGTAAAAAAAAAAAAAAAAAAAAAAAAAAAAAAAATGCAGCATCACTACTACTCAGTCACAACAACACTCTTCCCTGGCCATTCCACAGAGGAGTATTTTTTTAACTTCTGCATTTATAGTACACTAACATAAGTGTGAACACTCCTACAAACAGAAGACAGGACGCAGCAATAGTTATTTTTACTTTGAAGTAAAAATACAAAAAGTAAGGAGAGTAAAAAGGAGGCAGTTGAATACAAGTGGTATAAACAAAAATGTAGCAGCTTCTGACAGTCAACTCATATTTTAGGGTGCTGATTAAAACTGTATTGCTTACATTATCCCCATAGTGAAATACTCCATAAATATGTGGGTAGACTGCCACACACCAACCCATCTGCTATTGCAGTACACATATAAAAGTAATAAAGCAGGAAACACTTGAATTCACAGTACTGTGTATTTCACCAGTACATGAAACTTTTGTCTTTTTGTAATATTTGTATGATATAGAGGGCATTTCTTACACCCAAGAGTCAGTGTAGAGATAGTGTGGCCACTTTTCTCACTCAGCAGTTTCAAGGGCTCAATTGGGTGACTTTCAGTTCTGCAAATTGACTTACCTTCTCCTTCAGTGGCTTCAGTGAGTTGTCGTGTGGGACTCCACACAGCAGCTTTCCACTTCTAAAGGTTTCCTACAACATGACAGGTCCCATCAGTAAATAAAGCATAACATTTTCCATCTTCTGATACCTCATTACCTGGTAGTGCCTCTTGGGCACAATGTGCTTCCTCAGACAATGATTCAAATTCTCTGCCTCCTGGCCAGTCCATGACCTGTTCCAGGATACCTGTGCAGTTGGGTGGAGCTTGTTCTAAGGAAACAAAAATAGGGAAGCTGCCAACAGACTCCATGACCCACACAGGAGCTTGTAATTTATTACCTGCTGTAACTACAGCATGCTTCATACAAATCTGCCCCTGTCTTGGGTCCAAAATGGGCTGTGGTGGGTTTCATTGGCTGGATACCAGATGCCCACCAAGCTGCTGTATCACTCTCCCTCCTCAGCTGGAGGGATGGAGAAAAAAATTAAAATGAAGTGCCAGTATAGAGCACAACCCTATGAGGGCTGCTGTGGGGAAGATCAACTCCATTCCAGCCAGACCCAATAAAGTGTAAAGAGAACAACAGAAGCGAGCAGGGTCAGCAGCAGACATGTCTCTTTTGATACCATTGAAAAGCACAGTAACACTGAACAAATATTAGTGGTCCTATGAACTGGGGTGTGTAATGTTGTGAACGAAGGATTTCTATAGACCTAAGGGCGTAAATGCATTAATACATGGTCACTGATATTAAATTATTGAACATTTCCTGTGCTGAGAAAAGTTACAACCTCTTTAGTCTGACTGGCAGCAGGCAATTTCCAGCTGCCTTATTTTTGTTTTAAGGCTTGTAGTTTCTGGGGAAAAAAGTGATCTTGAATCTTCAGAGCCTGAGGGAACATCAAAACAGTAAGAAAAGAAGAGATGGAAAGATTAAATACACATTACAAATGTCTGCGTCTCTTCGGGCCTGTCTAAACAGGGAAGCTCTTTTGCAATAAAGGAGGGTGTGAGCTGAAGCACAGCAGCTATTCTGTACTACCTCCTCCCCCAGCAGGGACTCATTTTGTTCTGTTTCAGAAAGCCTAAATTCCACATAAAAGTGCTTGAGTGGAGTGTTTCCCACAGCCATGGCTCTGTCTTTACTCCATGTGCTGGTCAGGCCCAAATCTGAGTTCAAATGTTCCTCTTCAGTCAGTGCATTGGCTTGCCCTGGGTTCAGGCCATCCTGTGCCCCCCTGGATGCCTGCAGGTAGAGTCACAGAATCATTTGGGTTGGAAATGACCTTTAAGATCATTAAGTCCAGCCATTAACCCAGTATTGCCACAGCCACCACTAAACCATCTCCCCAAGTACCACATCTACACAGCTTTTTAAATATCTCCAAGAATGGTGCCTCCACCGCTGCCCTGGGCAGCCTGTTCCAATGCTTGACAATGCTTTTGGTGAAGAAATTTTTCCTAATATCAAACCTAAACCTCCCCTGGCACAACTTGAGGATATTTCCCCTTGTCCTGTCCCTTGTTACTTGGAGGAAGAAACTGCCCTTCAGGCCCTGATGTCTGCCCAGGCTAATGCAAAAAGCCTTGCTCTTGGCCACTCTCCTGCACCTGTGCTTTAGTTCATTTTAGGAAAGAAGAAAAGTGGAAATTATATGTACAATTCACATCTCACTCATTTTTCTGCCTTCTGTTTACTACAGGGCAAGTAATGAAGGCTTCAGACAGGAAACGTGGTCCAGGCTTGGACAACTATAAATAGTGCTTGGGGGTAGTGGCAGGGGAGGGAATGGATGGTTCTGGGCTCCTGCCATGACTGAATGACACAGATGGTTTTCCAGGGAAATGAGTATTTTAGCAATGAGTGGTGAATATGCTGCGGGCTGACTGTACCTAGAGCCCTGGGAATGCAAACAGTTTAGCAGCAGGTTTGTCAATAAATACCATCTGCTCAGTAGCACTGCATCCAAAATATAGCAGAACCTACCTTACTGGAGGCTTTGTTTTGCTGATAGAGTTGAGACAAAAATCTAACAACTAAATTATTTTTTTTCATACTGTGATTGTGATCTGAAATTATAAAACTAAATTTATTCAGCCTTGTTCAATCCCGGTTTAAACCCAGGAGAGTTAAAATGTTGTCATTAGCATTTTTTCCCCGGTGGCCAGTAAGACATCTGCATGGAGGAGTGAGCTGTAAACAAGGCTGCTTCCCTCACAGTTCAGGCCACTGAAGTGTCTGAGAAACACCTGGATTCCAGGCTGCCTGCAAGGGAAGGAAACAAACCATGGCAGCAGCAGAGATGGGATTCCTGGGGCTGAGATGGGGGCTCCAGGCTGATTTTCTGATCCAGCACTCCAGCCACAAACATTGAGTGAATCCTTGTCCCAGCCTTTCTCCATGCAGGGGCACCAAGAGTTCTTTCTTCTTGACTCCCAGTTTTCCATGAGTTTTGACAAAGCAGAGTGCTTTGGGGATGTTTGCTGCTGTCAGGTGTGGTTGAAATTGGATGAGGAGGGTTTTGAGAGAGAAACAAGGCATCAGCATCATCTAAAAAGCCTAATACCAGAAGGAGTTTCAATGTGAGTTAACTAATTCTTACCTGAACAGAGACATGACCGGAAAAAACTCCACACACTGTTGGATTTATGGGTACCATATTCTGCCAGTCTCTTTTAGTGGTCGTTGTTTCCCTCTCTCTGACTTGTAGAAGGCTGATAAGAAATTGAGCTCCAGAACTAGGATTTTCTATAGCTGGCTTCATTCAAACCTTGCATAACTGCACAATATGAGAAGATCAGATCTTGAGCCCCTTCCTCTAGGACCTCACCTCAAGAGACCCTGAGTAGTGGCTAGGTTTGTCCCAGGGCTGTTTTTGGAGCCTACAAGATGCAAAAATTGTGCACAATCCCTGGGCCTTTAAGCCCCTTTTCCAAGTGCCCTGCAGACATGAAAGTTATGCTGAACAGTGTAGGAATGCTAAAAGCCACACACTGGTTTTCCCCTCTCCTGTCACATGAGGGAAGAAGGTCACACTTCCTCTGTCCCTCCCATTCAGCCCCTGCTGAGGAGCAGTGACCTGGGGCAGGACTGGGCCCTGGGAGCTCTGTCTCCTCTTCCCAGCCATCTCCAACTTCTGCCTCTCAGCCTCGACTGCTGGTGAAGTTTCAACTTCTAAATTGCTGACTTTGTATAGAGAAGAGAGAAAAGAAAGAGGAAAAGAAAGAAAGGGAAGGAAAAACTAATCTGGAGTTATGCCACAGTTGCAAAAAGTGCTGGGAGGCAGAAGGGCAGAGCTCCCGTGGCTCCCATTGCAGCAGCTGGTTGCTGTTCCTGCCCTCAGGCTCCTCGTGTTCTTTGCAGGTGTATGGCTGTCAGTAACGACATATTTGAGAAGATTTCTGATTTATTTCTGAAGTACTTCCCTGTGAAAGAGTTTTTATCTGGTGAAGAAGCTGTTCTGGTTCTGTCTACTGAGCAATTGAGCAAGGTTCATGGAAGTCTCCTGACTTCTCTGTTTAACATTGCAGTTCAATGCTTTTTAAAAAGGGAAGACAAAATAAATACTCCAATATGATGCAATTGGTGTAATATAATTACACCAGCCTGGTCTGGTTTGGTCTGTTACTTCCTGAGTAGGTTTATGAGAAGGGTTTTGAAAAGCAGGAACTGAGTATGGTATCTCATGCAAATTCAGGATCGAGGCTTAGGCTTGGAAGATTAGTCTTGGTTTAAGGGGGGAGGGCTCAGTTTTGGCTTTGGGACAGTCACAGGACAAACCTTGTTTATTTTCCAGAACCTTATGTGTGTGTGTGTGTACACTGAGCAGTTCTGATACAGTCACTGCTGACATTAGCAGACACTTTAACAAGTGTAATTGTCACCTGAGGAGGTGGCATGGCTACCCCTGCTCCAAACATTTCAGAGGGTGTGGGCTGGCAGATGACCAGTGTATTGATCCATTGTTTCCATCACTTTGGCATTCATTCCAGGGGCCTGTCTGTGACAGGCGACTCGGGGTGATAAGACAAGGTGTGATTCAGGTGCTGGAGTGTTTTGGAAACATCAGAGAATGCAGCTTGGAGAACCCTTGGTCAGGACCAGGAGAGCCGTTCCCTGCCCTTACACTCATCATTTTAACTATAGGCCAAATAAAACCTGCAGAAACAAGAAAGCTAAAATCATTGGCCTAATAAAATTATACAAATTGTGGACCAAAGCAGATTCGCTATGTTTCCATCCCTGCCAAGGAAAAGGAGCATACCTGGCTTGGGGAAAAGGATTTGGGGAGAGTGAGGGGGGAGCTGATGGGGCTGTGCCATGGCAACAGAGGAAGGAGCTAGCAGCACAGCCTCCAAAAAAAATAAAGAAAGAACACTGCCAATGGAAATCAATCTTGAATTAAAATCAGTTTAAAGCACTCCTGGAAATTACAGCCCATCAGGCATTAGTTTCACACCAAATAAATAAACAGGAACAAAAGATAACAATAAAAATGAGACATTTGGCTAAGCAGGAATCAATAGGGACAAAGCTGCAGATGCTTATAAGGGAAAATCTCCCGTTTCGGTTCCTTGAGTGTGCCAGTGAAATGGAAGATAAGGGCAAGCCAGCACATACCTTTTATACAGATTTGCAAAAAAAAAATCCCCCAAACAAACCAGAAAAACTGTTGGACAAATGAGCTTAGGCACTTGTGAGATGCCATCAAGGCATCTCACTGTGTTACCAAGTGCTCACAAACCTCTGGAAAGCTGATCCTGAAAGGGAGGAGCAGAATTAGATGCAAAGAGGAGAGTTACAAGTATTTTGAAACTGAAATGCTTGTTTGCAATACCTTGCTGATAGAATGAGCACCAGGTCAATGCCATTGAAACACAGTGCTTTCAAACTTGTCCAGGAGATGGATTTTTTTTTTTAATGTGGGACTAATTTTTTTAATACAAACTGAAATAAACCAAATAAAGATACTTGAATTTAGCATTTAGCACAAGCACTAAGAATTTAACCAGAACAGGGGTGTTCACAGAGGTCACTGAGAGCCTCTAGAGACAGAGGAGAGGCTGCTCACAGTGGAGGAGGGAGCCTGAGCTGGTATTGCAGCAGGTACTGTCACATGGGGTGGCTCCCACCGTGCACAGCCTGCCTTTGCCACTTGTCCTTTTGCCTGTTTTGGTGGGAAATGCTCCATCTAACCAGCAGCTCCATGTGCCACAGAGCTCATAAATAAACTGATGGGTAATTTTCTCTGGGTTTATGCCTGGGGACTGGCAGACCGAGTTCTCCAAGGCTGCAGCACAACTGTGTTGCTAAAAAGACATCAGAGAAGCCACACATTGAGAACGTTCTAACCACAGGAAAAACTCAAATGGAAGTTCATGCTGTATTAAACACCAGTGAATCCACATGAGAGAGAAACCTTAAGTGAAGAGTGGATTTTCTGGTGTCTAATAGCCACCGACTCGCATTCGAGTTTTTTTTCCCAGGGTTTAATTCATTCTCTTGCCTTGTTTTTTTTCAGCCTGATTACCTGCTCTCACGAAATTTGCAAGCAAGACATGCACTTCTTTGAAAATAAGGTGAGCAATGGGCTCAAGGATTACTGGGGAGGGGACGGATGGAGTGTGATCTCACAGGAAAACGTTGAAAATCAGATCCCATCAGCCTGGCAGGGTCGGGAGAAGCTGCTGTGCTGAGCCTGCAGATGAGAGAGCTGAGCATGGTATTTTTAGAAAGTCAGCCAAGCAGACAGTGCCACGTTCCTTTCTGTGCTCTTCCCTTCTTTTTACACAAGCCATCATCACCCCAGAGGTGAGAATGGGTGTACCAAGTGTCCGCTGTAAAATAGCTGGTTTCACCGAGAAGCACAGCTAGGGAGGTGAAGTTTTGTTACCCACCCCATCGCCTGGGAGGGACAAAAATGTCAAGGGCTGGAAGTGTTTCAGGGCACAAGAATGCTGAGCACAGGACAGCGCCCTGTGCTCCATAGGCAGCTGGCACAAGGATGTTCTGGCTGCTGCTGAAAACCCCGTGGCCAAATTTCGTGCACATTTCCAAAGTGTGGAACGCAGGCATGTTAACGTGCACAGGCTTTGCTCTCAGCAAGCATGGGTTTATTTCACCTTTCTTTGTGCTCAGCTCAAACGAAAATGTTTATTAGCTGCCCGTTGGTATTGCTTTCACAGCTATGAATTGGCCTTTGCATTACAATCAGTCACTTTGGCTCCTATTGTTTTTTGAAGTGTTAAGGTTGTGCAAGGCTGAGTGAGTGTGCAGGCAGTGGCAGAGACATTTGTTTGCTGAAAAGCCATTTGCTGTGTTCTCCAACTACGCCGTCATGCCTATTCAACAATATCCCCTCTTCCCCTGGGTTTCATCCTCCCTACACCCTTAAACATCACAGCATAACCACAGTCCTGTTTTTTTGCAAGAATTCCCCTTCTGTGTATAAAATTAATCAGCAGAAATAGAGAGGGACTGCTGGCAACCCCTCATGAACCCCCACTTCTGACAGCTTTTTTTTCTCTGGTGATTGCAAGTGTGGGGTTTAGTATGCAAGTACACACACCATCTTAAGTGATGGATGAGCCTTCCATTCCTCACCCAGGGCTGGGGTTGGTGTCACAGGGCAACACAGTCATAGGCACTGGGCACAGTGTCATGGAAAGAGAGGCTTTTTCTGCACCCAGCAGAAGGTGATGGTAGTTTCTGTGTCCCTTTTTTCATCCCTGGGAAAGCCACAGTGTCCCTGCACGTGGGGAGCAGCAAAACCCCACTTGAGAACTGACAGTGACAGCACAGCCACAGCAGGGCTACCTGTGAATTGCTCCTGAAGGAAATGGCATCACTTTCTTCTTCAGGCAGCAGCTGAGAAGGGCATGGGGCTGTGAGGGCTGCAGAGGTGCTGGGCAGATGGAGAGGGGGTGAACTGCAAACATCATCAGTGGGGCCATCAGTCACCAGGGTGCCACCCACCCCTGGGGGATGTGGGTTTGGAATGGGCCAAAATCAGACCAGGATTAGCTGTGATGGGTGCTGTGCTCCTGGAGTGATGGATTTCTCAGAGTCTGGGCCCAGGAACACCATGGGATGTCTGGGGAACCATCCAGCAACCACACAAGTGCCCATGCCAGAGGGTAAAAATGACTGCATTAACATGGACAGTGTTCTGCCTGCTTCAGAAGGCAAAACGTGCAAAAATGACAGAAACAGGGACTGCAAGGATTCTTGCATGCAGAACTGTCATGGAGAGGACAGCTGTGGTGCAGCTTGGGGCCCTTCCACCTTAAAGCCTCTGGGTGTTGGCAGGTTCCCACCCCGTGGCTGGTGCAGGCAGGCTCAGAGCAGCCCTGTGCCTGGGCACAGCCAGATACTGCTGGTTATCTCCTTGGGACAAGGACAGGGCCCTGCAGGGGAGAGATTTGTACCAAGGCATTTCCAGCTCGTGCAGTGCTCACACCTCTGCCTTGCTGTGTGATAGAAACCCTGTGACAGCAGCAGTGGCACTGCTGGTGCTGAGGAGCTGCAGAGTTGGTGCCACCAGTCCCAGCCCAGTTCTGCAGCAGTGGCCACTTCTAACAAACCCAAACTGATGAGCAATATTGCAGTGAATCCCACAGACAACATGAAAACCTGGCTGTAGTCATCCACCATTGACCTGACCAGGAAACAGGAGCAAAATTTACAGGTGGCTGCACCTTATTTGTCTTACCCAACCCTTAAATTCCTGACCTCAGGAGTCACAACATGGGCTCAGACCCTCAAGATACTGAGAGCATGAGAGAGCACGTTTCCCACAGCAATAAATGCAGTTGAAAACTGAAAAAAGTCACCATGGTTGGTGTTTGGATCATCTCTGTCACAGCACAAGCTGCTGGTGGTGGTCACACTGCTCCTGGGCACATCTGGGAGGAGGTGACAGGGAAAACAGGCATTTTCCTGTCCCTTTCAGCACAGGGAGGTGCTGGGGTGGGCACAGCCCCCAAGGTTTTGGTGTGCACAGGCACAGCAGAGCAGGCACTGGGCAGCCAGGCAGGCACAGAAATGGAAACTCTGGTCTTCCCACAGGAACAGCCCAGCTCCAGGCTGGCCCCCACGTGCCTCTGTGTGCCACTGCAAGAGACAGATGTCTTCTGCTTCTCGAGAATATATCCAAATATGTGTCCTCAAGCTATATATATATATATATATATATAGGTATATATATAGGTATGTATATACATTATAGAGATAAAAATCTTTTATACAGCTAGAGGTCTGCTTGCTCTTCAGTCCCAGTATGTACTATTTCACTGGCAGCCCCTCAGGGCTGGGAGTCCTTCAGATGGGTTGTGAAGTGAAGAAGAAGCAGGTAAGGAGACACAGGGAGGAGGAGGAGGAGGAGGTGAGTCCTGCCTGATGGGTGTCCCTGAGCTCTGTCCTGTGTGTCTGATTTGGTGGCACAAACAACAACCCAGAAATTCTGGCTTTGATAAATCCAAGAGTCTTGCTAGAAGCAGACTGGACATTCTGGACCTTGGCAGTGCACACTGTGGGGCTGGGAACAGGCAGCAATGATTCTGCTGTCAGTTTAGCATCAGCCAAAACAGCACGTGGACTGATTTTGTTAGCCAGCAGTTGATGAAAAATGCCCTTTTATGAGAAGTAATCTAGGTGAATTGCTTTAACTGGAGGGCCTAAGTCCTGGATTTCCCCTCAGCTCTGCCCAAGGCTCCACGAGTTACTGCTGGACTTGTTTCCCTGTGCTGTGGGTACATGTGGGTGTGCAGGGAGCAAGAGGAATACAGCTGAACTTCATCCCCTTCAGTACTATCACCAACAAAATGTGGTCTGTGGTAACAGTGTTTTGTTTATTTTCCTAAGAAATGCCTTCTTCAGCACTGAGGGGTAACATCTCTTTGGAGACTTCCTTGAAAATGACTCCAAACAACAGCTTGAGATCAACCACTTCCCCCTGAAAGGTTTCACAAGCTGAGATGGAAGATCATCACTGAAGGTGGCAGTGGAAGCTGTTCCTCTTTCCTGCCTTGATAGCAGGAGCGGATTTGGGCTTACCTGCACCCCCAGGTCTTGGCTGCAAGGACAAGAGAGAGAGGCTGGCCAAAAGAAATTCACAAAATCCACAGTTCTCTCCCTCCCCTCTGTCTTTGCCTCGTGATGCTTCCTGAGGTTTGTGTCACAGCTGGAGTGACACACTTCACCTGTAAGAGAGCAGTAACAACATGGCAAGGTGTGCTTGATTGCTTCCTGCAGAGAGGACAGGGCAGCCACAAGGGAGACACAGGATTCAAGGAGGACCCCTTGCATTCTGAACTCCTTTCTCAGGGGACTCTGTGTGCAGCTCTGTGCAGACACAGACACACACTTGGTCCATGGTTTATGTCTGAAGGACTGTATGTGCCCAACCAATTGTTTGTATCACTTAGCTAAGGTTTCAGAGTTTCAGCACACTTATTCTTTGTTCACTTCATCTGGTATGACAAGGATTCTCTCAGCCTCGAGGAGTAGGTGCTCCTACTCAAGGGAAGCTCTGGTCCTGCAGCCTGCTGTGATGCAGGAGAGCTCCACAGGCACTGGGCTGCCTGCTATTTATGGAGTAAGATGACTGACTTGTGGTCATATTTACATTCCAGCTGTATTTTGGTTGGCACATGCTCAAGCAGCCCTCAGCTGTTGAGCAAGACTAATGGCCCTTAGCTATTGACATTATCTGTCTTCCCAGAGTCCACAGCCACCACAGCCACCACTGGTGGCTATTGCTTAAGCAGAAACTGGGGAGCTCATGGCCAGGGCTGGTTGTTAAAAAAAAAGCAATCACAGCACAAAGTATATTCCACAATCCCTGAAAGTCTTTGCCAGCACCAACTGCTTTCTTCCACCAAAGTATTTCAAATGCTTTCAAAGTATTTTCCTTTTTTCATCCCCTCTGCTGTTCATGATGTGAACAGCAGACAAGGATTATCCCTAGACCTTTGGAAGGACGGATATTTGCATGCTTTCCAAGCCAAAATAAAAGGTGATGTTTTTGGGATGTGGAAGTTGTGTTGCCCTGAGCTCCTACCCCACTTAGCCACAGACATCTCTGGACACCTCATGCCCACCCTAAAGCTGCTGCCAAGCTCCCATTCCAAAGTGGGGCTGAACGCCCTGGAGGCTCCTGGGCTGTCATTTCCCCGTGGCAGCAGCAGGAAGGCACCAGGCACAGCAGGGCAGGGTTTGCATTTCGCCCAGCACTGTCTCACCCTGTGCCTTGCAGCTTTCCTCCCTGGGTTTCCCTGCCTGCCCTGCCCTGCCCTTGGCCCTTTGTCCTGGGGGGGTGGTGGGGAGGGGAAGCCAGCCCCTCCCCGGGGAAATGGCCAGATCACAATTTTACAAACATGTTGCTCAACCCTGGGCTGGAGTTACTGATCCCATCTCACACTGAACAGTGCTCTGCAGCACCAGGAAACTTTTACATCAACGTTTCCCAGGCAGAGGACTCTGCTTGGCTGCAGTGCAAGTGTCAGAGTTATCAGAGAAATCTGATTATTTTAAAGTATTTTCTGACCATTCAGAGTTAAAAGGTTGTTGAGAAAGCACATCCCACCAGCTGCTAAGGCACAGTCCTTGCAGGCAAAGCTTCTGGTGGGATATGATTTTTTCTGCCTCCTCCTGAGGCTGCAGGTTTCCCTCCCCCAGGTCCAAGGCTGAGACTTTTCCCCAGGGTGCAAGCAGCTGGGTGTGCTTTCCTCTAGATCCACAGAGTTTACACAGGGCTTGTACACCAGGAAAGCCAGTTCCCCATGCTGGAGGCTGGTGGGCACACTGGGCTCTTCCCACAGCCAGGCACGGGCTCCGTGCTGAGCCTTTCCTTGGCAGAAGGACCTCGGGGTGTCCTCATGCCACAGAGCTCCCCGAACCTGCTGCTTCCCTGGGAAGGGAAGGCACCCACAGCAAAAATAATCCTGATAAACACAAGATGCATTTCTGGACTCTCTTTTCCCTTTCTGAGTGTGCAGTTTGGATACAGGCTGGGACACAGCTGATTTTCTGTATCTGCTCTGGAGCAGCCAGGGTCAGGCTCTGCTCTCTGTGACTCCCCAGAAGCCATGAGGGTGAGCCTGGCAGTGTCTGTCTCCTCAGGGGAAGCACAAGTGAGAGCTAAAGAGTGGTGGAAGAGCCAAATCACTGATACAGAATAATGTAGAGCAGGTACAGTCCTGAACAAAAACATGGCCAATGCTCTCAGGCACACGGTGTGACCCTTGGGGATGGTCCTGTGCAGGGACAGCAGCTGGACTCCGTGATCCTTGTGGGTCCCTTCCCACTCAGCTTATTCTGTGATTCTGTCATCTGTTTCTAGAAAAGATACAGACTTTGTACTAGCCTGTATAAATGAGCTTTGGGGTTTTTCACCTACTCAACTTTTCTGTGCAGTGTCTCATCTGCAGGATGGAAATAAACCTCATGGGTACAGCTGCTCTTCTCTTCACCCCCAGCTCCTGCACATCTATTTCTCACCTCCTCCCAGTACAGACCAGCCACTTTATGTGCTCCTCCCTCTGTTTCTTCTGTGAACTGTGGTCAGCAGAGTTAGCCAGACCTCTTTAGGAGGATTAACATTACATTTCCAATGGAAAAGGATGGTGCTCTCACTTACGCATTTCTGATTTTGCAGCCACAAATGTACAGGTAACCATAGCTGATGGAATAACACCAAAACACCCTTCCCTCCCAACTTGATCCACAGAGGCTGAAGGGAAAAAAGTAAATTCAAGCAGTTTTTGAGCCAGTCCAGTCCAGCTGAGGATTGTGGAAGGATTAATGGTGTGGTCACTGGTGAGAGGAGCACAGAGAGATAGGCAGGTCTGCAGTAGAAATGAATGTATTCATTGAGCCTTGGGTATCATTTAACAGTCAGAGCTGTTTAAAGAAAAGTCTGAAGACGTTTATGGATGGTAAAATGTGCTTTTTTTTTTTTTTTTTTTTTTT
>VXBB01016720.1:41859-52849 GCA_013399915.1 Illadopsis cleaveri
TTTTTTTTTTTTTTTTTTTTTTTTTTTTTTTTTTTTTTTTTTTCCCCCCTTCTTTGCTATATATAAACAAGGAAAATTGAAGTACTGACATTTCTGGACTTATTCCAAATTTTCATTTGGTGCAAAAGTCAGATTCTGGGTGTGCTGACCGTGGAAATCCATCTTTATTTTTCCTCCCTGTCATTTCGTCTTCACATGTCATGCAAGTCCACTCCTGAGCTGTGTCTGGTGCATTGCCTGGGCAGAGGCAGAGCCCCCCCAGCTCTGTCCTCTGAGGAGCACCTTCCTTGTGCTGACCAGGCAGAACAGCATGGATTTCCTTCAGTGCCATTTCCTGATGATTTCTGACTAACTGGGGAGGAAGTTAAACCAGAGAAATGATGAATCTTCTATTTTTTATTTTAAAACCACTTTTAAAAGGACATCTCTTGTTTTGAACTGTAAACAGCCTGCCTTTCTGTCCTGCTGCCTGCCTCATCTTCATGGATTAAATTTACACCAAAAGCCAGATAAATTTTCTCCTGGGAAGCCCTTAACATTTTGGGGGAACTTCATTTGCCAGTGTGAGTACATTGGGCTTGCTCAGTGCTTTAAAATAAATTGTTCATAGTCTGAATGAACATGCCCTAAGATGTGACTGACTGAGTCACCTGCTCCTATGGCCACAGGGCAAAATCTCTCAGCCTATGGATTTTTGGGGCCCCAAGGCACAGCCCTGTGGATGTGAGGCTGCTTGGCAGGAGAAGCAGCAGCAGCAGGAGGCAGGAGAGGGTCAGTGTGTCCCTGCAGCTCTCCTGGGGTGCTGCAGCTGGGCACAGCTGTGTCAGGGTAACCAGACCCTGGTGGGGATGTCCTAAAGCAGCTCAGGTTTGAAGGGGAACAGCTCAGAGCCTCAAACTGGGGCTGGGGACAAGGATCTCACAGCTCAGGTTTGAAGGGGAACAGCTCAGAGCCTCAAACTGGGGCTGGGGACAAGGATGCCACTGTGGTGGGGACACCCAAGCCCCACTAGGACCCCGTCTGGAAACTTTGTCTCCCTTTTTCTGATAAGCCTGGCTGCTTCCTGAAAGCCACATTAATGCTAAACAGAAATATGGAAGAGTAATGGAGACCTCAGGGGTTTTACCAATCCCTGTGTTGCTCAATCCTCCATGTCGTTCTGTAGAGGAATTCTCACTTTCAGGCTGTATAAAAGGTTGCACTTAAAGCTTGTCCTGAATTTTGATCTGGAAATTTAAAGGAAAAAGCTCTGTTTGCCTTCTGGCAGCTCCTCAAGTGCTTGCAGACACCTGCCAGTGCTGCCTGCATTTGATGTCTTGCCCTTTTTGTTGTTGTGTAACTCTACAAAACACTCTGTGCCTTCCCAGAGAAAACCAAATGCTGGCAGAGTGACAGTCTCCTGGAGAAGGTGGCAGAATGGGAGGGATCTGTGGATTTTTCCCTTCTGGGGGAAAATCCAGAGCAGGTCTCCCCCATGCTGCTCCTGTGGGGAAGGATGCTAAGAAATGATGGCAGCAGCAGCAAACCCAGCCCTCTGAAGGTAGCAGCACAGTCAAGAGGCAATTCCAACAAGTCTGAGCTCCTGGACAAAGAATGGAGCATTTCTGAATGAAGGCACAAACTGAACTGCAACAACCACCAGGAACACATGCAATGCAAACACCCCCTCAAACTGCTCCCAGCTTTAAAGCCCTCAGTGTGAGCCCACCAGAGAGCAAGGGCTTTTCAGGCTCTTCCACAGTGATGCAAGATCTGAAATGCCAAGATTTGAAAGCTGTCAGAGCAGGATGTTGGGGCTGTTTAACAATCAGCTTATGCTAAAGTCGGATGTGAAAGGAAAATCAAAGTAGAACAAAGCAGGACAGTGAGTGAAAGGTTGGGTCTCTCCCTGCTCGTTCCTGCATTACAACAGGGCCTGGGATCAGCTCCCCAGGTGGGAACGGGCTGAGCCTCTGCCAGTGCCTCCTCTGTTTGTGCTGGATGTGGTACCCCTGGCTCCCAGTGTGCTCCCATAAATATGTATAACCCCCCAGCCCAGCCCCTCTGCACTCTCTGCCCTAAACAACTGCAAGAGGAGCTTTAGATGCCGTTTGATGGGGAAATGTACATCTCAAGACCTGTCAAAACACAGTGTGAAGCCTGCATAAGTTGCTAGCAAAAGTGCAGGACTAAGACCCCACAAATTCAGTGTTGTTTCTGCTACTGCCATTGACCTGGGGGGAGTCACTGTCCTGCAAAGCCCACATGAAAAATTGGATTAAAGTATGGCTCCGTTGCCAAAACCCTTGGAGATCTCCTGGAGAGAAATGAGAGATCACTACGGTGGCCTTGAGTTGATACAGAAGGAATGCCTCTTTCTAAGGCAGATGCTCTCCTGAGCAGCTCCAGCTAAAAAAGACCAAAGCAATTGCACTTTAACCAAAAGAGCTGAAGAGACAAAAAAACCGCTGGGCTGAAAGGTTGGAAATTAGAAAAAGGTTGCCTGAGGCTTTTTCTAGGGCTCAGCTCAGCCTGCCAGAGCTCAAGAAGAGTTTGGAGAATGCCCTCAGGCACATGATGTGATCCTTGGGGCTGTGCTGTGCAGGAGCTGGAGCTGGACACTTCAGCGTTTGTTGTGGGTCTCTTCCAACTCAAGGTATATTCTGTGATTCTCTGATGGGGAATTGCTGCCTTTTTGGAGAGGTTTGTTTTTCATACCCCATGAAGATGACCTGGTTTTGCTACCTGGCTGGCTGCTCTGTGGCTTTTTGCTTCAGGGAAGTATTTGATGTGGTTTGAAATTGCAGATGTAACTAGAGGGGCCAGCCTCTATAGAGTCAAGTGCTTACATATCCAGACACTTTGCTGACAGTTTTTTCACATTATTATTATTGTAATTATTATCATCCAATCACTAAAGTACTTTGCACGGAGATGTGAGAAGTCTGAGAGTTTCCTGGCTCACCCCACGGTGGCAGGGCTGATGGTGGCTTTGATGCAGTTTTTCCCCCCGAGGCTCTGGGAGGAGGTGCAGTTGAGGGAGGTCTCTTTTCTGGGAAGTGCTCTCTGAGGAAAGGGCTCTGCTCTGCTGGGCAGAGGACACGGCAGAGCCTTTATCTGACCGTTTATTTGTCTGACCTGCCCTCCCTCGAAGACCAAACACAAAATGTCACCGAGTTCCCTTCTATCAAGGCTGCAGGCAGAGGCTTATCTGAGTCACACGTGTCTGTGTGTCTTGAGCTGTGCAGCCAAATTTCCACCAGTGGCTCTCTGAGCTCTGCACCTCCCTCGATGCACCGCCCTGGGTCTCCAGCCAGCATTACAAAGCATGCAGATCCAAAAGTGGCACTAAAGGCACTGAGGCAATAAATAAACTATTTCCAAACTGCCTGGCTTGGTAGCAGCAAGGCTTGCTCAGCTCTGCTCCCATGGACTGCCCCGTCTCATCTTACACATGCCAAGATGTGCACACTGAAGGGATCCCACATCCCTGCCTTGCTGCATGTGGAAATTACCTTACCAGCAACTCCACAGCACAGAGCAATTAACCATTAATTTAACCAGGTTAAATAACAACTAGTCTTTGTATCCGAGCCCGGAGCATGTGCTGAATAAATTTGTGCTTGGTGGGTCAGGAGTTGTGGCCCCTTCCTGCCCCTTGGCTGTGGCAGCAGGAATTGGGGCTGGGGCTGCAGCTCACCCCATCCCAGGAGGACACAGACAAGAGAACAAGTCACAACTTCAGGGTTCTTTGTTATTCTGCAAATAATCTCCCTGATACACAGGAGTATGACATTTGTTTGCAAATTTGTTTGAATTTGCATCCAAGTATTTCATGTGAACAAGTCGCTGCCTAGTAAGAGAATTAAAAAATGGGAAAAAAGCCTTAAATGAAAAATGTGGGAGCTTACCCTATGAGCACCTTCGCTTATCAAAATAATTAAAGACCACAGCTACCTTTTATATTAATTTATTAGAAAAAAGGTACAGTTTAATGTGCAAATATATACACCAAACATTACAATGAAACATGAGGGAGGTGAGGCCCTTCCCTCTAGCAACAACTTGTCCCTTCGTAACAGAGATGACTTTAATGCTTCCCCACAGATTTACAAATACAAAAAAAAAAAAAGTATAATGCTTCATTTGCACAAGAAAAAGTTTATTTTTATTTGAAAACAAAAAAATATCCTGGCTTTGACATGGCAAATGTCTGCTATTTTGGTGGCTTTTATTTTTTTTTTTAAACCTGAGCGAGTTTTGCAGAACGGGGCGGGGGGGACAAAGGGAAGGCATTGCCCTGTGCTTCATCCTCATCACAGCATCTGGTGGGCTTTGAGTTACTGAACTTCTGAATCCCTGCAGCTGAATGCAACTCCAAAATCTACACCTAGGATGGAGTTAGTGACAATGAGGAAAGCAGATGCTACCACTGGCAAAGTGAGCTGGCTGGAAACACCCCGCTCCACTTACGTGGCTGCTGGCATTTCTCAGGTCAAGTGTCCATTTCTGCCAGTAAGGAAATTAATGCTGCCTCCTGTCATAAATTAAAATGTAGTTTAGTCTAAAAAGCAAATGAGTTGTGGACCTGCTAGGCCTTGGTCAGATGTGGGGTCATTGAAGGAGAGAATAAGGCCATATTAAACACATCAGTGGGGGGAACCAGCTGATGGCCCCAACAATAACCACAAGACTCAAACCCACTGAGCTTGGTTGTTTTCCACCTCATCCTACAACCAAGCTTCATCCAGGGTGACATTTCCAATTAAACCAAAACTGCTGTGCACATTTAGCACTCTCCCCATTTTGAGTGAGAGGCCCCAGCAGTGCTGGAGAAGGCACTACAAAACCTGGGCTGGGCAATGCCAACTCCCTCAGCAGAGTTTGCCAAGGGACCCCTGGCCACTCTGTGCTCATTTAGGTGCAGAGCCTCTCTCTGCATCAGCTCTCACAACACTTGTGAAGAAAATATATGCAAATAACCCATGGCAAAAAGAGGACACCATCAGGAGCGTGGCTGGCTGGCCCCAGAGCCAGCACTAACCAAGGGCTCTGGCCTGGGCTGTATTTTCAGAAAACCTGCCTTAGTTTTCAGGTTTTCTCTCCTCCTTGGCCAAGGGATTAGGATTTAAGAACAGATTTAACTAAACAGTAACTCCTTTTTGCTCTGTAACACTCCTCCACTCCCACCAGTTGGCCCAATGGGTTCTGGCCCACAGGTTTGTCAGTCGTGGCTGCTGCAGCTCCCCTCACACCCAAATCCTTACTGGTGAGGTGGCCACAGCAGATTTGCCCTTTGCCATCCTCCCACCATCCTCCTCCTCTTTACCCTCTTTCAAGTATTGTGGAATTTGACCAAAACAAAAGAAAAAAAGAAAAAAAAGGCTTTGAGAAGGACTGCTCTGCTTTTAATTGTTTTTTCCCCAGTATTTTTTTAATTGCTCCTGTTTCATGTGTTGTACTTGCACAAGAATGTATGTCACGGGCCCTGGAGCAGCACATGGAAACAGAGGTTACATGAAAAATTGCATTAAACCCTCAAACTTAGCTCTTAGTTAAAAGTGAAAGCTGGAAACCAGTGAGCAGCATTTGATCAAGATAAGAGTGTAGTGAGGGCAAGCAGGGGACACGGGAAGTTGACAGGAGCCATTCTCATCTGAGGACAGTCCCAGTCAAGCTAAATGCTTATGTCCTTTTAGGGCAGTAAAAATCCAGATACAGCTCTTTCTTCTTTAAATTTCTGACTGATCCGTTGAAATTTAAATATTTTTACAATAAACTAGAACAACAAGCGAGCCAGTTGCCTCTGATAACTTGGTGTTTTTTCCACTTCAGAAGATTTTCTGACAGCGTGAAAGGAAACACTGCAGTCAAACACGAGCTGATCTGTGTGTGGTTCTGATCTGCAACCCGAAGCAGAACACAATTGTCCATACCCTTTGTGGAGGTTGTCTGTCATTTAAAACACCTTTTAGCTGGTCTTTCAACCCTTTCAGTACATCAGAGCATACCAAGAGCTTTCAGCAACACAGAGTAACACCTGCGTTATAACAAACTGTTCTGCTATGTGCACGCTTTGGAAGAAAGGTAATTCTTTTGGGCAGAAAGGCAAAGGTCTCAGGGCCCTTCCGTGCTTCCCTCTCTCTGACACCTCCGTGCAGGTCCGGATCTCCACTGCCTCCTCCCCAAAGCCCTGCCCCTGTCACAGGATCACTCCCAGGGCACGGGTGCTCACAGCTCTGCTAAATCAGTTAAGAGGGCAAAACAGCTGGGTTTTAACAAACTAAATCTCGCACCAGACAGACAAGGAATATATATGGAGAAGCTGGAATTATTTTCAATTTTTTTATGAACATCAACTTTCATTTGAGAGCTTTGGTGGGGAGGGGGAGGAGCAGAGTAGGAGGGAACAGCAGGGCAGGAATCTGCAGGACTCATCCACGTTTTCCAAGCAGCTCTAGCCCAGGACACTCCATGCCCAGTTTGCCCCAGTCAGTGAAGGTGCTGGTGAACCTCGTTCTTGCAGGGTAACCCTGTGAGCTCCTGGTCACCACAGATCCCCAGGGGCTGGGCTAAAAAACCACTGAGACTTGCAAGACCTTCAGCTCTCTTGAGGTAGGAGGAAAACTGTGTTTGTGTTAGCTCTGCTGCCTCTCCCCCTCCCAGAGTGCCTGTATGACGGGAGCACACAGGGTGTAGGGAGGAGGCTGAGCAGGAGCCTTGAAATGCCTTGAAATGGTTTCTGCAGTGACATTTCTGTGACCTCTGTTGGTAGATCAGAATTTTTAGGATGGGTTACAGCAATGCAAGGTGGTAACAACAGGCACAGGAAGGGCAGCCAGCGAGCTGGCACTGTCAGAGGAGAAATCTTTCTGTTTGTCCATATTGACAGGATCAGACCTCTTATGGCTACTGGGACTCATCTACAGGAGCAAAGCCTGTGAGCCCAAATCCAGTGTGGGCCACTCAGCATCACTGCCTGCTCCCACTAGTCTGGCTCTGTAAAATAAAGACGGCAGCCAAGCGTTTCAAGTGAAACATTTTATAAACTGTACACACATGTTATCCTGAGATAGTGCCGGTAACAAGTCCCAAGGTAGATGAGTTTCCTGAGCCCAGAGGTCCCCACGCTGCGTGAGCACATTGTTGTCCTGTTTTGGCAGGCTCAGAGCACGCTGCACTTCCTAATGCTTTTTCATTTTGGGGTGGGTCTAGTGAAACAATCGGGTTGACGACTGCTACCAGCAATTCCAATGGCATTTCTCCTGCCGTGCAGATGAAAGCAGTCTTGATCCTTCGCCAGCTCTCTCCAGGCTTGCAGAAACAGGCCCACAGCTTCTCTTTCTGTTTTTTTGGCCAGCCAAGAGCTGTGTGGCTGCAGCCTCCTACCAGAAGAGCAGCTGTGCTGTGCCAAAGACACTTCCCAAGACAGGGGAGAAAACATCAGTAGGAATCAGACAGAAAAGTGACAAGTATGAGCCACAGTGGAGGGAAGAAGCTGAACACCATGACCTTCATCCAGAGGGTCAAAGACCATGCACTCCAGTTGCATGGGTATGTAGTCCTGTTTTGAGTTCTGACAGCATCAGATCACAGGCAGAACGTTTAAACCCGGGGGGGAAAAAATATTTTTTCAAAATTCTCTTTGCTTAAGCACTATATAGTCAAAAAAGTTCTTTTTATTGTTTCAGTATTTTAGCCCTTAGTTGATTAGTCACCAAAACCTGTCAGATGCCTGCTGCCACAAAAGCACTCCGAGCACCTGCAGCATTTGTAGGAATATCAAAAAATAGCTTTAGCAACTAGGAATTATGCAACAGAAGGAGAAGGCAGGACGAACTACATTAATACAACTTGTAGTGGATTTGTTAACGTTAAGTGTATGACTCGTTGCAGAATCATGCCAGGAAATGGTACCATGTAGCATAACTGGTAAGGGCAGGAAAAAGGCTAATGCATTACTTTAATCATCAGTGAACCACTCACTCACACAATATCCTTCTTCCAGCTGAAATCAGAGGTTTCCAGTAAAAATGCCTCCACAGACTGTAAGCATCTCACAGCTCTCTCTGCCTTTGAGCTCTGCTGTGATAGCTGCTTCATTAACATTGTGGTTCCAGTGCAAAAAAACCCCCTCCAGATCCCAAATCTTCTTCACACTTTTGATTGTCTTTCATCTGTCCATTCCTGCTTAGTGTTCTGTAAAGCTTGAGTCTTCTGTTCATCTACCTGGACATAGTCCACTCTCTGTTCCTCAGACAGAAAAGGTTTCTACGGGACAGAGAGGAAGAAAACAATGTTTTAATTTTCAGGTTGAAAAGGGGTACTAGTGAAACTTAAGCTTGATCTTCTGTTCTCCCTTTCCCTCCTTCCTTGATTGCTTCCCTTCACCTTGAAGCCCACAGTGACATCAGCTGACAAAAGCATTGCTTTACAGCCTGCCTTAGCTGTAATTATCCATCTGTCACCCTGTCACTCAGCCCAGCACAGCAAGCCAGGGAAATGTGCTGTACTGGCTATTTCCATGCAGTTAATCATTCTCTCCTCATCTGAGTGATCCTGATCTAAAATCTAAACTGATTTTAGATACAGGGAGGGCTTAAATATGAAAGCTTCAGAGCCCTGAGTCTTTTGCATCTGGGAGTACTGGCTGATGGGGACAATGATATACAGGACATAAAATGACCCAAAGTGACAACAGTTCATTGCTTTGCAGTGGTCCCTACCCACCACCCGGGCAGGTTAGAAGTTCTTTGGAACAAGGAATGTATTTTCTCAGCATGGCAAAGGAAATTGAAATGGTTTTGGTGATGCAAGAATAAAGATGCACGTTTTGCCAGATTGTAAGAGATGGTACCAGTTTTACCCCCATGAATTTATCACGGGCTGCAAACTTGTTACTGCAGAGAGATTTGGGGGAAAACTAGCAGGAAAGGCTTTGTGGAGACTTGATGGAAGTGAAGGAGGATGCAGAGATCCTGCAAGCATCAACCCACCTGCCCAGCAGCCCTCATGGCTGCACTTCCCAGTGCAGTCTCAGCCCCTGTGCTGGTGTTAGCAGCATCCCTGTGGGTCTCACTGAGGATGCCCTGTCAGCACCCTCACCATGCTTTTATCACATCAATCTTGGGCCTGACACAAATACAGTCAGCTGGAAACACCACTGCCTTCATCATGGCACTGGGGGCACCTAGCAGAGTGTCACCCTGGGTCTAGATTTCCTCCCAGCAGACAAAGGGACAGCTGGATTTTCAGATGGCTCGTACCTTCTGCACAGGGGATGGGGAAGCAGAGTTAAAATCCAGTGCTAAGTAATCAAGGTTAGATTTCCTTGTCCATGGGAAAGCACCACTGTATGGAGATGTGGCCTGTCTGTGGTCCTGTCAGGAGAGAAGAAAAACTTTTAATGCTCTAAAAACATGATCCTACAAGGAAACAGGATCACAGCTGTGAGCTGGGAGATTCACCTGGCAGAATGGGAATGAGAACAGTCAGGGCCCACAAAATATTCTGTGCCAAGGGGGCATTTGGTTACTAACCAAATAACACTGATAATTATGGGATGGCATAAAGAAACCGTGAGTCTCTTTTTCTTCTGATAATTCTGGCAAAACAAATGAAACAGGCTGATTTACACTCAATTTTATCAAGAAGGACTTCCTCAGCTTCTCAATCCAAGCCCTTGGAATGCTCAGGTTTGCAGAGGTGCCCACTTAAACAACATCCTCATTCAATGAATTTTCAGAAATTGTGAAGATTCAGTTCAAATCTAGAAACTGAAAATTTTTCTCATCAAATCACAGATAACCACAAACATATGACAGGTTTTTCCTAGACTAGAAAAATCAAATGGGGAATGGTTACAGCTGGAACTGCCCTCTCGAGCAGATTTCAGTCTGGTAGAGACGTGGGTTAAAATTTGAAACTATGGTTCAAATGGAGACTGTGGTCAGTTTTGCAATATATTTTTATAGCTATTGGTACTGGGCTTTGGCTGTGGAGCAGACCTGTAGCCACTGGCTCAAACAAATGGATTTGAGATCCATTTCCACCTAAAATTCAAAGTAAAATGAGGTTCTGATCTTTTGCAAGATACAGCTAAAGAGTAAATGAAAAAAAGGAAGCCACAAAGCCAGATGTTCTTCTTTCATGGGATGGGAAGTGAGGTTAGTGCCACCAGCCAAAGCAGAAGCAATGAGACTTTAATGGGAGTTCTGTTTCTGCACAATATTTGGTGTGTTTCTTTAGGAAGTGCACTAACAGCCTGCTGTTATTTCCTAGGAGATTCTGCAAGGCACACTTTTCAGAAGGTGAAAAGATTTAATTTTCCTTTGTCTTTGTGAGTTCTCATGTAAATATGGCTGATCCCTGTGATCTCTTGGAACTGCTCAGCAACATTCGTGGGCGAACAGCTGAGTTCTGCAGAGCAGGAAAAGGGCTTCCCTTATCTCCCTGTAAATTGGGCCCAGTGTCTTTGCTTTAAAACCATCTCACCATTTGAAAAAAAGAAAAAACAAACCAGAAGGCAAAGGACAAACCTCCTCAACGTTTTTTTTTCCCTTAGAAAACAAACTTCTGCATTCTCCATCAATGTGACAGAGCAGGNATACCTGCACACCTTCATTTGAGTGCTTCTGTAAGATGCTTAAAGAACATTTTACAGATGCACTGAAAGGAAGCCAAAGCCTCACACAGTCCATATGGTGAATAAACTCACACTAAGCCTGTGGCCTTTATGGGGAGGATGTCCAAAGCCACTCCTTAGCTCTAGAAATGATGTGCTATATTGCTGACTGATTCTGTTGATTTTTTTCCTCTGGGATTTATGGAAGTTTGCTATCTGGTACGACAGAAAGTGTAAAACATTGAAGCAATTCTCTATCGAGGGGCACAGAGCCATCATTCATTGGGGTAATAATGGGGGCAGGTATCCACATTTTGGAGAGTGATGTGAATTAATCAGCTGCTGGAGGTACATGCAGAGGAGCTTGGGCTGGCTTTGCACACAGTG
>VXBB01016720.1:53100-68630 GCA_013399915.1 Illadopsis cleaveri
GAACAGCTGAGTTCTGCAGAGCAGGAAAAGGGCTTCCCTTATCTCCCTGTAAATTGGGCCCAGTGTCTTTGCTTTAAAACCATCTCACCATTTGAAAAAAAGAAAAAACAAACCAGAAGGCAAAGGACAAACCTCCTCAACGTTTTTTTTTCCCTTAGAAAACAAACTTCTGCATTCTCCATCAATGTGACAGAGCAGGATAAAGCAAAGGATGGCTGTGTGAAAATGACATTACCATATGAATGTAACTTTCTTCCTCTTCCCCGGAAACTGAATTGGCAAATATTCTTGCTGAATTAATACCGTCTCTTTCTGGTGAGATAAAGCTCATTCGATTGCTATGAAGGAAAACACAGGAGAGGTTAAAGAAGCATCTTACAGATGCACTGAAAGGAAGCCAAAGCCTCACACAGTCCATATGGTGAATAAACTCACACTAAGCCTGTGGCCTTTATGGGGAGGATGTCCAAAGCCACTCCTTAGCTCTAGAAATGATGTGCTATATTGCTGACTGATTCTGTTGATTTTTTTCCTCTGGGATTTATGAAAGTTTGCTATCTGGTACGACAGAAAGTGTAAAACATTGAAGCAATTCTCTATCGAGGGGCACAGAGCCATCATTCATTGGGGTAATAATGGGGGCAGGTATCCACATTTTGGAGAGTGATGTGAATTAATCAGCTGCTGGAGGTACATGCAGAGGAGCTTGGGCTGGCTTTGCACACAGTGTCAGCACCTGCCCCTCGTGCTGTGGAGAGGGCTGTGACTCAGCCCCTGCACAAGGAAATTTATCCCATGAACACAGCCCTCAGAGTGCAGGGTGGATAAATCACCACAGGCAAGCACAGTGGGCTTGGTTAATAGGAAATTAGATGGCCTCTCTGTGCAGCATGAACAGCACAACTCCTTTTGCTGTATTAGTTTCGGGCATAACTTTTTTTTTGAATTTTGGTTAGTGTAAAACATGCAAACTCACCCTAAGCTCGTTGTCCTTCAGGACTCTGCCCTGTGTCAGCACTGATTAACTCAAGTGCTCTGCCTGGGCTGCTGGGGTAGTGCCTTTCCCTAACAGGCAGCACCAAGGGGCTTAACCAGCCTTGGGGTGGATGTGAGAGAGGGCTCTGCAGCTGAGAAATTGCTCATCTTGTGTCTTTTTTGCCCTTCACCTGACAGCCTGAAATGGGGGAGTGGCAATGCCCTGTGTGGCACTCCTGGCAGCAAAACCCCACATTTTCTAGAGTGCCCGGGGTGTGCAGAGAAGGTTGATGGGAATTTCTGGCTTGTGCATGCACACTTCAGCACAGCTGACTTTTGTTTTTTTGTGCCAAGACCCCCCAGTTGAACTCCTCCTCTGCTCACAAGTTCCCTGAAGATGAGTCCTCTGCTGCCCTGGGAGCCCAACAGTATCTTCTGTTCATACTACCTGGGCTTTGGGATCAAAAGCATTTGTTTTACCAACAGCTGATTTCTAGTGACAAAAGGCCAGGCCCAAAGTTCAAGCCTGGACTGCTGTGTGGCAGTGGAGAATTCTACACCCAGTCTACACTTCAGGCTGATCTCTGTCTCACCTAGGTCTCCTTTGCTGTATTAATTTTCAGGAGCAAAAATGGCTCTATCACAGTTTAGGCATGCCAAGGTTTTGGCCCTCACAGCAGCCACACCAGCTCCAGGCTGTTTAAAAGGAACCTTCAAATCACAATGCTGAATTCTCTGGAGCAGCCCATCATGAGATTGTCTGCTTCTTGGAGACAGCAAAAGCCTGGGGGATACGGAAAGGAACCTTGGGGAACTTTTTGTTTGTGGACTTTGCCAGGAATCTTTCTTGTGGGATGGGATAAGTTATTTTTAACTGTGTTTCATGCTGATGCTCAGAGGATTGGAATGGTAGGTTGACTTACTAAGGCACAGTCCACATCCTGGTGACAGCAGCATGCTCCCGGATTGTGGAGAGGTTCCTCAGGTCCAGAGGAGGTGGTCGTGCTGCAAGCAAACACAAAAGGAGCTATGTTCTCAATGGAAAGGGCAGACTGCTTAGAAAAATGCAGTTCTGTATTAACAGAATGAAACTAACAGAGTATTTCACAGAGCATAACCAAGACAGGAATCAGTAACAAATAACCTCTTAGGTCAGTGCTGGGAAGCAAAGTCCCCCAATCACCCTAAAATAACAGAATAAATACAGTGGCCATAAAGAGACCAAATGCTGCACAAGATACATACACTTGCCCCAAATATGCTCTGGATATGCTGCCTTGGAGAGGCTGGTTCAGCCTACAGGTTACAACAGGTTTTGGATTCTATTCTAAACAAGAATGTCCTGTACATGGGGATCAGGATCATTCCTGTCACCACTCAATGTACATGTACCCACCATTCTCAAAAGCTTTAAATAAAGGATATGAGTTTGTTTTTCTTCATGGCAATGGTCCAAATGTCTGTCCCCACTTTACAGCAGCACTGCCTGAACCATTTTCTGAGTAACCCTGTGGCTCTGCAACCCTAAGAGCTTTATCATAGGCTAGGTTTAGGCAATTTCTCCACTTCAAAGCTGAATTTTGACCTCAGCATATTCTCTGGAAGTGCAACCCAGATTTCGAACATGCCACGAAAACCAGAAGTGGAAAAGTACCATCAACAAAAGCATCTGCAGAAAATTCCTAATTAAACTAAGGCAGCTGTGCCTACCCCCCAGAGGTTCAACCAACAGCCAACACACCAAGTGTGAGTACTTGAGTGTTTGGATGTCCCATTCCTGGCAGGTCAGAGAGCTGCTGAGACAGGAGTACCTGTACTTCAGAGTGGCAGGATTTAGTCTGCTCTCTCCCAGGCTCCTTTGGCTGTTTGCAGTCACAGGGAAAAGCCAGGCACTGTGCTTGTGCAGCCACCTGGGCTGTGACTGCAAAAGCAGCCGTGGAAGCTCTTCCTCCACTCACAAACCACCCTGCAAGCACATCCTAGGCTGTAACTCACTCACAGGGCATTTCAACCCCTCCTCCAGAGAGGGAACTGATTCAAGACATGCAAGGACACTACCAAAGGAGGTCACCCACGTCCCCACCACCAGAACCCCCAGGCTTTGCACTTCAGGTCTGGGCTTACACTTCCTCCGAGGCTTGAGGTCCCGGTTCACTGGGGGGGGCTCCACGTCGGAGGGAAGCTCAGGCAGAGGGCTGGTGACTTTTTCAGTGCTGACCACGGGGAAGGTGAAGGTGGCTGAGGCAGGGCTCATGGGGATGTATCCATCAGGGGAGCAGTCAGAGGGAGAGGTGCTGGGGCGCATGGGCACGTAGCTGTCCTCCGCGCCGTCCGTGGCTGCGCACAGCGGGGAGAACCGGCACGGCTGCAGGGCAAAGGGGAACAGAAACAGCTCCATTAATGCACAGCCAGGAGCTGCTGGCAGCTGGGGACACACCTGAGCTGAGCCCAGGCCAGGGCTGTTCTGCTGGGGCCTTGCAGAGAGGCACAAGATGCAGCGACAGGAGACAAATGTTCAGTTCGGGTGAGCGCTCCGGCTCTGAGCAGTCACTGCTGAAAACCAGAACCAAACTGAAACTTGTCACCAAACCTGGTGACTTTATTGGTTAAATCCTCCAGCTTCAGGGAGGCTGCACTTTCCTCTCACAGCAGTAATTCTATAAAATGAGGGAGGATCCTGAATACAAAAAGAAGTCTGAAAGGAGACCACCTGATGAACTGGACTTTGGCAAGTGTGGAAACTGAGAGAGCAGCCACAGACCTACAACTCACTTCTGATCACTGAGGATTAGCATTGGAAAATCACTTCATGCAGGTCAGTGCTGGCTGAGTGGTGAGAGGGATCAATTACAATCCTTGCAAGCTTTCAAAAAGGAGAAAAATGTAAGTTGCCCACCAGCAGCAAAGGATGTCCCACAGAAGACAACATCCAGGAGCAGGCAGAAGAGTGGCTGTGTGATGTGAGGTGGTGCTGCTTAGAACTGTGTGTGTGCCAAAGGCCAAGGCAGCAAGTTGTGGACTGACAGAGCCTTCAATCACAGGCACTTTGAGAGCAGACATTTTCCAATGTCCTAAAGAAGAGCTATCCCTCAGGACCATGAAGGGAAAGGCTTCTTTAGACCACTTTTTCAAGGAATAAGCCATTTGCTCTGATGCTCTTGGTCAACAGTTTAATTCTTGAGGCTGCTGGTAACCTTTTTCATTACAGACCCAGCTTCATCTGCTTTAAAAATAGGGTGCTCAGTATTGAGGCCTGTCCCTCCCTCTTCTCTCAAAGGCTGCCTGAGGCCACAAAGCAGCCAGCACAGAAGTTGCCCAAAGCCAGGCACTTTTTCAATTTTTTAAATTCTTCTGCTGAACAGAGGAGAGGAATGATTGAATATCAGGATGTGAAGTGATTCACTCTGAAGTTTATGTGTCAGTGTTTTAAATTTGTGCAAACAGAGTACTTACCAAATTCAAGCTAAGCCTCTTATCTCGACTTCTTAGGGAACTGCCTTCCATGTCTGCTGCAAGGAAAAAAAAAAGTGATTAAAAATGGGATAAGGCAGTGCAACCTTACAGAGATAATTCTGGAGTAAAACATATGGCTCTAAAATAACTGGAGTTTCATAAAGATTCCGTAACTCCTAAATGAGGAAATACAATGACACTTAAGACCAAATCCAACTCAGCAGCCCTCCAAGAGTGATTACATCTATTTTAAGTATGATGAAACCAAAGAACCTGCTCATGTATAATCCAGCTGTAACTTATGCTTCCTGTAACACAAGCAGTTGGGGAAAAAGGCTGGTGTGGGAGCAAGCAAGCAAGAATTTAAATGCAGCTCCTGCTCTAGTCATTCTCTGTTTTCCCATCTGTCAAACTGGGGAAATCACGTGAGAAGTGGCTATTACAGATAATATTATTTCTTGGGTATTTATTTAGGAGCCTTTTAAGGTGCCAGGGAAGCAATTGTTGTTGTACAGAAAGTGGTGCGTGGGGGAGATTTAATGGTAGGAGAAGAATTCTTTGCTTTGCCATCCCAAAGTGCTGATGTGGTGCAAGTGGCTCAGGGTGATGGGGAATGAACAGCCAGAGGAAATCACCAGTCTCTGTCTCTCCTTGTGCACTTGGGCCTTTGTCTTGGCAAGGGCCAATTTTATTTTCCAAGCAAAAGCCAAAAAACCCTAAAATCCAGTGTTGAGCACACAGAGGATCAGCTGTGGGAGATGCTTACAACCACCATCCTTTTCTGAAAAGGGATTTTCTGTGCAGAAAATGGCTTTTCTATGGGAATGCCTTAAATCCCTGCAACCATGTTAATCCATTCCCTGCTCTTATGGTGGAGATGTCAGTACTGCAACTCGGTGGGCATTTTTGGTGGTACCAGCAAAAAAAAAGGCTGAACAAGAACAAATCAATTCTGTTAGTGCAGGTACATATTCAGATAGACACAGCCACTGTCCTGGGACAGCTACATTTATTTATTATGGAAAAAAAGGCATTGAGGCACAAGGCTGTGGCAGATGCCAGGATACAGGTGCCCTACAGCTCATCCTCCTTCATGGCACTTCCACCAGCTCATGCTGCTTTCACCCTGGGCTAATTAGAACTCTGCACCTTCTGCAGGTTAGCAAGGCCAAAAAATTAAGTTAGTAAATTGAGTGGGCTCACTGGGGAAGCTGGTGAGGAGCTCCTGCTTTCTCCCCGTTTATTTTTCTGATCTTTCTTGTTGAACACATTTTAATTCAGAGTTTAACCCTTCGAGTGGTTTCAGCTACACTGAGGGTAAGAGAAAGTGGCAGCACTTATTAATTCATTGCTGCCCCCATCAGGCAGAGACAACCCTGCATCACAGCAGCACAACATGACATTTGGCCACTTAATCCTCTTAAGAGACATTTTGGTGTAAATTGGGTTGGAGGATTGTGAACCAGCTGGTTGGAGCAGCAGAGGTGCAGAAGCAAGAGCAGCACCTCTCAGAGAGCCACCAAATGTAGCTGATAATTAAGAACAGCAATTCCACTGATGGGTGTTTCTCCAGAAACCTTCCAAGAATTGTCTGTACACTGTACACTGATAAACAGGCTGAGCAGAGGTCTCCTGGCTTTCCCCTCTGAGCTGTAAGAGCAAGATCTAACAGCCCCACACACTGTCTGTTCACTCAAAGGGCAGGAGTCTGAAGGATGCTTCCCCTTAAAAACCTACACTTCTTTCCCTCATCCAAAATGAAGGTTTTCACATCACTGCAATAGACTTGATGATCTCCAGCCAGGTATTCCAGCTACCTCCCACAGTGTTCTGTGGCTCCATGTAATAAAGCTTTCTCATACTGCATATGCTGTTTTTTGACACCATGATGTTCTGGGCTTTAACTGCTGCTCTTGTTTGTGATGATGATGTTTCAGGAGCAAGTGGAAAAGCCAGCTCAGCTCAGAGCAGAGTCTGCTTTGCAGCCTTGCCTCGCTCTGTAGCAGCAGGTTTGCAGACTTCCCTGACAGAAGTGCAAGGACAGAGTGGGATTTGTCCAAGGACACGCAGAGTCCCTGGTTCAACCAGGATTACATCCCATCCCCAGTGTCTCCCTGACTTCCTGCTCTTTAAGCTGTGAAAAGACACGCAGCTCTCACAGAACAGGCTGGGTGCAGCAAAGCAGCAGAGCTCCAGGGGCATTTCCCACATGCCAGCCCACACTTCAACCTGTATAAACAGTTTGGCACTGCCCAATTCAGCGGCTGACTTCTCATTTTGGTTTCTCTACTGCTTTCTCCTCTGAGAAGGGAGGGGGAAAATTAGCAAGGCACGAGGCACCCTGAAGGGATCAGAGCCAAACTGCTGCCCATCTGTACACACACACTGAGAGGCTTCTACAGAGCAGGAGCCAAACCTAAGGGACAGTCCTGAATCCTGCTTGCTGATTCATTGGAAAGCAGCATTTTGTGTTACACAAAGGGGTGAGGAGGACAGAGAGGCACAACAGGACATCAAAACCTCTCCGTGAGTGTGGGCAGCTCCATCGCTCACACCGCTGCACTCACCTTTCCAGTTCCTCACGTTGTCCAAGCTGGACAAGGAGATCCTTCTGGGCACCAGAGTGCCCTGAGCCCTGCAGAGGGCTGCGTGCCCGTTCTGGAGGGCCCCAGTGCCCAGCTCGTCCCCTCTCCTGTCCAAGAAGTGTGTGGGCTTGGGCGGGCGCGGCGGCGGCGTGTTGGACAGCACGTCCAGCTGTGTGACACCGTAGGGCAGCGCCTGCTGGCCCTGCTCCAGCTGAAACGTCGGTGTCATCGGTGTCCCCAGCAGTGGGGAGGAGGAGGAGAAGTCACTGGATGGCCCACTGATGTCTGTGCTCCTGGACACAGCACTGGGGTTTGGCCCTGGGGCTCCAGCCTGGTGCGCAGGCCCGGTGCTGGCCGGCTGCACGAGGTACAGGGAGGGCTGGGATTGCAGGGAGTCCACAAAAACATCATCTGATGATGTTTGCTCCAGAGACCTGTCTGAGTTTGACCAGCTGTCACACCTGCAAGGAGACACAGGTCAGGAGCTTTCCTTTTCTCCTGGATATAAGAACACAGCAAACAAAAATCCCAACCACATAGTTTGGGACAAGATCTGTCCCTTCCCTCTGAGCTGGACAGGAGGCTGGGACACTTTGTGGAGCACCTTGGGCAACAGCAGGTGTCTGGAGATCCTCAGCCACCCACCTTGGAAAGGGACAGGACCAACCACTAATCCGTGCTCTGAAAAGCACCCTGTAAATGGGATTAGGCTGTTGGTCCCCTGTTGTGTTTGGGAGCCAGCTCTGAGTGGCAGGGCTCCCTGGGGCTGTGTGCCCCAGCTTCATGCCTGGACAGGCAGAGGGGGACTCCAGCCTGACACACGTCTGGCATGTCGTGACAGGTAAAGGAATTATAAAAGAAAGGCCCCAGAAAATCAGGCCTGCTCTGCTAAATTGCCAAAGTTAGCCTGTTACTTCTAAATAATTTGCAAGTTCCCATGCGAAAACAATCTTGGTATGAAAACTCGTTAGGACAATAACTTATTCCTGGGGTGGAAAACAAATGCACCTGCAATAACAAGGGATTTGTCCCACGAGAATCAGTAAAGAAAATATGTAAACAACCCAAGAACAGGGAGAGTTGATAGACAAGCAGAGTATCTTTTACTAACCAATAAAGTAATTGGCAAGAAAGCCATGAAGCAATGAAAGTCGTGTGCGAGGTCTGTAAAAACTGGATAAAATGAGTTGTGAAAATAAATTATAAATAAATAAATGAAATATTTTTAGTTTTAAAATAAAGTTTTAATATAAAACCTATAAATGAATAAATAAATAAATACCAAAAAATAGAATAAATAAAAGAATTGGCTTTTCCCGCATGAAGATAACGGAGTCTAGGCCGAGTTATGGCAGCCCCCAGACTCACCTGTTGTGGCTGAGCTTGCCCGACTCGCAGTTGGACAGGAAGAGGTAGTCAGGGAGGAAGACTGACTCGGACTCGCTGGGGGTCTCCTCGGAGGCAGCAGCAGCAGCAGCAGCAGCAGCAGCAGCAGCAGCAGCAGCAGCAGCAGCAGCAGCAGCAGCAGCAGCAGCAGCAGCAGCAGCTCCGGGCTCCACGGAGAAGGAGGGGTCGGCGATGCGGGAGGCGTGCGTGGAGGCGGCCGGCGAGGGCTGTGGGGACGAGGTGGTGTGAGACAGGCTCTCCACAGAACCTGCAATGGCAATGGATGGCCTGGCTCAGGGATGGCTCTGCCCAGCCCTGGCCCTCTCACTGTCCTGCCTGTCACCACCTTGCTTTTGCACCAGGGGGTGTTTCATGCTGGAGCAGCACTGAGTCAAGGCAAACTCTGGTACTGGGTAGAGGGGAGCCTGATTTTGCTCCCCCTGTATTTATCCTGGCTGCAGGAAGTGTAGACTCCTTTTTCTGGGGTCCCCCTCTCCTGCAGGGCTGAGGCATCCCTCCAGCAACGAAAAACAGACTGCTGAAAGAGCTGAGGCACAGCAGTCTGTTTTATCAAGTATTTTTTTTTTGGTATCTAATGCCAATAATTAATTATTCAACGCTTCAAATTAATGGTGACAAGGAAAGGGATTGATTTCTTGCCACTTTCTAGATCTCAGCAGACAAAACTGAGCTTTCCAGCTGGTGGAGTAGCCAGACAAGCTCTGAACTTGTCTGCAGGCTTTGTATGCCTCCCTCAGCTGGACACCAAGCCACAGGAGCAGTGCTGTGCCTGTTACTGCCCAGCTGGAGGCTTCTTGGCTCTGCTGAGGAAAGTGAGGCCCCAAGGCACGGCAGCCTGAGCCCAGTTACATGACACTGCAGTCAGAGAGGGGTGGCAGTGGGACAGGAGGGGCTGCAGGCAGTGGGGCTGGCCCAGAGCTGGCTGCCTGCTCAACCCACCAGGGCCCCCTTCAGTGGTGGCTGAGACACTCAGAGTCAAGCTGAACAAAGCTTTTGGAGCATTTCAACTCAAAAAACCAACTGCAAGCCTGATCTCTCACAATGGGCAGCTGTGGAGTGGGAAGGGAGTTTTTACAGAGCAGCTCCCCAAAAGCTCCTGGCAGCAAGCTCAAACAGTGACACCAAGAGCACAAGTCCTCAGTTAGGAAATACCATTTTTCCTAATGAAATTTCAGGTGGCTGCATGGCAGTTCCTTCACCAGAGCTGTGTGAGGATGGGGCAGTGCTCACTGAGGGTCCCTGACACCTGCAGGGCCTGGCAGTGGATGCCCTGGCTCAGACACTGCCTGAGTCAAAGCTGCAGAACCCTTCTCCAAAATGAAAACCCCCACAGCAAAAACAAATACAAGAAACCAGTGACTGCTGATAAAACCACACTGAGGATGAACATGCCTTCACAGTGTAGCAGGAGGGCAGATTTCTCTAATGCTGATATCCAGACCTTGATGGAAAGGCTGGGAATCAGCCCCTGACCGGCTGCATGTATCCTGTGCCCCAAACCCTGCACTGTGATGAGGCCCTGAGACCCTCCAGCAGGCCCAATCTAGTTCCAACCTCAACAGAGCCACAAGCCCTGGCACTGTACCAGGCTGCTGTAGTCACTTTTCAGCCCTGAGAGCAGACCAGGAGGGATGGAGAGGGCTGCCAAGACGAGTGGTTAGACAGCAACCTCATCAAACACAGCCTAAAGCCTCTCAGGGACATGGTGCAATTCTTGGGGCCATCCTGGACAGGGCCAGGAGTGTGGCTGGATGATCCTTGCAGGTCCCTTCAAACTGAGGATGGTTTATGATTCTGGTGATGCAGGGTGCCACACCAGCCACAGCAGGCTTCACCCCTCATCTTTCTGATGATGGAGAATGAAACAGCTCATCTTCCCTCCCTGCACCATCCTACATCTCATCCCTTTCATCCTGGGAGGGAGCTGCCTCTTTCCTTCCCCTCTACCAGCATTGATTCCCTCCTGCTTCCTCCAATTAGCCTCAGAGGGCTGGGCAGTGGTGGGCCTCAGGTCAGCAAAGCATGTAAGAACGTGCCGAAATTCGAGCGTAAGCAAAGGACTTGCTTTAATTTTGAGCAGGTGCTTATAGCAGCAGGGTTTCATCAGTGATCATCTGGAAGGAATGGCTTTTATGGGACTTCACATTTGCAAAGCAGAGCTGAGGGCTGCAGCCTTCCCATCTGAAAAATAACTTTTGTTCATCGTGCTGGCTCAGACAGTAACTCTGCTTTTAAATCTTGGACTCAGAGCTGTCTTGCAAGCTGACAGTGATCAAATATACACTGGGCTAACTCCCTAGGGATCTCAGAAAAGCATGTTCACTTCACCATCTGACTACATTAAAAAAAAAAACCCCTAAAAAATCAACAACTAAAACTGCCACAATGCATAAGAAAGAAATTAATGACATTCTGGGTAATTAACACAGAGAACGAACAGGCCTGAACTCCATCTGGTACTCGCAGGGTTTAGCCATGGATTATCCCATCAGGAAAGGCTGTGAGCTGCAGACCACATGGCAACGGTTGTGAGCAGGAGGGAGGGATGGGGACAGCACAGACCTGCCCTTTTCTGACCCGCAGGGGCTCAGGGACCTGCAGCCAGCTCCTCACAGGCTGCTCCTGTCCCTGCCAGCTCTGCTGGTGACCAAACCCTGTGCATTAAAACCACCAGGACAGCAGCTGGGCAGAATAAATAAATTATGCATGGCTACTTTCAACAGAGAGAAGGCAGAGAACAGGTTTGGTGCCTGCCATCCCCTTTGCCAGAGAGCCAGCAGGAGGCTTCAGCCAAAGGAACTGCTTTGGTGGGTACTGACACGAAACATTTCTGCCCTGCAGTTATGGAGAAAGTCACCACAGAGGCTGAACAGCATCTTCCAGAGTGACTTCTCCCATCAATGAAGGGCCCTTGCTTGGAGGAACAGAGAGATTTTTCCTTCTGCTACAGACCCCAGCCCCCTCCCCAAGAATTGTTATGGTGCAGCAGCAGTGCAGGGACACGGTGGAACAGGGGAGTTCTTCTCACATCAACCAGCCCTAAGGCTGCACTGACACACCAAGGAGGCAGAAATAATAACTGTAAGGTTTCCTAATGGAACTGGTGGAACAACCTTCCCACCAGTTTCTCCAGTGAAAAGCTGTTAGGTTGGATTGTGTCAGTCATGGCTGCAGCTTGCACATGGGATAAACTGTGCCCCTGACGTCCCACAGCCACCTCATTTCATCCCCCTGATGCCTTCATTTTCAGCTGTCATATGTTTCAGATTCTGAGCTGCCCAGGGGTGCAGCTCTGAGCTCACAGTCAGTGTCACTCAGCTCTGCACACAGCAGGGACACAAAACAAATCCTTTTCCTGCTGCACACCAAGGACAACTTTCAGCCCAAAAGCACAAACAAGGGTGGCTGGAGGGAGGAACAAGCAGGATGGGACCTCACAGCCTGGAGCTGGAATTGGACAATTAAACCTCAATATGCAAATGGACCAGAACGTATCAAAGTGTGAGACCTCTGACCACTCAGCCATTTTGTGACCTTTTTGTCACCATTCTAAGTCTACCTTGAGTGTAGCCCTGGCCAGGCTTGTCCTGCCCAAGGTGTACCCTAAAGGCCTTTTAATAAATATCTCCTTTATTCTCTGGCTCTGTCCAGTCTCTGTTCCAGGTCAGCCTTCCCAAGGCATCACCCTTGCCCCAGACACTCGGGCCAGGCATCCTCTCAGTGCCCTTCATGGCCATGGATCCCACAGGGCTGGGGAATGATGGCTCTGTTGGGAGATTTCACCAAAGATGGAAGCAGGATTTTGCCTAGATAGGGTAGGAAAACCAGGAGCAAGGCCTCTTCCTCTCTCCTCCAGCTGACTCTCCAAAGGTGCCAGCTCCCCTGTCCTTCCCAGCACGGCCAGTGACACTCTCGTGTGGCAGCAGAGTGTGAGTGCTGCTGGCAGGTCCTTCCTGACAGCCCTCCCAGGTGCTTCCTGACATCTGCCTGGACCTGCTGTGTCACCTCTGCCTCTCAGCTGTCCCCTCTCTTGTTGACCACAGAGCTGTGCTCACAGGAGCTTTCACAGCTCTGCTCTGCATCTGGCTGCCAACACCTCTGGCGTGGGGACCTGCCTGTCCATGCAGCTCCTTTGCTGCTGGAAGGGACAAACTGGGAGCAACAGGACAGGGCTTAAAGCTGAGTCACTGCATAAACCTGTGGCTACACTTTGAGCACAAAGCAGAGAAAGCAGCAGATTGTGTTTTGGCCTCAGCCACATCGAATTTTCAGCGATGCACAGATTAGGAGTGATATGACTCACTCAGCAGGGACTAGTATTTTTTTTTAAAACAGCAGCATTCAGGTTAAAGAAGCATGTGGCATTTAGTAGGGCTTTTCTCTTCTAATGTTAATTTTTAAGAGTAATTTGTTTAAACCTACAGGCTCTCGGAGAATTTAGGAGATCCTGAAAAGCTGACGCAATTAGCAACTGCTTGAAATGTGATGTTCAACTTGTGCAGATTTAAATCAGAGGATCTGGATGTGCTTGGCAGCCTGACCTGGATACACCCCAGACCTGAGCTCACTGGCAGGATAAATAGAAGCTCTTAGGAGCTATTTGGCATTAGAGACACAGTGAGATGTCTGGAGACTTAGCTCACACCATCCTTGATGAGGGCTGCAAATTCAGGTGCCAGACTTTGCACTGAACCAAGACAAATGCTCGGCACTGCTGAACTTCTTGGGGGGGGGTAATATCTGCCTTGGAAAGCAGTGTCAGCTTTCCCAGCTGACATTTTCCAAGAGCTGCCATTTCTCAGCCATCAGTGCCCACACTGGCAATCTTTGCTGGGTGAAAAACACCAACGTGTAACAAATACTCTGAGTATTGCCCATGTGCAAGGCTTACAAGCAATAGTGCCCTGCACCAGCATTTCCCAGTATAAATGCATCTGTCTGGGACAGCCACTGCCTTAGCTCCTCTGCCACAGATCATCCCCCATGAACATCCTCACACAGTGCCAGGAGAAGTCTGCCTACACAACTGACAGACAAAAATTATTTTTCTCTTTTCTCTTTTGCATAGAAGAATTTACCTTAATTTCAGAGTAATTGGTAAAACTGTATCTAAAATAATCCTGCAGCAGAAATAACAATCCAAGAGCAAAAAACTCAGCACCCACAAGGGCAGAACAGCAGGAAGGTGGTTACTGAATATCCCTAATTCCATCCAAGCTCCCAAGGGCAGTAGACTCCAATCCCTACCAGCCTTGCTTTGAAATTTGTAATCATGGGCAGCTTGTAGTGACACATGATCTGTCAGCAAGTTTTCATGGTGGTTTCTGAAGTGAATGGGAAAAGAACAGACATCACATTTGTAACAGGACCACTGCAGCGTTCTTGCCACTCCCATTTCCCTCAGAAGACACTACTCAAAAGGCAGCTAAGCAATGCCAGGAACCATGAGAGATTAAAATAAAACCTTTCTCATATCAGAGCCTTTTGTTTCCTATCAAGTTGCTTGCTAATGGTGTGGCCACACAGCCCTTGCAGACACCAGCAGCACTCTGAGTGCAGCAGCACAAGGACCAAGGAAGGACAAACTGCCAGGCCACCCTACCATAACCACAAACACATCACTGCCCTGGGGCTCATGTCCCTCCATGCCCCCCTTTTCTACTCCTGCACTGCCTTTTATCACATTGGAAGGCTTCATTCTGACTCACTTCCTCTGAAACTCTCAAATTGCTGCTGTATCTGCCCCTTGGAATTGTCAAGGGAAAGACAGATTGCTGTTATCTGAGCCCGATTATCTCATTTAAAAGGTAAGTTAATGATGGTACAGGTCCCCACTTTAATTACTGGGTACATCCATCTCGGAGTGGTTAATTCTTGGCAGTTTTTCAAGAAATTCACTCTGCTGAGAATACACAGGTGTAGGGCAGAAGAGCTGTCTTTATGCTTCACTGGCAGGACCATCTCTTAAGTCTATACACACACTTCTAACAGTCCTGTCCCTCTGCCTTTTCTTTATTTTCTCTTATTAATAGACTAAGGCAGCTTAGTATTTCTGTCATTGATTTATGTACACGCATATACACCCAAGTCAGTGCACATTCCACATCCAGCAAAGCCTGAGAAAATGGGAGTTTTGCAGGATGCTTTCCTGGAACAGGTGTCTTACATTAAGCCAAACTAAATAAATACAGGACATGTAATGAAATATATGGCTCCGGAAGATAACACACAGTCAGCTTTTCACATAAACAGCACCTTTTCTTTTTAAGGACCTGCTGTTTGCCCTAGCAGGAATTGCTTTATCAAAGTGAGACCAAGCAGTCAGTGAGTATTTCCACCAAAGGGCGACCCAGCAGCAGCTCCATCAAAGTGAGACCAAGCAGTCAGTGGGTATTTCCACCCACCAGCAGCAGTGAGGTCCCTGAGAACTCTGAGGTCAGGGTTTAGCAGTATCTCAGCACTGTATGGAGCTACAGGAACCACAACCCTCTTCCTCCTCTGCCAGGTCCAGGCCTCCTGTCACCCCTGGGCATTCCCCCAACCTNCACAGGAACCACAACCCTCTTCCACCAGCCCAGCCCAGCCTGGCAGCGAGGTCCAGGCCTCTTGCCACCCCTGGGCATTCCCCCAACCTCCCAGATGAGCCTGATCCTACCTGTGCCATCTTCCAGATGTCCAAAGTTACAGATCTGGCTGATGTTGTGCACCCAGGCCTGCATCTCCTCCTCGGTCTTGGCCACCAGGTAGAAGGTGCGGTAGGTGGTCCTCACGATGAAGACGAAGTTGTTCTGGAACTCCTTCCTGATGAAGTTGGGCCCCGAGTGCCTGAGCACCTCGCACTCGTTGAGGTCGATGGTGCGGATGGGTTTTTTGGCGTGGCTGTTCCTGTAGTACTCCAGCACGTCGGGGTTCCCGCTCATGCGGCCCCTGCGCAGCACGAACCAGCGCTTCCGCCAGGCCTGCAGGGGACACACAGGGTTAATGCCAGGCACCCACCACAGCAACCAGCCCACAGCATCATGAGCAGGGCTGGAAAACACCCCTCACACACCCACCACAGCAACCAGCCCACAGCATCATGAGCAGGGCTGGAAAACACCCCTCACACAC
>VXBB01016720.1:68640-111033 GCA_013399915.1 Illadopsis cleaveri
ACCAGCCCACAGCATCATCCGGGTTGGAAAAGATACCTCACAAACCCAACACAGCATCATCAGGGTTGGAAAAGACCCCCTCACACACCCAACACAGCAACCAGACCCCACAGCACCAGCAGGGCTAGAAAAGACCTCTGACACATCCACCACAGCATCAGCAGGGTTGGAAAAGAGTCCCTCATACACCCATCACAGCAACCAGCCCACAGCATCATCAAGGCTGGAAAAGTCCCCTCAGCTCACTGAATCCAGTCAGCAACCCAGCACTGCCAAGCCCATGGCACATGGGCCACACTGTGCCCCAATGTCCCACAACCACTTCATTTCATCCCCTCATCTCCCTGATGCCTTAAGTTTTATTTTTCNGCATTGGAGTCATCATCCCTGGAATTCTTGAAGGAACATGCAGATGAGGTGTTTAGGGACACGGTTTAGTGACTGATCAATTCCCTGGGCAGCCTGTTCCAATTTTTAGCCACCCTTTCAGTGAAGAAATTTTTCCTGATGTCCAAACTAAACCTCCCCTGGAACAACCTGAGGCTGTTTCCTCTTGTCCTGTTGCTCATTACTTGGGAGAAGAACCTGAGCCCCACCTGGCCACAACCTTCTTTCAGGCAGTTCTAGAGTAATAAAGGTCCTCCCTCAGGCCTCTCTCCCCCAGGCTGAACAACCTGAGTTCCTTTAGCTGCTCCTCATGGGACTTGTGCTCCATGCTTATTTTCTCTCAGCTTTTATAGTTGCTTTGATAAGGTGGCCAAATTGTGATTTTTATTTGATGCACTGGAGGTTGGAAAACAGGCAGAGGGCTGTCCCTGGGAGGTCAAGATGAACATTCTCCCTTCCCCTCACCCTGCCAACATGATGCAATCAGAATGATCCAACACATCACCACCTCATCCACAGAAGAGAGAACACGTTTTTCTTTGTAAAACCAAAATACCCAGAACTGCAATTACCTGGAAACAAGTGCCTGGGCAAAGGCCAGGGCTCCAGATACCCCGTGCAGCTTCCCTCCTACGGTTTTCAGTGCTATTAGAAGCTGTTAATGAGCTGCCAATTACTTCTGAAAGCCCAGAACAAACCCTAAGGGAGTTGTAGCGCTAAAAATTAAACATAAAACTTCAGCATCTTACAAAAGGACAATTATTTACATAGGCTCTGTCAACCTAAATCAAACCTGGCAAGCAGGGATGTTTTCTGACCCTTGTGACTGAACGTATGGGTCCCATATAGGCTTAAATGAGCTCCTGGCAGCATCAGATGCAGCATCACTCTATAAAGCTACATGCCTGTTTCTAGGCACAAAATAATATGCTTTCCCTCCCTCTTTTTTTTTTTTTTTTTCCCCAGCAGCAGTTTTTATTCATCAACAGTATAAGCACCTCTGTGTTGATTATAGCTGTCACCAACACCTACTCTGAGGGCCAGAAGAAATCAATCCTGATCTCTGGCCCACAGAGAAAAGCCAAAATCAGACACTAGGACCTTTGCCCTTGCCAAACTCCATAAAAACTGTTGGATATGTCATGCCCAAAGCAGCCAGGGAAGGGAGCAGCCAAAGCTGAGTGATGGAAACCTGGGAAAGGTGCAGGGGCTCACACGCTGCCCACAGACCTCCAACAACTGCACAGACACTGGCTGCTTACCTGCCTTCATCTGAGTGAAAAGTTCATTGAAAGAAACATCTGAACAACCACTGCCACAACCTGAATCTCACCCAAGAGCTCTTTGCCAAAGGACTTTGTCACAACGATGTAAATCTGGGTGGTAGCTCATGTCTGAGTTAAAAATCACACTCATTTTGCATCCAGGCTATTAAATCCAAACTGTTACATTTATTTTGGGGCCTCCTGAAATTATTATTTTCTTGATGAAGGAGTGACAGGATGATTAGAAGTTTACATGTCCTCCAAAGCTTTGTGGGCATGAGAGAGAAGGCTGTATCAGAGAAACACAACTACCATCTGACAAGAGCCAACATCAATCTAGAACAATTTCCATCTGCCCCTGGTAAGTGAAACAGTTTGATGCCAAAAGAAAGAAAGAATCTGCAGCAGCATTGGTTGGCCGCCAGCACATTCCTTTGTGTAACACAAGCTATCAGTGTTTTGGTCTTGCTCCTGAATTTTTGACTTCGGGAATTCCAGAGTCGTGTTTGAAAGAAAGAGGAAGAGCTCTGTTTCCATTTCAGTCGGGTTTCTAAGAAAGAGATTGCTCCTTCCACAATCTGACGTCTCTGCTTCTGCTGAGTGAGAGGTGTGAGGTTTAGAGGGCTGCTCCTACGTGTGAGAATCTGATCCACCTCAGCTCTGTCAGACAAAACAGCCATGAGCAAACCTCATCTGAGCTGGAGAACAGCTGGCTAGTGAACAAGGCAGAAGGAAAGCTGAAAAGGTTTAGCCAAGGACCTTCATCACTCACCTTCTGCCTCAGGACCATGTTGTCATTTGTTTGTACAGCAGATCCAGTATTTGAGATCTAAATAATTTATCAGAGGACGTACAAAGCTCAGTGAGGTAAACTGGCCTGAAATGTAATTTGCCCTGTGGGTTTTGATTTTATTTTTTTTTTTCTGGTTTTAACAACAAAGCACAGAACAACCAACAAACCAGCAAATGTGAAATTCTTGACCACCTATATTAATGCTTACAACTCCCCCATGAGGATAATCTTCATTTTACAGAATGAAGCAGAGGGGAAGGGTGGCTGTGTGCTGGGTCCTTGCCTGCCTGGCGGCCTTGCAGCCCTGCTCCTGGCACAGGACATGTGCTGCTCCCCAGGCTCTGGCACTCAAGAGTTTGAGAGGTCACTGATGGGGGTGACTGCAAAACACCTGACCATTTGGGATTGCTCTCATCCCACAGAATCCCTTTTGGGGAGAGGGGAAAGCAGCAAATCCCACCAGGCTTCTCTCCCACAGCTGGTGGAGGGCTGGGAGTGCCCAGTGCTCCTCCTGGCACTGACTGTGTGCCCACAGCTTCAGCCACCACCCTTGGGGCAGGAGAACAGGCAGAGCTGCAGGATCATAGTCCCAGGGGAGTCCCAGCACTTGGGACAAGTTTTCACAGCTTGTAATTTTTCAAACATAAAGGAACAGTTTTTAAACGTATTCCTGTGGAAAAAAGAGTTAAGCGGAACTTCATAGCGTTTCCTATAAAAAGCCCAAAAAGGGGAAGTTAAAATTCATATGTAGTCAGGTTTGTAAGCAGCTGATTCTGAGCCCACTAAGGCCATGTATGTTAACAGAGGTTCCTGCACAGAGCAGGAGGTGTCAGGGCTGCAGAGCACAGTCCCTGCAGGAGGAATCTGTGCAGGAATCAGAGCCAGCTCCCAGCAAACACCCTCGTGTTCCAAGAGGACCTTTTTGGGAGCTCTCTGTGCCTCTCTTTCCAGAGCAAAGGGCCAGCACCACGCAGCACACACTCCTCAAACAGTGAGACCCTCACAGAGGAGCTCACACCCTGGCAGCCTGCAGTGCTGGGTTCTAACACCTGATTTACTCACTGACAGAAATCAGATGAAAAAAACCTCTTCAACCCCCCAGCCCGCCCCCCAGCTGGAGTTATGGTTTTGCGCTTCAGTTGTGGCTGTTGGTCTGCAGCACTTATCAGCTCTGCATAATTAATCTCTCCCTGATGAGGCTGCCTGCTTGTCCCTTCCAGTTTGTGCCTGTGGAGCACTCTGGGAGCAGATGAGCTCACTGCCCATCACTCTCTGGTTTAATGCTTCCCTTGGATTTTGTCTCCCTTATTTTCCACTCAGTTCTCACAAATGTCTTCAGCAGTGAGAGGCTGAAACTCATGGTTTATGACTGGGAAAGAAAAATCAATAAATACTCAATTTCAGAGAGGGACACTCCTCCCTTAGGCCCTTCCTCTGCCTCCACAGGCATGTAATTCTATTTAATCTAGAGAACAGAATAAGAATTTTTTTTGCAGCAAATTTTCTGCCTTTGCCTGGGTGCTTGGAAGGTGAGGGGCATTCTCCACTGTGCTGGAAAGGAACTTCCTCTCTCTTTCCCTGCCTGTTCATGCCCACTGCACCTCTGCTTCCTCAAGGCTAGGGCTCATCTCTGGGGGAAAAAAAAATCTCTGAGTTAAGCAGTATTTCCACACAGAACAACTTTCCACACAGACTGGCACAAATGGTCTGGCTCATCCTCTGCAAAGGGCAACCACACAATGAGTTCAGGGCACCCAGACAATGGATTTCCATCTGCCACCTTCTGACCACGGTGCTTTCACAATGATTCTAAATGAACCCTGTTTCAAGAAAGTCAGTGTGAGCCCTCAGAGGAGACGTGATGGGTGTGCAAGGGGAAACACCTTCTTCCTTTCAAGGTGAGACAGCTACGTTAATTGACTAAAAACACCAGCCAGAAAATTTCCTGCACTTTAAGTGCAATGACGGCTTTGTAATAAAGCACCTCAGAGAACATCCTGTAGAAGCAGAGAGGTGTCCTTTGTTTCTGTTTCTTTACACGAAAGAATCTGTGGTTTGTGAAGAAAAGATGACACACATTTTAAAAAAGTAGAAAAAAAAAATCCCCCAGTCATATGTTGCCTGCTAACCTACACACATTCCCGTTGCCTGCTCTACATCCTGATCCGTAATATTTATGGTGCTTTACATAAACAAACATCTGCCCCTGAATGAGTCACTGCTATTTAATAAACATGAAGTTTCTTTGTTACTCTAATGGGTCTGTTCGGGCATGGAGGGTCAAAGTAAACCCAAAAACTTGAGGATTTTAAGTTCTTAAAATACTTGCAGAAAATAAGCGAGTTCGGAAGGTAAAATCAATAATGAAACCACTTCATTTTGGGGAGGGAGAAAGGAGCCAGACGTTTGGATGAGGAAATATCATTTTACTCATGTACCCCGTCCCTCAATAAGAGCAGTAAAGAACTGTGCTCCTCACAGTAATTTTGATGAGAGGTTTCCCCTGAGGACACTGGCAAGGTGGCACGGCATCCCTTTGCTCCGCATGTGTCAGAAAAACCCTTTTTCTGACTTTGAGATGGGGCTCCTGAGAGATGTTTTAGAAGACTTTATTCCATTTTCAGTCTCATGAGAAGGGTGAGACAGCACAGATATTACAGTTCATGCCATCACAATCACAACCCAAACTATTTCCTAATTCCAATCCATTAAAAGCGTTTCTTGGCCTATCAGCCTTTGCCACACAATGCTGCTAATGCTTCTAAACCAATCATCTATTAAAATACCCCACGTGGGTCTCGCTGCAATACATCTTTCACAGTTCTACTTCTCCAAAATATCTAGTCATCATTTGAAACTTGTTTCTAGTTCCATTTCTCTCTCAACGATGCCTGTCCTATCCCATGGCCTTTCTAAGCCAGCACACTTTATTTCAGAGTTTGCACACAGATGCACAAGGCCATGTGAGCTTTCAGTCAGGCTTTGAGAATCCTCCACAAATCCATTTCCCACACTCGTGCAGGCAGGAATTGCTCACAGGGCTGCAGTGCTGTGCCCTCCTCACTCTCCCCACGGCTCCTGGGTGCCAAGGGGCTCTCCCAGAGAGGAGAAATGTGGGTGCTGTGGTCATGCTGCCCACATGGGTCCCTGCAATGTGCAGGGGAAGATGCTGATGGAGTATCTTATCCCACAAGATCTTGTTGTGGAATGAGATACTCCTGAGTGAGCTCACTGAGTGATGCCAGCTCCAACTAACACTGCCACAGCAGAGAACCACCTCAGCTCCTCACCCAGGGGGCTGGAATGTGTCAGATGGCTCTGCAGGGTCCTGTCCTCACTGTGGCCCCAACACCTGACAGACCTCACTGTTCACCACTGTCCCCAGGCTACTGAGCTGATAAAGCCTTGCCTGTGAAACAACAGCAGCAGAACACCCCAGAAGTGGTGGCAGGATGGCAATCCATTTTAAATATCTTTGTTTAACAGTGACATCCTGCAACAGGCCATCAGCTGCCCTCCCCACTGCCAGCCCAGGGCATCACACCTCTGTTCTTCCTCCTGTTCTGACAGCAGTGGTGCTGAGAGCTCGGAGCTTTCCTTGCGAACAGCTGCCCTGAAAATATGTGCAGGCCTCTCTGAGCTCATTTACAGAAAGTACAAGGATCAATCAATATGAAATTTGACTCATATTTGGGTGCTGAGTGCCATCCCAGGGCAGGAGCCCCAAGGGACCATCCAACAAACCTGACAGCACCTGTGGGGAGCCAGGAAAAGACACAGTTGGTATTAGTAAAGAAAGGAAATAACTCCCCAGCTGCACCTGGCTGTGTTCACTGGGACTAACAGGATGGTAAAGACCATCTCACTTCCAGGAAACAACTGGAATTTCTGTGACTCAGCATCACTGCAAAGCTGTGCCCAAAGTGATGTGGAGAAGTGATGTAAAATCAGGCTAAGGAAAAGAAAGGCAGATGCGGTGTGATATCTGCACAGGTCTGGGAACAGCCACCTTCCATCGGGGCTGCCAGCACCTCTAGTGGACCACCAGATCTCAGGAGGATGCTGCAATGGGTGAACAAAGCCCTGGGTGGAGGGAAGCTGATTTTAGCCAGCTGACCTGTCCTGGGCAGGCAGGTGGGCCCTGTCCCACCTGTACCCTGCGTGCTGCAGCCTGTGACACCAGGCAGGGGGTACCAAAGGACTGGGGCAGCAGGGCTGGACTTGATTCACATCATGAGCACCCTCATGAGCATCCTCACACCCTCTGTTTCATTTGGCCTTCCTTTTTCACTTCCAGTGGGGCTGTGCAATAGGTCACAGCTCAGAGCAGAGTTCCCAGCAGCAACAGACAGCACTGCAGTGATTATTGCCCTTCAAGGACCTCCTCACACCCAGAGCCCTCTGCTCCTCCAGGACAATTTTCCTTCCCAAGTGCAAAATGTGGAACAGTAATTCCTTTAAGCTGCCCCTCAAAACACACCTTCTGACTGCTGCTACAGTTCTGCAAGCATTTCAGCTCCCTGACAGTGAAGGCTTACAGGCAGGACTCTTTACATGAGGATGTTTACAGCCTCCCCCGCTAGCCAAGAGTTTTAGTTCCATATTTCCTCACAGCATGTTTATATGTAGCATTTAAAATGACACAGTTATCATCCTGAATGCAGTTTAAGTTTCTGGAGTGCTTTTTTTCACCTCTGAATGCTGTAGCACTCGATAACTGGTACGTGATGGTTACAGCCTCCATCTGCGGGGATTTGTTCACCTGTCCCAGGACACACCTGCCTCTGAAGTTACACTGTGTTCCTGATAATCCTGCTTCTCCACACACCCACAGGGATGCACTCCCATCTGTGTGTTTGGCTTCAGCCAATCTGCAGTGACACTTCTGCATCTCAAACCCTCTTTTAGCTGCACAAGGTGGGAGAGGTTGGCAGACAGAGATCTGCTGGTCTGGCCTGGCGCCACTCCTCTGGTCAGCTAAAAACCAGAATTTGGATTTCTCAGGATGCAGGATTGGACTTTTTAATGAAACAAGTGGAAAACAGAGAGAAAGGAGAAACTTAATATACTGACACAGGTCTTCCTGGATTTAAACCATTAACTTTGTTATCTGTAAGTGCAAAAAATGCTGCTGAAGCTTTAAGTTGCCAGACAGGAATTCCTATTTTTACATAAAAAGTACTTGTGTAAAATGATCTGGAAACTCTTAAGATCCCCCTCACTTGTTCACAATAAATTAATACTAACTTCAGTAATAAGATGTAATCTTGAGCAGAGGTAAATTTTGATTTCCTAGAATGGCTTTAACCCAAAAGTCTTGCACAGTCTTAAAGGATTTTTGGAAGACTCTGCATGGATCTTTGAGATCTTAATGAAAAATAGGTTGCTGCCAGGTTGTTTAAGAAACAAGAGTTCTGAAATACAAACGCCGGATATAAACATCTGCTGAATAACTGAGTCTAGCTAAGGCACAGGAGTCTTCAGTCATTTTTGGAAACAAGTATAGGAAAATGTATATACCAAAGGGACTGAAGTTTGGACAAATTTTCAGCAAATTTGCTGAACTAATAGCATTTATGGAAGGACTCCAAACCTGCCTTGCTAAGGAAAGGAGTAGGGGCTAATCCCCTTTCTTGTCACTTGCAAGCACAATGTGAATACAGATGTGCAAAGCAGTTAAAGACCAGAAAAAACTGCCTGGAGATTGCGCCCTGCCTCGGGCTATCTGGAGTCCCTCTCCCTCTGTTTTACTTGGAACTGGCAGTTTTCTCAGTATTCTTTACACAAACAGAGCGAATTTTGCTGTTTCACCTTGTTAACTGAACATGTGGTGTGAGGTCAGCAACAGTCGCCAGCCTATCTACAACTGTCTGTGCTCACATGATGCTGCAGCTCCAGCATAAACAGGAAATTGGGCAAAGTGACTCTTTTACTAGGGGACCAGAACACCACTTTTTCTTTTTTTGAAAAATAAAAGTGTTCAACAGCACGCTGTCAGACCTGCTGAAGAAAAGCAAGAGTAGCCAGCAGCAGCAGAATAAAAGCTGCAAGAAGTTTAGGCTGTAGCACTTTTTTCCTGATCAGAACAGTGAGGTTGAGGAAATGCCCCCACATTCGGTGTCCTGCTCAGCTGATCTGGCTGCACAAGGAGTGAGGAGCCTCCACATCCCCTTCAGAAAATCTGGGCTGTTCTTTTTGACATCCTTATTGACTTCACGGCTACAGCCGCAAAGGCTTTGACCTCTGCACTTCATTTCACTCCTAAAATTGCCTGGAGAAAGGAAGTGTGAGGGAGGCAGGCAGAAAAACAGGGAGGAGGAGCACATGTGTGGGAGGGCTTGCCGTGGAGAACAGGTCACTTTTGCTGAAAATACGAATCAACCTTTCTGCACATATGGACAAAGAAAGAAAAATAGGAATAGGTCCAATCTCACAACAGCAGCTATGTAGTATCCAGATGAGCTCTGTTTTTAGGCATTTGGAGGGGGGCACTGATTTAATTGCATGCTCCAAGGTACACAGACTCAGAGATCTCCTGTGGGATCTATATTGGCCTGAAATCAGTCCCGTGGGAACACCCGGCCTTTGCGGTGACATTTCAGCTCCGCTGATGCAAATGGCAAAGCTCCCGTTTGCTCTGAGGGGACCAGGTCCTCCCTCTTGACAGGAAACTTTGAGAAATCCAGAGGTTCTCAAAAATGGAAACACTACATGATGAAATGATCTGAACAAAGGAAATCTGCCTCTGGACTTACAAGGAGCATTTTCTCCCAACCACACCAGAAGATGAACTCTCCCTTCATGGGTCCAACCTGGATTTTGTGGCTTGCCCTCAACTGATTTCGCTCCAGCCAAAGGGCAAATATCTGCTGAGGACTTCAGGCATGGTAAAAGCTCCTGTTAGTGGGAAGGCAGCTGTCCCCATAGCTCTTACCCTGGCCATACCATCATTGTGCAGCACAAACACCCAGCTCGATATGAGCAGGGTGACAAGCTGGGGACCACGGTGGGCTACCAGGACTCCTGCAGGAACACAGAGTATCTGCTGCACTGGGAGAGGAATTCAACCAGAAAACAAACGAATGAGGGTGAGATTAAGTGAAGTTTGGAAAGGTCTGTGTTTGTCCCAGAAATGCAGTTCAGGTCTCTGCAGCCTCCCACTGGAAGCAGTGCTGTGTGATTCAGCTGCTCAGCCAAAGCCAGTCACTGCTGGCCAGATTCCCTGGGCGAATATTTACAGAAAACAAACCAGATTATAAACCAAGAGTTATTTGTCAGACCTATTTAGTAAATATTGTAATTGTATTTAAGAGCACACCAAGTGTGTGGGCAAGGCACAAACCAAAGCAGACGGTGGAATGTGCTGGATGAAGTCTCTACATGGCATGTACACAAGTACTGGTGTTTTTTCAAGGGGGTGTATTTACATGGCCCATGCTTCCTTTAAAGCTGCTTGAGTTGAACCTCAACAACCTCAGCTGAAGGTGCTCAAATGGTTTTACACCCATTTGTTCACTTCAAAGTACATTACTAGAAAACCAGCTACGCTATGGAATTTACAGTTCTATTTTGGTTGCAGTTCTGCAGTTTTCACCTGTCTTCTCATGAACTACATTGTGATGCTTAACCTTTAATTATTCTCTAGGCAGTGTTACATCTCCACACCTGGGTTTACTTCTTCAAAAGCTGTCTTAAATTAGTCTCTGCTTTACACTTGACAGGAGGCAGAGCTAGTTTGAAAATATTTTTAGACTTATTGTTTTGTTCTCCTTAGTTTGTGTAAAAGTGGTCATCACTCACATGGCTCATAATATACAGCACCCACTGCCTGTCATTTTTTATTTTAAAACACATAAATGTTACGAAACATATAAACAATGCTCCTTGTGCCAGGTTTTCTTTTTTCTGTTTAAGAATTCTCTCTGAGTTGTCAGTACTTTCTCTGTTGCTGCTGGGCCCTGTGTGTCATCCAAGGAAAAAGAGTTTCAGGATGAAGGGTTTGAAGGAGCAGCACCCTGTGAGCTCCTCTTTCCTTTATGTTTTAGGTGTGTTTCACAAAGTCAGCTGGTTAAAGTCAGCTCAAGTATCCAAACACTGCTTGTGTAAACTTCCCCTGCTCGGGAGGTAACTGTGCTCTGGGAAGGGACTGCTGCTGGGAAATCCTGCAGAAAAAAATCGCTTTTCTCCTCAGTGCTCTGCCTGCCTCACACCTGCCCGTGCAGCAGAATGCTCCAGGGGAGCTGGGAATGAGCAGCAGGGCACAAATGGCTCAGAGCTGTGCTGCTCACAGGGTCACACAACACCCTGCACCCATAAGGACCATCGAGTCCAGCTCCTGGCCCTGCACAGCACCACCCCCAGGAGTCACACCCTGTGCCCCAGGAGCATCATCCAAACATCTCCTGGACTGTGCCAGCCTTGGTGCTGTCACCACTTCCCTAGAGAGACTGTCACAGTGCCCAGCCACCCTCTGGGTGAAGAAGTTTTTCCTGACATCCAGCCTAAACCCACTCTGACACAGCTTCATGTTGTTCTTTGGTCCTCTTACAGGTCACCAGACAGGGGACCAGCGTCTGCATCTCTTTCTCCCCTCATGAAGAAGCATCTTCATCATCAGCCCTTTCTCTTCTCACCTCCTGAGACTAGTCCTTCCCATTGCAAATCAAATATAGGTTAAGCTTTTTCAGTCCCCTGTTATTGCTGCAGCTTTTGCCTGGATGAGGAGATGTGAAAGTGGCCAGGGCTGGGATATACTGTATGAACACTGCTTTTGAAAAAACTCAGCATGGCAAATAAGGTCCTAAGAGCATATGTGAAGTTTATCTTCATTTCCATGACTTGTCAAACTTCCCTTGCTGAACCAAATGATGAAATCACAACATGTTCAGAAATATTAAATCATTTCCTCAATATCTGAATATAACGGGCTGCAGAAGGAAAACAATTACTCCTGGCACGCTGCACACTTTTAACACTCTGAATTCTGGTATCCCAGTGTACTTGCAGGCTTACCATCTCTCAGGGTGGGTACCTGTTGGTTTTCTCACCCTCTTTTCTTCGTGTTAGAGCCAGGATTAATACATGGGAGTCCCAGTTTCATGTTCAAACTCAGTATTTATTAATTCTTATCTATTTACAGCCTCACGAATCGTGAGTTCTAACTAACAAGGTAGAAAATGGAGGTAAAATGGATGGATCTAACTCTTTGCAAGGTTATTTAAGTGCTAATCACCCAATAATGAGATGACACCTGTATTATTTATATTTCTGACCCAATAATGACCACTCAAGGCCCACAATGCAGACCTTTTTCACCCAATTAGAAAAAAACCACCTGAAACCATGAAGAAGGTGAAGAAGGTGACGAAGAAGGACTTAAGACAATGCCCTAAATCCCCCATACTGCCCCATACATTACTATATACTAAAATCTCAAATCTTGAGATTTTCACCCTGTGAGATCACACAATACTATTCAAACTACACACCCACAACCCCAGCGCTGCCATTCAATTTTGGAAGCCTTTTCCATGGCCTCAAGTCAAATGCAGTGTTTGCTTGAGGGTCAGTGTCTTTTAGCACAGAAAGCCTGAAATTTTCAGCCTCGGGTTCCAGCAGGTACCATCCAACAGCTCCTCACCAGCTGCCCGTGGTCCCCCCTGTGCTGTGAAAGGTCAGCTCCCACACAGGAAATCCTGGCAGGGCTGCTGATGCCAGGGGAGAGCAACACGGCCTCCCCAAACAGAAAGGAGAGAAAAGAGTGAAAAATAAAAGTGCTCATTTCTGCAGAACCCCATGGGTTTCACACCCAGAAGCTGCTGACGAAGATGCAGCTTGCAGGAGGACAGGTCAGCTTTCCTGAGCAGTGCCTTCTCTTTGGGGTTATGTTCATCCAGTTTGACAGGGATTTGTAATGCAGATCTTTCTTGTGAGTACAGCGGGAGTAAAGCTCACTGCCAAACTCCACAAATAGTGGAACAATTTGGGAGTAAAGACAGATTTCAGAAATGAAAGTTCAGCTTGATGTACTGGGAACAACGTGCAATTAATGTGCTCAGCAATGTTTTAAATATGAGCAATGTGGGAGAAGGGTAATAGCTCCCCTTCTATCATTTTTCAACCTGTCAGCACACTGATCTATGAAACACCAAAATGCAGATTCTCAGCAATGTAAACTGGTAAACGTGGTTGAAGGCAGTGATATTCTGCAGCCTATCTGGATCTATGTCCTTTTTAAACAATAAAGCTATCAGAAGAGTATGTGCTTGTGGGATGGTGAAATAGGATCAATGTTACTGTTACAAAAGTGAGGACAATGAGCCAGCTGGGTTTTTCCACTGGCATTTTCAAAAGTGCAGCGTTTATTTCTGCTTTTCTGCAACTTCTTCTCTATCTTTTCTCCTCCCTTCCCCATCCTTTTTTTTTTTTTTTTTTTTCTCTGTGGTTTATACACCCTCAGCTACACCCAGAAAAGGAGGTCACCAGGGAGCAGTAAGGATGTGAATGCAGACTGTGACTGCATCATTTGCTCTGTGCAGGCTGCTGGCTGCCTCTTCTCACCAGGGCTCCCTGGGAGCAGCCAGAGAAAGGATCAGGAAGGAGGAGAAGAGGAGAAGGCATTGATTCTGGACTGCTTCTGTGTGATGAAGCCTCTGCCTTCAGAGGCACTGACTCTGCTTCTGCGTGATGATGGGCCACTGCCTCTGCTGCTGGGGCTCTTTGAAGAGGCACTGGGGGAAAACAGAGACAGATGGGATGTGCTTTAGGGAGAAGGTGCCTTCCTGTGCCCTCCTGGTGTCTGCAGGTAAAGCATTGAGGGATCCTTTTGTGCTCTCCTGGTGTCTGCAGGTAAAGCATTGAGGGATCCTTTTGTGCCCTCCTGGTGTCTGCAGGTGAAGAATTGAGGGATCTTTTTGTGCCCTCCTGGTGTCTGCAGGTAAAGCATTGAGGGATCCTTTTGTGCCCTCCTGGTGTCTGCAGGTGAAAAACGAGGGATCCTTCACACCCAGGCTGCTGTGTCCCATGAAGACGTGGCTGTAAGGGTCTGTCATGCCAGCAAATGGAGAATAAGAAGTGCTGCACAAGCTCCTTGGGATCCCCTTTCCTGCCCATTCCCCTGCCTCACCTCAGTGTGACCTGTGCCCTCCCAGCTGGTCGTGGCAGGTCAGTGCCACTACCTTTGTGCACGGTCACCTAACGCCACTTTGTGCCACCACCTTCTGCCCTGAAGGGAAATAACTATCTGTACACTTGTTCCCCCTGCATCCTGTTGTCTGGGGAGCACCTGGAGCACATCTGGGGCACCCAAAGCACATCTGGGGCACCTGAATCACATCTGGCTCTAGCCCTAGTGAGGCTGCAGTGAGGGCAGCCCAGGATGAGGCAATCCCAACCACGCTGCTCTGTGGGGGTGAAAGGCCCCTCCACACGACCTTGGTAAATGACCAAGGTGTGTTCAGCTTCCCTCTGATGGGTAGAGTTGGTCAGTTGGCTTTAAAACCACACCTCAGCCTGCCAAAATTCTAGAAACCTGCAGAGCCAGAAGTGTACAGTCATCTGCATAGTCTGCAGTGCTTGCACATGCTTCTGAAGGAAGCAAATGGAAGTGTGGCTGATGCTAATACTTGAACTGCCTGAATGCTGTCAACTTGAATTGCAAAACAGGAGCTGAAGTGAAATTCCAGCTGCCTTGGAGTTCCTCTGCTGAATTTTGAAGTAATTTTCAGTTTTGAAGTGGGTTTTGTTGCTTCTAATCCTATAGGAGAGATTACTGAAGACAGAGGAACCAGCAGCAGAAATGCCAAGACAGCGTTACACACTAAGATCTGTTCCAACCAAACTGCAGACACATAAAAATTCCAAACTCTCCACAGATCTGACCATTTCCTGATCAGCTGAGTGTGCAAGCAGAATTCATCCACAGGGCTCTCCCGTGCTGAGGACACTGCACTCCCTTCCCACTCACTGCTGAGCTCTCTTCCTCTCACCAGTGATGCCCCAGCCACAGAATGGTTAAATTACTGAAGGTTTGTGCCCAACAACGTGCTTTCTGCTTGTTTCAAAGAGTACAAATCGTGGACAGTCAGTGCCTTCACAGGCTAAGAAAGCCCTTGCTCAGAGAATTTATCTCAGGGAGGGTGTGGAGACATCCACAACAAAGAAATGTGTGCCACTGAAGCTGCAGGGCTCAGCCTATTAGAGAAAAACAAAGCAGACTTTCCCAGTGGCTGTGGTGCTGGGAAGCCATGCAGATTATTCTTTTTATAACAGGTCTCAAATCCACTTCTGTTTTGGTGTTTTGCCCCCTGGCTCTGCCATTTAGGCTCCTGCCTGATATTATTTTAGCAGGTGGGTATCAACAGGCCTGTTGGTGCCTGTAGGTAGGGATGGGAGAGAGGATGCAGGCTTTGTTTGGAGAGGTCCTTTCGAGGGTGTTTATGTTCTAGGAGCAAAGCAAGACTACAGAATAATAAGGGTTTTCAAAGGCAAGGTTAAAGTAAGAGCTAAAAAGGGAGAGTGGAGAGTCCCAAATGGGCAAGAAAATTGGAAAGACAGGAATGGGAGGAGCAGGAAAGCTGAAGAAAGGACAAACTTAAAAAGAACTACGGGGACCATGTAGAGAAAGGACTGNCTGTAGGTCGGGATGGGAGAGAGGATGCAGGCTTTGTTTGGAGAGGTCCTTTCGAGGGTGTTTATGTTCTAGGAGCAAAGCAAGACTACAGAATAATAAGGGTTTTCAAAGGCAAGGTTAAAGTAAGAGCTAAAAAGGGAGAGTGGAGAGTCCCAAATGGGCAAGAAAATTGGAAAGACAGGAATGGGAGGAGCAGGAAAGCTGAAGGAAGAAGGACAAACTTAAAAAGAACTATGGGGACCATGTCGAGAAAGGACTGGGCTCTGTGGGGACCATGCAGAGAAAGGACTGGGCTCTGTGGGGACCATGCAGAGAAAGGACTGGGCTCTGTGGGGACCATGCAGAGAAAGGACTGGGCTCTGTGGGGAGGACGGCACAGAGGAGAAGCCTCATCCCCAGCAGCTCACACACAGCACAGGAGGCTGAGGGCAAACCCCTGCTCCCAGCATGAGGAAGGCACAGCTCCTCCAGCAAGGGCTTCTCAAAACCAGACCGAGTTTTTACCAGGGGTGGAGCAGCCCCATCCCACTCTGAATCATCGGGCCGCGGGCCGGCCATTGTATGCATTGTTGTGAGGTGTCTCCTTGGCTAAAGCCGAGCAGAAAAGCCAGCAGAGCGACAGGAGGGAAGAGGCCGTCACTGAAATCCTCTGAGAACAGTGAGGAACGATGGCAGACAGTGCCTCACATCCCCGCTCCCACTGCAGGAGCAGCACAGTGTCCAAAACGTGGTGAGATGGGCTCGGCTGGCCAGGGCAGCTCACAGAGTTGGCACCTCTGCCTGCTCCTAAAGAACTGCACAGAGCCCTGCAAACCTCCTGTTTTGCTCGCACGCTGCAAGCAGAGGGCAAGAGCTAATCAGGACTCGTGCTAATTAAGCTGCCCGCTGCTGGGAGAGGATGGGGATGTGGCTGGACGCCAACAGTAATAGGGTAGGCGGGACCAGAGGGCTCCACTGACTCCCAGGGCAGCTCTGCTTTGGTGACCTGGTCCTTTTGCATTTCTTCTTCCCTCTCTTGGGGTGGCCTGGGCAATGAGGCAGGCTGTGCAGCCCTTTCGGAGCCCCTGGTGCCGGCAGGGCTGGCAGAGCTGTGGTGGGACACTCGTGTCCCCTCTGCTCAGCCCCGCCGTGGGCTGTGGCTGCTGGGGCCGGTGCTGCTGGCACAGCTACAGCCTCGTGTTTTTTGACCTTTTACTCTTCCAGAGATAGAAATGGGATTTGTCTGAGGCTTGGAATAACTTCCTGCGATTGTGCTGGAGAGGGCTAGTCTGGCTTGCTAGATAGCTGTGTCTGTCGGGCTGGCTCAGGGAGGGAGAAAGCAAAGCCTCTGCTCCGTGCCTGAGCTGAAGACAGATTTAAAGGAGCCCAAAGACACAGCTGTGCCTTAGAGAAAAATAAGCTGAGAGCGCTGCACATTGTCCTCAGCAGGACAACTGTGCCTGGGTTTGGGCATTAGCCATTACTGGGGAACCACAAACAACCCCACAGCAAATGGTGTCTGTATTTTACAGCGATTCCTCAGATGGTAACTTATAAATCCTCCCTGCATCAGTGACGTGTGTGTGTGTCTGCGTGTGTGGGGAAGGAGGTAATGGTCTGGAAATTGATCCTTGGGGATGATGAGAGCAGCAATGGTTGTGCAAGCTCTCCCTCCTGCTCCACCATCAGTGACCCTGGGCAGGCACTGAGCTGAGCTGCTCCGGTTTCCCTGCATCTTTTGATGCCCTTCTGCATCTCTTTTGTTCCATCTTAAATCGGCTTCTAGCAGCCTTTACAGGTGACATAGCCAGGTTAGATGTTTTCAGCACAACATTCAGCAGATCTGTTGGGATCTCCCAAAGAATTAAGGACATGTACTTCAAACAAAGCCTTCTCTAGGCAAGCTTTTTGTTGTTTCTTGTATTTTGCTCCTCAGTACTCAAACCCACTAGGTACAAGATGTGTGGCAGGGTATTCCTGTGTGACTCAGTCACAGCCTGGCTGCCTCTGACTCTCCTTTCTTGAAGCTGGGAGTAGGAATGGCCCTTCACTGACATTGCTTTGAACAACTGAACACAGAGCACCTGCTGGGCAGGATCCTTGACTGAAAATGGTAATTTTGTACTCCTCTGGCCAACAGCAGTGCCAGCTGGAGATCCCCTGGTGTACACCAAGGAATACTCGAGCTGTGTCCAGCCCAGCCCAGCTCCAAGCCTGGGCTGGAGGTGTCAGCCCTCCCTCCTTGCCACTGCTTGGACAGGACAGGGGTAAAAAATAAACCTCTCCTCACCTCTGCAGAGGTTGGATCTGTGCTGTTCCCAAGTTTCACAGTGAAATAAAAATTTGGATCTTCCTGCCCAGCAAAAACAGAGCTGTCCCAAAGCCAAGTCACGTTTTCTGTTGCCAGCAAGTCCCAACACACGAGTTCAACACACTCAACACTTGTGTGCAAAGACACCATTCACAGGTTTTCAGCCTCAGGGGAATTCAGGGTGATATGTATCAGCAGATGTGATTTATAATATAATTGTATAACACAGTAAGAGGGTAACACTTGAGCCTTTGAGCTTCAGTGCACAGCAGGTCTCAGGCAGCAGAAGGAAGCAGTGCTGGACTGCATTGTTTATCCATTTGCATCAAGTTCTGGCTCCAACATATATTTCACTTACTGCTTTCTAAATAGGAAGTGTCGAACAAACTGGAATTTTAAATGAGGTTTTGTAAAAAAAAAATCTGCAACCCAAACAGTGAAAAATAAAGAAAACCCACCTAGTTTATTTGTAGATAATTTAATTCATTAATTTTAAATCCTTTTAAAAATGTTTAAATGCTTTTGTATGTTTTTCCAATTCTATTCAAATGCAACTTGTTTCAAATCACATAAAATAATCCTTGCTGGGGGAAGGCAAGCTTTTCACAGTGATACCTCTTTAACATAAAAATTGTAACATAAAGAACATGAGTAATTGTATATTAAGCTACACCAATGCCTTGATATTTATGGATGGAGATAAAGCATGCCTGTTAGCAGAAATCAGCACTACATTTATCCTACAAACTCCACTTAGTGGTAAATCATTGCACGTCAACTAATGAAGCTATATTTCAAGGAAATATATGGGAAAGTACCCATGGCAAAAAATGAGACCAAGAAATTACAATTTAATTCAAAGATTTATACCTTGTCATTTAAGTTAATATAAGAATCTGTGTTAACACTACTCTGTGTGAATTAATGCTCTTTTTATAGGGAAACTTCCTCAGGATGACTGGGCTAGACTGGGGAAGTATCATGAGGGGGAGCTGTTGAAATTAAAACATGAATTAAAAATTACCAGTGCTCCCAGACAGAACAAAACTTGCAGCCTGTGATCAATGTTGCTGCATGCAAGGCCCTTTTTCTGCCCTCGTGGATGTCAAATAGACATGTTTTTCTACAATCATGTATGTCAAAAAGACAGTGATGGACTGTCACAACCCAGGGCATCTGTTAACCCACAGATTAAAAGGTGTCTGAGGGCTAAGAAATTAATCTTTCTCACCACACCCCATTTCCAACAAGTGAACTCGGTTATTTTACTCGTGGTGTAGCAGGCAGCTGCCGCGTTTTCACAAGGACTCTGAGAACAATGCAAATGAACAGAGTCTTTGGAGCTTCTCATGCACATCGGGTTTTCTGGGCTCTCAGTGTTCACAGACTCTGAGCTGGTGGCTACAGTACAATTCAGACACAGCTGGAGTTTTGTCTAAGAACAAACCTGCAGATATGCCTGATAGCACTTCACCATTAAAAAGCCCCAGTCATGGTTTATAGGCAGCAGTTCACACTTTGATGAGCACGTGTGAAGTGGGGCAGCACTGGGGTTGTCTTCTAGGCATAACCTAATGGAGCGTGCAGGTGTGAGAGCAGTCTCACCATAAAGCAAGCAACAAAAAACCGCCCCAAATAAACACCACAAAAAGATATGAAACACTGCAGCAGCTCCCTGTAAGCTCAGGCTTTTCTCTATTACACCAGGAAAGCAAAACCCAGAGGAGAATGCCTGTTACTCAGAGTCGTTCACACTGCAGATCTTCTTCCTTACAGTTTCCCAACTCATCACAAAGCATCCCAGTGTTTTTGCATCCACTGCTCTTGGGCCGCCGGCAGCAATCCTGACACACACTGTGCACTGCAACACAACCACAGGCAGGCATCCCACACCACGGCCCTGCGTTTGACACACATGGCTCTTCTGCATCGAGAGGCTCTCTCACAGGAACAGACAAATTTCACATCAGCAAATGCTGGAGTTCTGGAAACTGAGAATTTCAGGCTTTGTGTCCTAAAAGGCACTGACCCTCAGGCAAGCACCACATTTGACCTGAGGCCGTGGAAAATGCTTCCAAAATTGAGTGATGGCACTGGGATTATGGGTGTGGANTGGTGTCCCGTGCATTAATCCCGCCTCTAACAGAAAGGAAAGAAGAAACCCACATACAAAGATGTGACATCACCCTGAATGTCCGTGTGCATTCTCAGGAAGTTTCTGGAATTCTCTGCACAGAGCAGCCTGGCTCCAGAGCTGAGAGCCTCCTGCCCCATTCTGGAAGGTGACACCCTTCACCAGTCCCTTGGTGTCACTGTCTGACCCAGTTCCAGGTGCAGGGAGCTGTGCTGCTCCATCACCACCTGACAGCCAAACTCCACAGGACCTGCCCTGCCTGCAGGCCAGGGACGGCGGCAGCAGCTGGAAGCAGAAGTGTGAAGTTCACACTGGCTGGTTTTGCTAACTGAATCCCATAAAAAGTGATGTGAGATAAAGGCTTGTTTGAGCACAGAGCAAACAAACACTATGTATATCCTGAGCCTCAGCACAGTTAGAAGAGTCTCTATCTCTCACATCCAAAAGATAACTCTGAAATTCAGCCTGACAGAATCTCTTCTGTCAAAGTTTCCTGAGGGTAAAAAAAAAAAAAGAAGTCCAAGCATTTATGACCAAATAATTTGCCCTTCAAGTTTAGGTCCCAGTTCCAGAAAGCACTTAAGCTCATGCTTCACAGCAAGCTCAGGAATGGTCTTTGACCTCATTTAAACTAAAATTTAAGGAATTGAGCGTGCTTATTTTTTTGCCATTGTCCAAGTTTTCCCTGCCATTTTTAATGCCCAAAGTACAAGTAGCACCTGGCAAGACTAAAGGAGAATCTTGACTCCAGCTAAGTGAAGTGCTGCTATTTAACCATATTCTCCCTTCAGAGACAGGGAAGATTTTCTTTCAGAAAAAAGCTGTTTTACAGTGGGTATTTAACACACACATTTTGTATGGTATGAAACCGAAGGGACACTTCCTCTCCTAAAGCAAAAGTCATGCACCAAGAGTCAAGCAAGCACCATGCATGAACGTGAACATGAGAGGGAAATCTTCGTGGGTATTCAGTGTCTGACATCTAATAATTTTGACTTGCAAATGGGCCATAGAAAGCCAGCAGCACAATTAACCCCTCCCTGTCTGGGAGCTGCATGGGAAGAAGTTTTCCCCTGGTTCAGCAGAGAGAGGCACCTGCAAGCCTTGCAATGGTCCCTGAAGTATCTGGAAGTGGTGGAGGTATTTGAAAGAAGTGTAAATGTGGTACTTGCAGACATGGTTTAGTGGCTTGGCAGTACTGCGGGTGATGCCTGGGGAAGGCTGATCTGAAACAGAGANCTATGATTTTGATGTTTTTTATCCAATCTAAATGATCCTGTGATTCTGTAATAAGGGATCTTGGCCTGTGGGACTCGAGCTGTGTAAATGGAAGAGCTGTTTGTGCTCTGAGTAAGGAAGTTTACATCTGACCTGCAGTGAGTGTGTAAGGCTGCAGAAGAGGAAGGGCTTTCTCTGCTGCTGCACTCAGAGCAATCTCTCTTTTGTCTAAAGGCCACTGTGGCTGTGACTCACACACAGCCATCAGACTATTAACACTTTTATTCCAGCTAGTTATTTCTGGCTTTCGGCAGTCATAATACCTAAATGCCTAGAGTGCTTCCAGGGTAACTATAGTAATTGCAAAAACAAACAACAGCAGCTCGACCCATGGGTCAGCTGAAGCCAAACTCTGAATCACACACTTTTTTTTTTTTTTTTTTAAACCTATAGTTATGAAAAGGAATTTCGGCTGGACAACAGGGCAGTTCTTTTCCTACCACCTCAGGGATGCTCAGCTCAGCACAGATGCTGTGAGTGCTCACCCCTCCATGAGCAGAGGGGTGGGTGCTGCACAGCCCCCCTGAGCAGCAGGAGCCCCCAGACAGAACTGCATCAGACAGGCTCTGTAAATCCACTGGGGGCTGACGGGCTGCATAAATGATCCCTCTTCTTCTGGGTGTTCATGATCTCTGTGTTTCAGAGAGCTCTGAAGTCAGGAGACTGTTCAAGCTCTAGACCTCCCTCACACTTCCAGTTCTTCCTGCAGCAGGGGTCAGTTCACTCTCAGCTGTGTCAGTAATTAGTAACCTCATGTCAGAACGTGTAGGGCTTTCTAGAAGAAGCCATCATGTAGTCAGATTAATTACCTTGCATCTCAAAAATGTCACATTTTATTTTTAACCAAAACACATTTGCTTATGCAAGGCTCCTTTCCTTATGCTGCTTCACCATGAAGGGTTGTTCAACTCCTCTCCCTCTCTAAAACAAGTCAAAAATCTACTATCTATTTTGATTGTTTAGGATATTGTAAAGACAGATGCCTCAGTAGCCAAACAGTTCTCTCAAGTACATAACCCAAAAGGTAAAGTGCAATGTGAGAAACCAGATCTATCACAAATAATGAGCAAATATATTATAGCAGATAATACATATTTTAAAGATAGACAATGGTCATTGATCCTTCAGTTGTGCTTCAATTTATTTCCTATAAAATCAATTTTGTTAAACTAGAGGTGTGTATTATCAGTAAATAAAAAACAGAATACAATGGAGCGAGACCTTTATGATTCACTAGAAAACCATGAGAAAGAAACCACCAGTCTGGAAGCCTCAAACCTTCCAGCAGAGTAAGATGCAATAAAATGTGCAACAGGAGCAGCCAAGCTGACTTGCAGACACCTCCCAGTTCTCTAAAGCTGTGTGCCTCATCTTAACTGAACAAGATTTAAATTAAATCAAATCCAGAATCTCAAGGTTGAAAAAACCCAACCTAATACACTAAAGAAGAAAAGGAAAAATATAATGAAGTTTTTGTTTCTTCTTCTGGCTTTCATTAGAACACACCAGTGCAAAATGCTGTCTACAGACACGAAGCCAGAGTTGCACAGAGGACAGAAATTCTGTGCTGCGTGGGCTGAGAGAATTCTTGCACACGATACCCCAAAAGGGTGGCCCTGAATGAGAAAAGAGATTTTCTTTTAAGGTGTTTCCCTTGTTGCCTGGGTGCTGTTCACAGCAACAGTGCAGGGAACAGCACACAGAAAGGACATTGTAAAACCATGTAAAACCACTGTAAAACCACTGTAAAACCAAGGGTGCTGTCAGAGCTAGCAGGGATGGGCACCGTGGAACCTTTACAGCTTTCTACTGTGGATTAACTGATGTTTTGAATAACAAATCTTTTTAATTTCATAGGGAAAGACAAGGTTTATCCTTGTGCCATTCCCCATGTCCTTGCTGGTTTCCAAGGGAGGAATAATGCAGGAGGTTCCCTTCAAGGAGAAAAAACCAAGCCAGCAAAGTCCCTTTCCCTGATCCCTCCTACCCCAACAATGCAGAATATTGTTGGGTAAAAATGGAGTCACACTCACAGGCAGCAGATACAAAAGAGACTTCTGAAAGCAGTGGTTGTACACAGAAAGCAGCAACTGCTTTCCTTTTTTTAGACTTCATGCTTATTTGTTTAAACCACTAAGAGACATTTGCATGTCACCCTTTTCTGGTCAGACGTGAAAAAAATAACACAGAAATAAATGCAAGAGCAAGTAACACCTCCTGCTAACTTTCAAGTTCAATTTTAACTCATGAAACCCTTTAGTGAAGATCCCTCACTTGATTTTATGCTTTCAAAGAAGCAAGGATTACGATCAAAAACGACTTTACCAAGAGGTGGAAAGGAACAACAGAACCCCAACTATTATCTTTCCTTATTTTAAACCTCATCCCACACTTGACACAAATTTAGAACTGAATGCGGAATTACTCCTACTCTTCTCCTTCACTTATGACTCTTTCTTACCATGTTTTTCAGCCAGGGAGATTGTAAATGTTCCCTGGTGAGGAGGGTCCAGTGCAGCCAACAGCTTGTTTGGGGTGTGCTCAGGTCGGTGCTGCTGCTGTGCTGACTGACAGTCCAGACTAATTTAATCTCATTGCTACACTTAAATTCAGCCTGCTGGGAGGTAAAACACCCCCTGGTCAGGACAGAGATGTGTGTTACACCAGCAGCTATGCTAAACCAGCCAGGAATGAGTGGATTCCAAGCCCTGACATTGCAGAGGTTTTTCAGGCACAGAGTTTGCCCGTTCAGAGGGCACTGGCCCAGAGCTGGAGGTTTTAGGAGATTTTAAAAAGCAGGCTGGGAGAGATGGCAAAAAGACAAGCATAAATGTGAGCTTGTGAGCCTTCAATTCTAGTATTTCTGCAGATAGAAAAGCCTTTTCTCAGCAGAAAATGTATTTTTTATGGTGTTACAATGCCCAGGAAGAACTATATGGTGATGCTGTCTTGATGTTTGTGTTAAAAGTCAATGCAGAATCCCAGGGAGCTGTTTTCCAGGGATATACCATGGGAAGTGCCTCTTCCATTCCTAAAGACTCTGATTTAGAGGGAAGAACACAGAGAGAGAAAACAGTATCACATGGGAAAATTAAGAATGGCATCCTGGCCTTAGAGAAACAAGGAGAAAAAAAATTATTTTCTGACTCCAGCAGGTTAACAAGAATAATCAGACACACACACAAAGCCACGTGTCCTGTGCATGGTAAAGATAAGCAATACAATGTGATGTCTCAAGCCAGGGAAGTTTGTTGAAAAGCAGTCCAACCCCAGAGGGCTGATGGGCTGACTGTAAGATACAGAGGAATACTGCAAAAGCTTCCAAAGAAGGCAAGGAAGGTTTTGATGACACCACTCCTTGCCCAGCAAACCGAATTTTCTCGGGGAAATTTCAAGGATTGCAACAGACAGAGGAATTTCACACAGTGGCCACTTTCTGATTTCACACTCAGTGGGTGAAATCGATGGGTCTGGTCTGTGCTAAGCACAACCCAAAGAATTTTGCTCTGGCTTTGGCCCTCCCTGTGGTGCTGCCATCACTATTCCTGTGTGCAGTCAGAGCAGGAGCTGGACAGAGGAAGACTTGAGGAGAAACACAAAGCATTTCTTTTCGCCAGGCAGCTCCAAAACTCACAGTATTTGCTCAGCAGGGCTCCAGGAGATTTTCAAGAAAAATCAACCGTCCTGACTTTTCTGGAATTCCAATGTGCTGCTTGTTTCAGATGAAACAGTGCTAGTGCCATTATTTAATGTTCCTATCAATGAAAGACTGTGTGGTGCTGATTTTCTTTCACCCTCTCAGCATGGACACTCAGACTAACTTTGATACTCCTACTACCTTTTTACTGTGGATCAAACCACCATCAAAGAACCCACACAGGAAACAAAAAAAATTTAGATGCTTAAATAACTTACAGAATCGAGCCTGGGAGCAATGGGATGTTTGTAGCTGTGTTACTCAAAAGGACATTTCTAAACCAATAATGCAGCAGGGTTATGATGCTGCCCCCTTTTGCACATTTCACCCTGCTTTAAAAAAGTAAGAATTTGCATTATCTTTTTCACTTCTGAAAAAAAAAAAAAAGTTTGAACTGTCTTGCAATAATTTATTCATGCAGTGTAATTAAGCAGAGAATGTGACCCAGCCTGGCACAGGCAGGATTTCCAGCTCTGTGGTTTTTCACCTCTGAGACTATTGACTATTTGCTTGCCAGTAATTACCACAACCATCTCCTGCTTTGAATTCTAGTACAGAACAGGGTTTCCAATTAGTTTCCTTACACTTAAAAGGGAACTTAATTTTAAAACTCAGCTTGCAAAACCATCTGCAAGTTTTTCTTCTTGCTTGTTCACCAGCTTGGGTGTCATTGGTTTCTGTCTAAAATGCCCTGGCCAGCATTTCCTTTCAGTCCCTGAAGTATTTTTTTATGTTGTTTTTTAATACACCCTGTGCCTAAAGGGGACAAATGCTTGGAAGTGTTTACATTTTTCACTTGTTTCTTGGAAATCATGACCCACAGATAAAAAGAATACCTCTGCAACAATAATTTGGCACTTAAAGAGCTTCTGCTCTTACTGATTGTTTGAATTAATTTTTTTAAACCCATCACAGATGTTCATATTTTGCTCTGTGACTTCCTCGTTACTTTAAACAAATTGAGAATGATGGTGTTTACTAATATTGCATTGCTACTGTCATGAGATCATAATAGACATAATTTAAACAATGATTTATTGAAAAAAAAGCAAATGGAATTTTAAGCCTAGCTAGGAATTTGGGGTATTTGACTAGTCATCTTTCAAGAAATCCAAAATAAATGCTTTAAATATGCCATAGGACATTTCTGTCTATCTCTCTGAATGCTAATATTGATCCTGTAACCTCAGTCTCATCTCCACAATGGTTTACTCCAATTTTTTACTAAAATTAGGCAGAATAATCCAATTGCCTTGACTCCAGCTGGATTAGGACTTCATGTTTGCTTAATCCAAGGCTCCTTCTCCATGCCTGATTTGTGTTTGTTCCTATTTGACCATTAAAAGGAAAACTAAAGCTTTTCTTGGGTCCAAAATCATGTGCAAAACCAGACCCATAATGTACAACCAAAGCTGAAGATGAATGAAGCACTAAAATCATCCCCCTGCCCCTTCCCTGTCCCACTTCTTGCACCCAGTTTGAAAAACTGGTGTTTTTGCAGGCCGGAGCACTCTTTACTGTTTCTCAGGATATTTTCACTTTTGTTCTTTTGCTGCAATGTCTCTGTGCAGAGAGACCTGCATGCTTTCTAATCCACACTTAAATCAGGACCCATGACATAAACCCATGATTAATTTCACACCTTGCTTCAGCTCTGAGGTAGAAATTCTGTTTTCTCACAGCATTGTGTGACAGATGTCACCTGTGCCCTGTGTGTCACAGAAAACCTTCTGAGGGAGAGACAGCTCAGCCCTTCCAGACTCTTTTGAGAGTCTTACAAAGACTTTGCTTGTATTTACAAGCAAAGCAAATGAAGTAAAATATCAATAGCCCAGGTGGAGATCCTTCCCAGGGCAGCTTTCAGGAGAAAAAGAGAGTTACTTGCATTTCTGGGAGGTGGTTTGAAGCCTTAGAATACTTTCTTGTTCGTTGTTCTCCTCTACAAGGATTGCTACTTTGCTTTGGCAACAGAATTTTCAGTTTAGCAGGCACACAAAGGTGATTTGTGGAAGCTCCAATTCAGCAATGTCACCTCCTTAGCTGTTTAATGAACCAGCACTCCTTTCTTTGCATTCCCACACCACAAAGCTGCAGCCTCTGTCCTGGCAGCTCCAGAGCTGCCTGTGTCAGACACAGCTGAGCAAAGATTGTGCCTGAGCACAGATCTGGTGGCCAAAAGTACCAGCTCTGCATTTCCAGCCATGGGAGGGTGTAACTGGAAGGGAAACCCCCCAGCTGCAGCCAGGCACTGTTTCCACAGAGATTTATTACTGAAATATATCAGTGGCTTCTGATCCTTGACAATCTCCTCCAGAACTCTCTGCTTCTGCCTTGGTCCTTGATTAATTAAGGGCTTAGCACTGTGAAATTGAGGATTTTTTCCTAACAGCATTATATCCAGGAAAGAGCAATTAACAGGCTCAGGATTGAAATCACTAAATGCACTACACACACACACACACACACACACACCTGGAGTCATTCCACTGAACTAAATCCCTAATTAATGGTGGTTTCACCAAAAAGAGGAGCAAATACAGTAATAATGGCAAGTCAAATGTATAACACTGTGAGACAAGGGTTTTGAAAGAACAGAGACCAAATTTGCCAAGGCCTCCTGTATTAGGATAACCCCAGCTCTTCTCTCTACCCAGCTGAGATCTGCCCAGCATTTACCACAGTTCCACCCTGACCTTAGTGAGATGCTGAGCATTATTATCACCATGTCAGAGCTCCCTTCTGACACAACAGGTGTTTGGTTAGAAGTTCATCAAGCCAACGTTTATTTTTAACAATACCAAGAGGCACTGGAGCCCCCGTTTGTCTCCCTGGTGTGGAATTCCCTGCACGCCCTGTCCCTGCCCTGCAGCTCTGCTCTTTGCTGACTAACAGGAGTGTCTGCAGCCTGTTCCCAGAGCAGAGCTCTGACTGGGAGCAGCAGAGGCAACACCCTGCAGCAGCTCAGTGAGAGATAACTGCTGCTTTTAGACAATATTCTCAAGGAAGCTGCTACAGGCAGCAAGGGGATCTGCACTGGCAGTGCCACAAGCAGTTTGTGCTTCTCGCAAGATCTTTCCACAATAGAAAATGTTTTTTTTTCCAGGGCTTTGGGCATTTCCCTTTGCTGCTCTGGAGGCTCCTCCAAGGTCTTCAGCAGAAACATGCCAGGCCTGCTTCCATCATTCCTGTCAGGCAGCTCTGGCCTGGATCTGACAGAATGTAAGGGACACACAATTTTCCAGACAGCCACTGATGTTCAAGCATGGAAGAAACATCGTTTGATTATTGCATTCCGACTACTTCATTGCACAAGCATGTTATGTACAAAAAAGTTTTTCATAACTCATGGTGGGTTTCACTTTTTCTTACTTAACTCTTTTATTGTAAGCATGTGCAATGCCCTCAAAAATAATTTTTGTTGAAAAAAAAAAAAAGAGCCAGCATAGCACAGTTTTTAACATCCTTCTGCTTCTTTACAATAAGACAAATGATCATGAAGTTTAAGTTTTCCCTTTACTAGTTTAAAACTTTCCACTGTATCTCATATTATGCTGAGAGGTACTTCAGAGAGTTAGATTGTAAAAGCAGTGAATAGAGACCTGGATTTTTTGTTGTTGGTTGGCTTCTGTATATAAAGAATTTAAGTATGGAAAATCAGAATATTCTCCTTGCTAAACACTCTCGACAGGTCCTGCAGTGAAATATCCCCAACCATGCAACCCAGTCCACCACCTGGTGCAAAGAATTTTCACAAAATTACTGTCCCAATGATGGGCCAACAGTATCAGTTAGGAAACTGGGAAGTCTTAGTGCAGGCTCAAGGGACCACAGTAAAAACAGGAGGGATTAAAGAATCTCATTGTTTGCAATTGGAGTGAATACACCAAGGTCAAGGGAGACACAAAATCTGAACTATGCTCTTAAGATCTGGAGACAGCAAAAGGAATATTTTATTATTTATCAGGATAAGTAATTATAATTAATAATGATTTGATTTAATTATTATATAAGAATTATCTTCTTTATCACTATTACTTATTAGGGTAATGTGTGGGAAAGCAGGGATCACCACTGCTTGTGCTGCTGCTGCTTAAATCCAAGGGCTGTCTGCATTTTTACTGGCACAGCTGAACTTCAGGTATCTGCTGGCATGAGCATGCCATGGGAACACTCTGATATCGATAAAAACAACATTGTTCCCAGTTTAGTTCATACTGCTCCAGAAACAGTTAAAAGATGTCACTCAGCCCAAGAATATCCGAGATGTTTATCAGCCTAATGAGGGTGATGTGAATTCATGCATTACATCTCTGTGGGTTTCCTGCAGATTACTTTGGAAATGGAGCTTCTTGGAACAAGTCAGTGGCAATCATTTCATCTGTATTACACACAAACTGGTGACTGAAGCTGATTTTTGCTGTATCACTAAATAGGGATTATTGGAATTTCCTAAAGGAGTATACTGCTCTGAATGAACAGCCTGGAAAGAAAAAAAAGCAGCTTCTAACACTGGTGTGCTGAGTGGCATCACGGTGTGACTGGGAGCTGTCAGTGGCCACTGAGCTATTAGGGGTAAAGATGCTTTTTCCTGGATCCAGCCATAAGTGCTTAGGTGATTTCCAAATGGAGCCCTCAGGACTCACAAACAGCACGCAGCAACACAGATCCTCTGGAAAAAGCCAGCTGCAAACAGTCCAGTTCTTAAACAAAGAGATTTAGAGATGTTTTTCACGATTTTCTAAGGTTTTTTTCCTAAAACTCCCAAAGAGTTGAAGATGTTGGGGAAGGTGCAAGTCACACAGGATGCACATGAAGTATCTCTGGCTGCTGGACATCACTGCTGGGAGAACTGAAATTGTAGGAAATAACCCCAAAACATGCCAGCAGCGCTGTTCTGTGGCCAAAACCACGAGGTTTTCCTCCCCAAGAGACACCAGCTCGGCCAGAGAGCTGCTGCCCCAGGCAGGAGGGGTCAGGGATGTGACTCTGGTGTCACTGGAGTGGCAAGGACTCCTGGAGATGGGCTCTGCTCTGTTTGGAGAGGGGAGGCTGTCGCCCTGATTTTTCAGCCTTCTGATTGTTTTTCATTCCTACTGGAGTTTTCTCACATTTGTAATGAAAACAAAGACTGATGTTTAGCAAGTAACACATTCCTTCCAAGGGGAATAACAAATTGATGGACTGCTGGTTTGACCAGTGGGGTCTGAGGGATGTCAGCCTCGTCTCCCCAATCGCTGGTCCAAGTCCAAACCCTATTTAAACTCTGAACCCAAAAATAAAGGCCTTCTTTTTCTCAGCCTGACAGGTGAGTGTGGTTCTTTTTGTGTCCTTTTGCGACAGGAGACAAAGGCTGGTGGAGGAGATGGCTGCAGTGCAGAACAGCAGAAATGAAATCCTGCTGTGGGAAGCTCAGTGTGCAGGGCAGGAAAGCCCCAGATGGGAGATGGAGGGCACAGCTGGCACCTGTGCCAGCACAGGGCAGGGCTCTGTGCCTGCTGCAGCCTCACCACCACTCTCAGGTTAGGAATTAGCATCAGATGTGAGGAAGAAGTTCTTCACTCAGAGGGCGGTGAGGCACTGGAAGTTTGCCCTGAGAGCTGTGGCTGCCTCTTCTCTGGAAGTGTTTAAGGCCAGGCTGGATGGGGCCCTGAGCAGCCCGATGTGGTGGGTGGCATCCTGGCAGGGGGCTGGAGGGAGATGATCTCTGAGGTGCCTCCCAAGCCAAGGCATGCTGTGGTTCTGTGTTCTCACACAGCCCTGGTGCATAGCAACTCGTCTGCTGGGCCATCTGCTGAGCTGCCTGCTACCAGAATTAGGACTGCAGCTCCTCATTCCTGCCTGCAGCCTTCCAAATCTTCCACCCTCCTCACTGCAAACCTTCTCCTCCTGCTTGATCCATTACATCACCCATCCTCAGCTGCTGGCTGTGGGACAGGAGGTGTTTGGCAGCCTTTGCACTGTCCCTCACCCCTCAGATCAATACCCTCACCTGGGGACAAGCATTACATGCACTCTGTGATCCATCACTGCAGAGATGGGGCAGGAATCCCCCAGCCAGCAGCCAAAATGCTTTTGCATTCTGTATTTCTAGGTCCCCAGCACACTGTTGGCCATGAGTCATGCAAATCTTGCAAAGCAAAAATGGCTGCAGCATGTATAGATTTCATCTCTCAAATAGAAAGTGAGAGGTTTCAGTGACAGTTTACTCTTTTTAAGAAGTTACCAGTTTCTCTGCAACTCTGCTTTTATTTCTCACCACAATTCTATCTGGCTGAAATATCTTTTTGTGGAAAATTTTGTGAGTGAGATGTTAACACAAAATGAACTGAAACTGTGCATTTGAACATGTTCATTCCCATTCATTGCCTCCTGCTTCCAATCTCGAGCTGGTAAATGCTGCAGTTCCCATACCACACATCATCTCTCCCAGTGTCACTGGAGCTCTGATAATAATGTCACCAGGAGCTCTGACAATAATGGGGGTTTCCACTGGGATGCCAAATCCTCCCACCTGCTTTTCTCCTCGCACTCCCTTGTTGCTGAGGACCTTGATCTGCATTCAGCCAATTCATAGACAAGCTAAAGAGAAAAGCCTTGAGTTCAACTTGACATTCAAGTTCAGTGTTTACAGGCAATGAGACATCACCAGTCACAAGGTACTGTTGTTACTAGTAAAGAACATGCAGGAAAACAGTTCAGATCATTTAAATGTTCCCCATAAATATGGTCATAATGGCTTAGAATTTGAGAGTACATTTTTTAGCTTCTGGTTTCTCTCTAAGCTCCTGTTTTGCTAAAGAACATGAGGTGCTGTTTCTATTTCAAGGGTTTTTTTTTTTTTCTGATGAGTCTCTAAGTAATGAAACGTTTTCAGAGAGGACAGAGAGGTATTCCAAGCAGATCTGTGCAAAGTCATAAAGGCAAATGAAAGCTTCAGCTCTAACCCTCCAGTCTGACTGTGCACCTGCCTGCTTCTTAAAGCCACTGTTTCCTTGGCCTTTCTGTTCTATATGGGTGCACTTGACTCTGGAGGGGAGAAGTTTCATGCTGGATGGAATAGACTCAGCTGTGCTATAAACAGCACATTTTGTTGCTGCTGTTGCTGTGCAGGCTCAGGTGCCTTTTCTTGTTATCCCAGCAAGGAGCCATGAGGATTGTGCACCATGAACTGGATCTGGAGAGATTCTGCACAGCCATGTTTCCACTCAAAACAATACTCTGACTGCAGCAACCCGAGCTGGGAATCAGAAGTGACCAGCTGCCCTACAACTAACTGATCTGAGGCTTTATATCCATTAATAGTGTAAGGTCTCACATCTGAGAGCTTTCCTCTGCTCCTTATCTTTTATTCGTATGCATGAATTAAATAATGACTAAAATCTACAACAACATGCTCATACAGAGATCCCAGCTCCATTTCCAGATCCAGTAAACCCGAGGAACGAGTCAAACTGAAAGCTGTCTGTGGGTGCACAGGAGTTCTGAGCACATCAGAATTAGAGCCAGTACTGCTGATGCCCTCACACAGCCGAGGCTGCTGAGCTGGAGGTACACGGTTCCTCAGACCTGTCAGTGGAGTGTCTCTGTGCCTGCCCTTCTCCAGCTCTGTGCTCTGGAAAGGACTGCACAGCTGCAGCTTCACACAGGCTCCCCTTGGCTCTCCACCTCCCAAACCTGTGCTGCCTGTTCTCTGATGCAAGTTCCACTGAAGCATCCCTGACCCTGCCACAAGGTAAGTGCACACCGAGGGGAGTTTGTAGTGACTGGGAGCAGAAATGTAAATGTGCTTCATCTTCATCCAGCCAACCACAGCTTATCTGAGAGCTGGCCATGCCTGCCAGCTCCTGCCCTGGCACGATTTCACCCAGTTTAACAACCAAACTGTTTGTCCCAACAAAGAGCAAGGGCAAACATCCCTGCAGCCCATCTGAACTGCTCTAAAGGATGAACTGCTTTCCTCTACCCACCAGCAAAACAAGTTTGCTTGTAAGGTTTAGAAGATCATTTCAAGGACCTGGAAATACAATGAAAGGCAAATAGGTCCCTCAGGAGGACAACAGAACTGCAGAGGGCATAATTCATCCTTCATCCCACTTAGCAGTGGTGCTGTTGCTGGTTAGAACTGGGCAGTTTGCTGAGCACAAGCAGCACAGCCCTGGAAAGGACAAGGCTGTAGGCTGCTCTTCTCCCAGCTGCAGGCTTCTGGGGAGAAAATGCCTGGTAAAATCTTATTCACTCCGAAGAGAGATAAATCATAATAATTGCACTTCAGGGTTTGAGATAAATGCAGTCTCTGGCAAGGGTGAAGGATTTGACAGAGTCCAAATGAGGGTTTGAATTCCACAGGGGACAAGAAAGCCTCTAACACCCTCTCCTTCAGCGTGAGCCTGAACACTGGCTGTGGCAGAAAACAGCCAATTGCGGCAGCAAACTGGTGATGAAAGTAAATAAACAACCCTGATGGATCCTAAACGACTTGATTGTTTTCTGACACAGAAAGTCGGACACATCCCAAGGTCTGAGGCATTAGGGGTTGGCTTGGGGCTGAAAATTAGGAAAGTATCTTACTAAAAAAACAGCTATTCTCATCCTTCGTATTAAGAAACGCTCCCAGTCATTCAGGTTCCATCCCTTCATTCAAGAAGCGTTAACAAAGGAAATTTTAAACCTTGTGCAAGTTAGGATCAAGTCTTGTTGCATCTTTGGCTCTCGTTGTGCCTCTAACTTAATCCTCTTCTACAAATCTTATGCTAAACGTGGGATTTTCTGGAATGCTTCAAATCCAGAGGTCTCTTGAGTAGGGGGAACTCGTTTGTTTGCAGAAAAGTAAAGCATTTGTGGAACTGCAGAAATAACACCAAGAAATCTCTAATAGGACTGCATGAACTGCTTAAGGCTGCTGCTGTGGGGCTTCTTCCCTACCACACACAGAAATGAGAGGAGTCATATTGTGTCACGTGAATAATCTGTTTATAAGTAAACATATATATATATTTAAAGAGGAGATCCAGATTAATTACAGATCTGCTGAACTAACTAACTCAGGGCTCAGGGCTGTCCCATGTCCCACCTCCTGCCAGGGGAAGGTCTGGGAGCTTCCAGCTGTACCGGAATGAACTGACCCTGTCCTTGTGCAGCTTCCCCAGCCAGGCTCACAGAGATGTTCAGGTACCTGGGGCTGCTCACAGAGAGCCCGAGCACGTTTTTGTGTATCTGCTCTTTGGGAACCTGCCAGACTACCCCAAAAAGGACAATGGACTCAAATTTCCTGTTTTTTATCCCTCAAAGCTTGCTCCCTCTGACAGATTTTCCCGTTGCAGAGTGAATTTTCAGCAGTCCCTGTTGTCCTTTGACACCTCCAGGTACCTGCTCAATCAAGGTGCTGCTGTTTTACTCTGCAAATTTGATCTTGCAAAGGACAAAGCCAAAACACTTAGAACTCCCAAGGTGTCACTTTTTTATACTCTGACATGCTCAGAAATTCTGTTGTAATTTCCTTCTAAGTAGTTGAGGGTTAATGAGACTGAAGAGAATAATAGGAAGGAAATAAATAATTACAGATTCTCCTTTTTTAAAAAAGTTTTTTCAGCATGTCCCAAATGTCACCTTTGACCTGGCTTTCTATTTCTGGCATGGACTAAACTCCCTCTATTTATTTAGCAGCCTACACACCATTACAGTAACATAGCAACAGTACTTTCAGTTGTGAATTTGAAAAAAAAAGCAAAGCAAAAAAAAAGAACATATGAACATATTAAAACTGTTAAAGCACTGCAGTCTAGTAACACTTCAATAAATGCTTCTGGTTTTTTATTTTCCCTTTAAATACCAGAATTATTAAGTTTCCAGTCTGCAAACCTAAAGGAGAGGGATGCACAGGGGAACCAAAGCAGTGTCACCACCGAGCCTGTTCTTCCTGTGCCAATCTGATTGTCCCCTAACTTTTCTGTTTGTTTGTCTTAATGATGTTTCAGCTTGACTTTATCAGGCTCAGAGCAGATAAAAGCAGGAGTCTGGGGAGGATTCTGAAATAATGATGGGGTTTAGCTGGTGATTTTCCATCTCTTTTCGAAAATAGTTCACCATTATTTTATAATCCATAGCCCAAGGCTGATGTGACACTCAAGTTATCTGTCAAAAAAGGAATATTTGAAAAAGAATAAAGTGTAACAGTAACAGGAGCAATGGGAGTAACAGTCCGATTTTCAGCTGACAGTCCAAATCTCACTGTTTTACTGGGAAAATTAACCAGTGAAGACCTGCAAAAGCAGCCCTGGGGTTAAGGGAGGACCCTGTTTCAAAACCAAGTGGGAGCAAAGCACTTGAAAATCTCAAAAAACCCAATTCCCTGAGCTAATAGAGCGCTTCTTATTTTTAAACCCAAGGTCTCAGTGAGAATGCAATTATTTTCTTTGGATGGGCTCAAAATGTTGAGCTTATTAAAAATAAAACTTCTTAAGCTTGCAAAGCTCCCACTGTAAATATTAGTAAACAATGCAGATGATGTAGCTGGAGCAGCAGCGAGCGCTTGGAGGAGTGTATCACTTCTCCTGAAACTGCTCCTGTAAACTCAGCTGGCATCTCTTCACATGTTTCTTCTCCTCCCTGAGCGGTCTGGTCAGCACAAAGCCAGCTTTCCCAGCACCCAGAAACTCAGGGTTTTGGTAAAGTTCATGGTTTTACTGCTCAGTTTGTGAAGTCTGCAAGTTAAACATGCCTCATGCTTGTTCTGAACTATTGGCTTCTCCTTGGCACGGCCAGTTGGTGTCAGCTTGGAAAAAAAAAGGCTTCACAACCATAAAATCCTTGAACTTCCACAAACAGTTTGCAAGTCTGGTATGTAAAAACAGATTGCTCACAAACTCTGTGCTCCGCTGACATTACAACAGTTGCAAAGTTAGAAAAGGGTCCCCTTATGGCCATTATTCTGTCCAACAGAAATATGAATACATAACCCACGGTCTCAAGGCTTGGGAGTCACAGGATGAATATTTATCACTGGCAGGCCTCACAGAAAGTACTGTCTTTTAAAAAAAAAGCGTTGTCAAAAACGAGCCAAAGACTTTGACATGACAATCCAGGTTCAGTTTAAATTAACACTCTCATTTAAGCAACTTCAAATCCATACTAATAACAACATTTTCCTGCCTTTCTGTTAAAATGCTCCATGAAAAGGGATCCTGGATTAACTGAAATGTGCTGTCCAGGGCTTTTGTGGAAAGCTACAATGCAGTTTTGACTGCAGGGGTCAGGTGGGGATTTTGGCATCAGGAGGGAAGGGAATAACAAAATCTCCAAGAACAGTTGTCTCATTCTAACAATTACAAAGCTATGAATGAATTACCCTCAGAAAGGGAGTATTTTCCTGGCACAAAGACTAGGCTTCAGTTTTGGTTTATTTTGAGCAAATACTAAGCTGCAGCAGATTTTAAAACTGAGTTTTGCATGGCTATGTCTTTGTTGGCTTGTTTGTTTGTTTTCCTGATGCAACACAAACTGAAACAAGTCAAGGATATTATCCTAAAGCAGAAAAAAATTTAAAGGCTAAAGTATGGCATTTTGTTTAACAATTAAATAAGAGAGCAGAAAATGTATTTTATCTGGCTGGATGTAATGTTTTGACATGCAAATTTTATTTCAAACTCGGCATTTTTTCCTTGTCTTATCACACTACTAATTCATTTCCAAATCAAATGAAAAGGACAAACAAAGCAAATAAAACGACTGTTTTCCTAATGAGCGACATTTTAGGAATAAACTTGTCCCTTTCCTTAAAAACCTGTCAGATTTTCATAACAAATATTCACAGCATTTTAATGCCCCATTGGTAGAAGTGTTTATCCATATTTCCATAGGTTTCATGCTACAACAACGACCTCACCAAAGCACAAGTTGCATTTTCCTCTGAGCTGTGTTTGACTCGTTTAATTACCACTCCAGTTCACATTTCCTTCTCTATTTTACACTAGCGTGTTTTTTTTTTTTAAGGCTCTATTTTTGAATGCAAAGACTTGATAACTTGTGGGTTTCTGTTTTGAATAGAAACCAATAGCTGGACATTCCTGTGCCCTGAAAACATGCAGTCAGAGATTAAACTGGGCCTTCAGGACTATTATGGCTCCACCCAAATAAATAGTTCAAGGGAAATTATTCTGATACACAGGTTGCCAAGAACAGCAGTGTTTTTTAGAAATTATTTCTTTCTTAGAAGTCGACCTATCTCATTAAACATTGCATTTAAACTAGCAAAACATCGTTAAAATGGAAGAAAACGGTCTAGAATAAACATTGCATTGAACCTACCAAAACAAGGTCTGATTTGCACACAGCTAATTACAAAATTCCAGTGATGGAAACTCCTCCCTACACATAAATATTCTGCTGTTGTTTTACCAGTGAGATCAATTTGTACAGGATTTCACAGAGAAGGGTAGAGTGCCACACAGGAGCTTCTGTTTGAAAGCCTTTTTTTCTTCCCTCAAAATTCAGTTCTTTTTTAATATACAAACCAGATTGATAGAATATACACTGGATTTTAAAATGAAGTAACAACAGAAAAAAACACAGGCACAAAAACTTAAAACTGGAATGAGCTAAAGGGCTCTGACAACTTTCTGAACCCCATGTGACTCCTACTTCCACCCAGCCTACGAACCACAGTTACAAAACCTGCACAAACTGGTTAAATAAACTCAGGGAGCTCGGGATATTTATTCCAGGAAAGTATGAAAAGTGGTCAGAATTCTCTGTTCAAAAGGGACAGACTACTCAAGGGGTGAGGCTTTGTAAGAACCATTTGGAAATAAAAGGACTTAAGGGTAAAAATGAAATTGGGGTTTCTTTTTGGTAGTATTTTTCAGAAACTTCCCCCAAACGCCAAACTAGCAGAAGTACTTGACCTCACAAAGCGCTTGGGGGTTTCTTTCAGGGGAGGGTGGCAGTGTCCTGTGGTGACAGCATCCCACGGCTGGATCATGGAGCAGATGTCTCCATCCATCCATCCCACCCTCCGCAGTGCCCTGACACTCCTGTCCCTGTTACTCCAGCAAACTCTCCCATAATTCTACTTGACTTTTTCTTCTCGGTTAACTTCCTGTTTGTCCTCCCGATAAATACCAGAACTTCAGCTAAAAATGGAGAAGTTGCCTAGATTCTCTTATCTCCTGAGGGCCCAGCCCTGGCGTGCTGCGGTTGGGTCCTGGCAGATCCCCCAACGGTCAGAGGCTGGGCTGGGCCCTGCTGTGCCCTCCTGGCAGCACTTACTGCCCTCCCCACACACAAAGAACACCAAAAAACACTGCTCCACCAGCTTTTGCCACGGGGTACGTTAATTTACACCTCTGTTTGTCCTCCCAGACCACACACCCCAAGGAGAAGTGAGGTAGGAAGCACAAGGCCACATTTTCTGGTACGGGGTCCATTTGGGACTCTTGTTCTGGAGATGCTGACAGGGAGTTTTGGTTTTCAACAATGTCTGAAGAAATGAGTCACTCAAGTAAAGTGGGAAACTTGCCCCTTTTTTTCGAGCAAGTGGTCTTCCCTCATCAATTTGTATAGTACTGAAGATTAAAAATAGCTCTTCAGCTGGGGTACAGCTGCACGGCGTTGACTTCAATGGAGCTGCAGTGACTCACAAGAAGCCAGCATCTGTATGTGGCCCTTTACTACTGCAAACCACGTAAGTTAATGCCAGCAGCAAGTAAACACTGGCAGGACGTCCAGAGGAGCCACCGTTCCACACTGGAGGCACAAACAATGGGACAGCGATTTGAGGAGAGGCTGCAATTAGCGGTGTGTTAAAAATCCCTCCTGTCAGCACATGAGCAATGTGTCTTCTCAACAGCATCGGTCTCTTGTTTCATTAGACATTCTCCGGGCCTTCTTCTGTGTTGTTTTTCCTTTCATCGTGACTTTTTGCACTGGCTGTGTTAAGTCCTTTGTTTTCGAGGCCATGAAACTGTTCCTTCCTTCCACCTCCCCCAATAAATAAACAACAAATAATAACAGTCAGTGATCAGACATATTCCCACACAAAAACTACCAAGGAGCCGGCTATGCAATGCTGACATTACAGAATTGGGATGGATGTACTCAGCACCAATAGAAGGAACTGTGAGACCCATCAAATTTGAAGCAGATCCCCCTGATTACATCTAATTTCCTACAGAGGCTGGCATTCACTGACCCACTAACACCAACAGCAAAAATCTTCAGTGGGTTTTCTTTCTGTGGGGCTGAATGTCCAACTATGACTGATATTGAACATATCTGGTCTAGAGCAGGGTGGACTTTACCTCCATCACCACCACTTCTTAGTTTTTGTCAGCAGTTCGTTCCTCTGTGTCTCCTGCCCCATGCCCAGCTTCCCCCCAGCTCTGGCAATTCCCTGGCACCCCTCAGACCCTCCTGCTCGGTGAGAAAAGCTGGAACCGAGTGGGGAAACGAAAGCAGCACAGCTTTGGGGTCACACTCAGAGGACAAAGAACTGCAGCACACACCAAATGCTCTCCTGGGAGACTCCTTGCACAACCGCCTCCATAGACAGGCTGGCGTGGTGCTTTCATGGTTCAAGTGTCAGGCAGAGAGAAAAGCATTGTCCACGCTGTTAAATCACTATTAGAGAATTTGCCTGCTGTACAGCAAAGCTCCCTGTGCTTTCTAATGAATTGTGTTTAGCATTCAGCTCTCTGTTTTTACAGAAAGTTACACTTGGGTAATTAATCTCATGTTCGTTTCCTGCACATGCGAGAGAGTAGCCTTTGTTAGGGAATGATAAGACACTTCTAAGAATAGTGCTACTGAGAGCATCGGCTTTGGAAGACATTACAGGAAAAATATAGACTCTTTAACACCTGCTTTTCACTTTCAAAGTTTGGAAAATAATGTTCTGCTTGCCTAGAGGCAAATTCTGACTTGTTTATGCATAGAAAACCTAATTGCTTTCATCAGAGAACAAATATAAATGAAGGTATACTTCGGTCTTAGGCTCTGATCTTGGAAAAATTAATTTGTTTAATTTTATAAATACTGAAAATATTCCCAGTGGCTTCATCAGTACTATTGTAGTTCCCAACCTGAATTCATTGCTTTGTCTGATCTTTTAACCACATATTCCACTGAAATTAAATGGGTTTTCTTACTGACAGACGCAATAGATGAAGGATTAAGAATATATCTGCGTGTAAAACACGGGACTCTCAGGTCAGACCTCACAAAGGCCGGATGCTGAGCTCAGGAAAATGTAAACTGGGAGACAACCCCATGAGAGCAGATGAGGCAGTGCATGAGAGGTCCCATCAGCAGCAGGCCGGGCTGGCACCTGAAACTCCTTGGAAGCTCAGACCACGGGCTTTTCCAGCTGGACACAAAGCGTGGTGTGGAACCCGGGGATTTATGTCTGTTGTCACTTCAGAACCGGAGCCAACACCATCCTCCTGTAAGCGGCTGACACTTGACACCTACCGAAGTCAGTTTGAACAGTCATTGTTTTAAAGCCCTGTTGTTTTTAAGCAGTCACTGTGGTTCAGAGCTATCTGCTGCCCCAGTGCAAGATGCACGAGCTGCCATGCTGGTGAAGCTCTACAAAAAATAGGGGAAAAGTAGTTTACAGCAGGTGAGAGACAATTTCCATTTGGTTTGCAGCATCCACTGTGTCACCAGTCATGTGAGAAAGGACATTAAGCTTCGCTACACTTGCAGCAGATTTCGTTCTGCTTTATTATGGACAAAGGACTACCTTATCCATCTAACCAGAAAACAAAGCTTAATCTGCACAGATCTGGCTGATCTAGTGGTTGATGTTTGGAGAACAACACAGACCAAAATTCCCCTGGTTTTGCAGCCCAAAATCGGAGCAGAGCAGTCTGCAAGTAGCCTTGTGAGCCGATCAGAGCCCCTGTTGTGACTATTATCTTGACTGTATAATGGGGGCTTTCAAACCCCAGCTTTATCACATTCTGTTTTCTCTACTTTGCCCTTTTATGAATATTGAGTCATCAAAAATAGCTTCACTGACAGAGCTCCTAATGATACCAGCTGGGTGAATCAGTGGCTCTTACAATGTGCCTGCCATACAGGGCTATTAGTACACTCGTTACAAAATATAGCAAAAATGAGATGCCCAGAATTTGTTTGCAGCTCCCGTGAGACACATCGCAGTGGTTATTTTAGAACTGGAAAATGCTAACTGAACAAAGCAAATATTCAGCCACTTGGATGCAATACTGTGGTCTACAGGAAGAAACTCTGGCTTAGAATAAGGTAAAAAATAATTCCAACATCAAAACTAGCATTCCTTCTGCTAGTTTTCAGCCAAAGAAAAAAAGCACACAACCAAACGATATCCACCATATTCTTCCACCAGACAGTTATGCCTCATATTACAGGGAAAAGCTAACATCAGCACTCGGGAGAAAATGCTGATAAACAGAAGTGAACATGACAAATGATGTAAGCTGTGCACAGGGCTCCGAGCGCCAGGGACACGGCCAGGAGCATCCTTCGAGTACGGTGCAGAGCTCCAGGGGAAGTCAGGTTACAAGGGCATGACTCAAACGGGTATTACCGATCCCAAAAGTGTCACAGCAGAACGTAACAGCGTGCCTGATGAGGAACCATCACAAATGAGTATGCAAAATGGCCCATGAGGGGCTTACATTTTTAATGCTGTCCCAACCAAAATTTTAAGGGTCATTTATTCCTACTTTCCTCTCACCCCTGCAGTGAGACAGTTTCCTATGTTTGCAACACACATCCCTTTTTTTCTAATTATTCAGACAAACAGGCAAGCCGATAGAGAATGAAACAAGGGGCCCATAGTGCAGTTGCAGATCTCCATGCAGGGCTCGCTTCTTCTCCCCAGCCCCTTTCACCTTTCAGCCACCGGGAACTTCACAGCACCGCATCTTCCAGCATCTCTTTATCACAGACCAAAAAGCTTTCTGCAGCTTGCTGCTAACAACTGCATCTGGCATTTGTGAATAAAACTATTGCATATGTTGCTTTTAGCAAGTGTCATAGAAATTACAAGACATCTTAAGACAGCCAAGCCTCAGAATTTAAATTATTAGTATTTTGGCTGTTTGGGTTTGGGGTTTTTCCCCCTCTCCTTTCTTTTTAGGATGTTCTTGTCCGTTCCTGGAAAAGTGACATCTGCAGTTCTATTACAGCAATCCTGTTAGTTACGGCAACGTTAACTGAAACCGAAATGTGGTTTTTAACCTAAAATATGTTGCATAACAGCTGAAGTACTATAATCTCACGAGCCGGGAAAGGTTAATTCCAGAGGGCACAAGAATGCCAGTGGAAACTAAAATACTCCATAAGCGCACGGACCTGGAAATCTTTTTGTTTTGGTCCGAGGCGAAGCCGAAACGGACGAAGGATTTCAAAGCCAGAGTAAGACAGCGAGCACATGCCGAAACCCCTTTAGCGAGGGGGGGAAAAAAAAAATCAGCAAAGCCTCTGCACTTACGTATCTCTTGAGTTTCTTCTCGGGGGGTGATTTGATGAGCCATCCAGTGCAAACCACGTCCCCCGAGCTCATCTTCCCCTGGGGCGCGGAGCGGCGGAGCGGGAGCCAGGGTGCGGGCTGCCCGTGCGGGTGTGTGTCCGTCCGTCTGTCCGCCCGTGTGTGTGCTGTGATCTGCGAGTGTGTGCTGGGATCTGTGTGAGTGTGTGCTGGGATCTGTGTGTGCTGGGATCTGTGTGTGTGCTGGGATCTCTGAGTGTGTCTGTGCTGTGGTGTGTGTGCTAGGATGTGAGTGTGTGTCCGTCCGTGCGTGTATGTGCGCTTGTGTGTGCTGGGACGCGTGTGCCTGTATGTGTGTGTTTCCCTGGATGTGGATGTATTTCCGTGGATGTGAGCGTGTCCCTGGCTCTGTGTGTGTCCCTGGGTGTGCGTGTGTGTCCCTGGCTGT
>VXBB01016722.1:0-21121 GCA_013399915.1 Illadopsis cleaveri
TTGCACAGAGCCAAGGCCTTTCCCACCCCACCAGGGAGAAGGCTGGGAGTGGTCAGGGGGCTAGGAGGGGACAAAGCTGACCCCAACTGACCCAAAGGATTTNTGTAGCTACTGCTGGGCAGTGCTTGCACAGAGCCAAGGCCTTTCCCACCCCACCAGGGAGAAGGCTGGGAGTGGTCAGGGGGCTAGGAGGGGACACAGCTGACCCCAACTGACCCAAAGGATTTTCCAGATCATATGGTATCATGGTCAGCAATAAACTGGGGGATGAAGTGGGAAGGGGGGATGTTCAGGGTGATGAGTTTTCCCTTCTCAAGTCACTGTCACGTGTGGTGGAGCCCTGCTTCCCTAGGGATGTCTGAACAACTGCCTGGCCTTGGGATCAGAGAATGAACTCATCGTTTTTCTTTGCTTGCATGCAAAACTTTTGCTTTCCTGTTAAACTGCCTTTATCTCAACCCTTTTTCTCACTTTTATTCTGTTGGTTCTCTCCTTATCCCAGTGGCGGGAAGTGAGCGAGTGGCTGTGTGGGGCTTTGTTGCTAGTTGGGGTTAAATCATGACAATGTATATGAAAAATAACAGGGAAATCTTGTCAACTCACATGTTGAATGGGCATGTATGTGTAGGGAAAGCTGTTCAACATCCTTCCTGCCTGCTCACTGCTTGTGTTGCCATAACAGAACAAAGCCACCACATCTTTTTACTCTTTTCCACTCTTGAACTCTGCCAACTCTGTATTGCAGTCACAGCTGCTCCTTGGTTGTCTTCAGCAGCTGGGGAAAGTGAGGGTTCAGCTGTGTCAGGGTTGTTTGTGTTTGCTCTGGATCCTGTGGGCATTTGCACATGTACTGAAGTATGGCTGGTGTGAAATCCCACCAAAATCAGTTAGATGCACATGATTAAAGTCCATCACAGGCAAAAATTCTCTTCCTTGGGACTGACACTGGCTGATAAATGAAATGCATCGGTTCCATTACTACTTAATATCAGCATACAGAAGTTCTCCTTCTGGCATTCTTGGAGATCTGGATAACACCTCTGTATTTGCAATCATTCTCTCCTGAACATGGTTTCTCCTGCATGAGTTGTGCTCTGCAGGGTGACAGCACAAAGAGAAGCATAGGGGTTGGGATGGGGAGGTGCAGGACAGCTTGCACAGAATGTTCTTCCCTCCATCTTTGGAAGCAGAGATAAAATAGCTTCAGGCCCTACAAGACCTGAGTGACAGCTGAGTATCCCAAACATTATAAACATGTGTGTCCTGCCTCTCCTCTCTGCAGGGGTAGTGGGAAATTTTCATTCTCTCTATCAGTAGCACTTTCTTTGGCAGAAAAGGGATGACTAGAAAGTCAGGGAACAGATGGAGGATTTCTCCCCACCATCCCTGATGGCTGTGAACTAGCAGGAATTTGTGGCTGGATCTAAAATTAGCTCCAAGCAAGCCTGGAAGGGAAATCCTGTTGAGAGTTGCATTTTTTATATGAATGGGCTTTTTAAATATTTCATTCATAAAACATGAGACAAAAGACAATCAATTATATGACCATAGAACTGGAGTCATTGCATTCTAAGTGATTAAAACCCAGAAATTTTTGCATCTCTTAGTGTAAAACATGTGTCTTTGCCTACATCCATGCAAGGTGCTTGTGATAAGGAAGAAGTATTTTAAGAGTCTTTATAGCAAAGACAGAGAGCAAAGCTGGTATAGTGTGTGAAGAGGTATGGAGGGGGAATGGGGTGGCATTTGGAGGCAGGAGGACACTTTTGCCCTGTCTAAGTGGGACTGAATCCTCAAAGGCTATTCAGGATCTGGCTGATGTCCACAAGAGTTTCTCCACAGATCTTGCTGGCCTGAGTCACTGTCAGGCATAGGAGGAGGGCAATGCTGGTCCATACATGCTCACAAGTGCCAGTAAGAGCATCTGTCTTCTGCTTTCTCCAGAAACCAGGCAGAGATTTGCAGACCCACTTCCATGAAAGCCTGTCGGTTTTCTGAGTTTAAGCCTGTCTTTTTGGACAGATGATTGTTTGTTTCCATCTTTCCTAATCTTTATTTTTAGAAAAGCTTCCCCACTTTTCAATGTCAAGTTTTATCTCTATCATCCATTGCTTATCACAAGGGTATTTCTAACACAACCTGCTCTTCTTTGCTTTGGCCAGCATTCATCACTCTGAGCGATCCATAAATTACACACATTTTCCTTTTTCTGTCAGATCAGTGTATGTCAAAAAGTTTCACAAATGCAGCAAGTGAGGTCCTTAATGAGTGTCTGATTTCACAAGACCTGTAATTGGAATAGGACAGTTTCAAGTCACACTTTTGCATAAGAAAATAAAAGGTAGCTTTAAGTTGCAGAACTACAGTCATTCAATAACCGCTCCCTTTCCTAGAGTAGGATTCTCTATCTTGTCACTAGTGTGCTGTCTCAAAAGCAGAATTGATCTCATCCTTATCTCAAGCCAAAACCAATTAGTGGAGGCAAGAGTAATAATTTAACTGAGGACTTTTGTGATTCACAGGATTCTGTGAACTGTTGTGGCTTCAATTGTTGCAACTTAAATTTTGCAAAGTTTATCCTTAATAATTAGAATTTCCAGAACCTCAAGTTACTTAGTGTTTGGATCAATTGGCTGGATTATAGGTTAAAGATTTTTTTTCTTTTCTTTTTTTTTTTTTGATTGAGGTTTGCTTGTTTTCTTTTACTTCACTTTGCTTTGTTTTGTTTTGTTTTAATGGAGATTTTAATTGTGCCCATCTAAGTCATGACATTGTGAGGCTCATTTAGACTTCGACCTGGTCTTACTGTGGAGTTTTGAGCATTGAATACCAGACTCAAAGCAAACAGGAACACTCTAGGTTTTGTGGGTATAAACATGATGACCACTAAATGACAGCTCTGAAATGAACTAAACAAGAAGGTGGGGTGGCTCCTGGCTGTGACTTTTCATTGTTTGGCCTGTGCATTGGTCTTGGCTGCTGTGATGCTGAATCAAGCACATTTGTTTACTGTTTTCTCTGCTGTAATAAGGCTTTGTTTTCCTCTGTGGTCTCTACCACAGAAAAAACCTCTCTGGGATCCTGGCTCATTGAGGTGATTGGATGTTTTGTTTATGGTTAAAGTAACAGAGTAAGTTTGGACGAAAAAAAAATTAAAAAATGTACACATATGTAAGTATGTGCATGTGTTCCTTATAAAAGCTGGGCATTTGTCAGCATCAATTAACTGAGACAAGTTTCTGGAGTGGGGGGAGAGTTGAAGAGGGAGCAAAAGCTGTTGCCCTTGTTCTGTAACAGCATTGAATTACCACGTTCTTCTGGATGTGACCATGAATTTCTGCTTTTCAGAAATCAAACCTGTCTCGGAAATCTCTAAAATTGAAGCAAATACATCTGTTAGCTTTTTTTCTAGATATGCTGTTTAGACCACAAGTAAATTTGATAGGCACAGTGGGACTCATCTCTGTTGGTAATTGTAGAAACTGTTTGACTTAGTAATAAGTCAATATTAAGTAATAATTCAATAGTAATAACAGTTGTGCAAATGCCTAAGTCCTTGCCTACACTTTTCTCCTCAATGGTAGGATGCATAATAGTCTCTAAACCTTTTTAAGTTCTTTCCAGTCTTTTACAGTGTGTATCAATTTTATTCATACTTTCCTGACAGCTTCTATTACTGTGATGCAATTCTTGAGATGCTTGTACCCAATCTTGTTCAAGGTATTTGTGTGTTTAACCTTTGGAAAGTTTGTTGTTAGGGGTATTAGGTAACTTTTCAGAATAATCTTTTGAATTCAAAGGGATTATTAAAATCATGTTTTTCATTCCCACATATCTGCAAAGTATGGTTCAGTTGCATGATTCCTCCAATTTATTGGTTTACAAGGTATTTCTAGAACTAATAAATATTGACTTATTAGTAGCTTCCTCTATGATCTCAGCATTTATGTACTTGGAGAAAAGAGATTTTGATTTCCCTAGATACAAAAAGATTCATATCATTCAGGAGAACACCTTATGTAACATTGCTGTTGTTATTCTCTTACTGGAACAGCATAAACCATTCACTTTAATAAGGGGATTAAGTAAAATAGATCCACCTTACTTGGGTAAATTGCCTGAGAACACATTTTCCTACAAAACTCTTCTGTAATACCCAGTTAGAAGCTTGTTCTACACTGTGTTTTAAAAGCGATTCCGAGTCAGCATAACATTTAAATATATTGAATGAATACCTATCTATCTAATTTGTTAACATGAGCCCACAGTCATTAAACACGGCGGTAACTGGTGACAACAGGTGACAAGTTTTTTTGGGCCATCAGCCCTTGTGTTTACTGTGGAACCACATCAACACACTGTTCCTTTTAGTGAGGGAAAGATACAATGTGAGCATTAAGGCCATCAGGAGGTTTTTCACATCTCTTCATATCATCCTACCCTGTCAAGAGGTGGTGATGGTTCTGCCTTTGATATCTTAAATCTCTTCTTTTTTGAGACTTGATTAGGAATTTAATTTAAAAAGGAGATAAAGGGAAATAGTGTGTCTTCCCTAGAAGACTATTTCTAACACTGAATATACAGTCACAGAACAGAAGGGAAAGGGAAGAGACTGAGGACGGGAAGGCAGCAACTCATGGAATGGGCCCTGTCAAATACTACTCAGCTGTGCTCTTGAAGAGTATTTGGGGGTTTTTTTTAGTTTGTTTTTCCATTCTCAAAGAAAATGTCTATCCTCCAAACAAAGACAACTTCAGGTCTCCCCACCCTCCTCTCTTCTGACAGAAGCAACTGTTTCTGCTATTCCAAGGTGGACTTAACAGAAAGCTATTTGCTTGTAAAAATTAGCAAAGAGTTCTTGTAAATAGAAAATCCCACATGAACTGTTTAAATAGATTGGACTACTGCAGCTATCCTTCTGACCAAGTTTGTATTTAGTTCTTCTGTCAGAGAAACTAATAGTTTGGAGGAAAAGGTTTTAAGAAGAAAAATTGCACTGGAAGAGTCTGTTATATAAACTGCCTTTCAATGGAGTCCTTTCTCTGCTGAGAACTGAATAAACCTTTCAGATGGCTTTGGTAAAGCTGCACTAACCTGTATTCCTTAGACATGCTCATCAGGAACCTGCGCCTGTGAAAACATATGGATGTCATTGCAGAATCACAGAAAGGTTCGGATTTTAAGAAAGTCTAGTTCACCCCACATACTCAAAGCAGAATCAGTTAGAACAGGTTTCTGAGGACCCTGCCCAGTAACACTTCAAATATCCACAAAGATGGAAACTCTTCAATCTCTCTGGTCAGCCTGTCCCAGTGTCTCACCACCCTGACAATAAGAGTGAGTGAGGGAAGCAGAGGGGAAGGATCATTCCATCGACATGTTGGCAGCACTCTTTCCATTGCAGCCACAATTGGGAATTGTTGATGTGTGTTTAATTTGGTGTCCACCAGAATTTCCAGGTCCTTTTCTACAAAGCTTCCTTCTGGATCTTGGTCTGTGCATTTGTCCCTGGGGTTGCTCATCCTCAGGTATGGACCTCGTACAACAGACCAAAACTGTTGGTCCCAGCACCAACCCTTGAGGTACGTCACTAATGGCCAGCCTCTAACTGGACTTCATTCTGCTAATAATGCCCTTTGAACCTGGCATATCCAGTTTTCAATCCATCTTATTATTTTTCTAGGCTGTACACCAGTTTGTCTTTGATGATATTATGGAAAAGTCTTATTGAGGCTGAGGTAAACAGAATCCTCTGTTTTCCTCTCACCCACTGTTCTCATTGGCTGGTGATAGAGGTCTGTTGGGCTGGTTAAACTTGATTTTCCCCTCCATAAATCCCAACCAACCATATCACCTACTTTCCCATTACATGTTTGGAAATAGTTTTCAGGAGCTCTTGCTCAGGAATGGAGGTTACATCGACCAACCTGCAATTCCTGGTAACAAATTCTTTTTATCTACTCAAAGACAGGAATGTTGCTTTCTTCTGGTTCTTGGAAACCTCCCTCAAGCACCATGACTTTTCAAAGATAATTGAGAGTGGCCTTGCAGTGACACCAACCCTCAGCACTCCCGAGTGAAACCCATCAGGCTGCACAGACTGAAGTAGGTCCAGGTCATCTAAATGTTCCTCACATAACTCTTGTCCACCCAGAGTAAGTTTCCTTTGTTCCAGATGTTCCTACTGGTCTCTGAGGCTCGAGATTTCTGAAGTCTGATCTTATCAGTAAAGATGAAGATGAAAAAGGCAGTGAGTACCTTTGCCTCCAGCTTTGCCTCCTGCACTTTCAGCAGTGACTCCATGCTGCTGTGGAATGTAGGTCCATGGACCTGTAGAACCCCTTACAATCCCTTGCCAGATTTGGGTCCAGACGGGCTTTGTCTTGTCTGACCCTGTCTCAGATTGCTCAGAAAGTGCCTCTATATTCCTCCTGGGTCTTCTGACCCCAATGTAACCTCATGTGAGCTTTATTTTTATATTTGAGTTTTGACAGGATCTCCTTGGTCACCTATGCAGGCCTTTAGGTGCTCTTGCTTTAGCATGGGTAAAGATATCCTCTTTGAAAAGTGTGGAGGACACGGAATGTAATTTCAAGGGGAATAGATTTATAGTCTGCAACTTCCATTATATAATAGGATACTAATAAATCGCATTTTTGGGAGTTGATTTATGGGAATTGACTGAAAAGATAAACGAACTCAGTTTTTATGAGATGCACTGTTTTCTGCTTATTTGGGACAAATTTATCTCTTGGAGTTCATGTGTCTTCCAGCAAGGAGAAATGAAAATAAACTTTCCATGCTCCAGACTTATAGAGACAAAGTTGATCCTCATGCTTTCTTGTATTACAGCAATCTTCCTCCAATTTATCCAAAGATATCTTCAGCGTCAAGTAGAATCAGAATCTGTCTGGCCATTGTTAATAATAAACCCTGAGTCAGCTGTAGAGAGGGAGATTTCAAAATCAATGATGCTAAGTGGAGTGAAGAAGACAAAAACAGTCAATGCAGCAGCTATCTGACTTTGCAATCTGACTTGGTGAATTGAGTCATAAATTAATAGATGAAAAGCAAAAATAGTGAAATGACAAAATCCTGATGTAAAACCTATTTGAACCAACCAGCATACTGGCTTTTAAGGGGAAGCTTAAGCTTAGAAAAAACCAGAGATGAAAGGTGTGAGTTATTACTGCCAACTTCACTGTTTTCACTGCAAATGTGCTGTTAAAACTTATGTAGCACACAGACAGTTCCAAAAGTTGATAGGAGTGTTTCTGCTGTGTTTTTTTTCTTTTGAGTCCAGCTCAATGACTCAGATGCTGAGACACAGAATCTGTTTTCCAGATTGAGCAGGCAATGAACAAGGGTTACTTACAACTTAACAGATTGACTTGCTTCAAGTAGCAGTAATAGAAAGCAATAAATATTTTTAAAAATAAATCTATGACCAGTGCAGACCTTTTGTGCTTCTTGCGTAAGTTTTAGCATAGTGCCAACTCACGCAAGGGTTTTTTTGGTGGAGAAGAGGCAGTATGTTTGTGGGTGCATCCCCTCCTGGGAGTTTTCTTTTAGGTCCCACAGCAACTGCCGTATGGCAGAACATGCCTTTAATTACACTGCATGTTTGTGTAAGATTCTGGTATTGATTAGTCTGCATAGTTGCATAAAAGGATATATTACTGCCTGCTAGAGCTTCCTGTTTACTAGGATTACGTGATCTGATCTCTACCCTAAATTCTCAACAACATATCATTACAGTCAGTACAAATCACACTTAAAATACTAGTGTTAACTTAATATAGTTAACACCTCTTATATGTGTTGATTCCTTTCCCTCATTTTTAAATTACATTTGTCAACCCTGATCCTGGCTGGACTCTTGACTTTCATCAGCTATACAGTGCTATTGTATGAAATTGCATTTGATTGCCCAGGTAAAGAGAGAGGAGGTGTGGGGCCTATCTTGATGTTTAAACATGTTATGTGTATGGAGACACGTCATATGGTCTCAGTGATGGTGGCTGCAGGACTGCCTTTTGAAGACATTAATAATGAATCACTGTGCTTTTAGTGGTCCAGCTTAAACAGTTTGTTATTGTTCTTCAGGATTTCAACATTTTTTTAGGAATCCATGCTGTTCTGAAGCTATTGTTTGCTGCTGCATTCTGGATTATGTTCTTTCCAAAAAGCAATTTGTAGAGTACATTTTGCTGTGACCATCAGGTCTTTCTTTTCCGATAGCATGAGTCCCATGCAAGTCATTTTGAGAGGATTACAGAGAGTAGGCTGACCTTTCTTTGGCTTGACAATAATTTTAACATGGAGGAAATATTTCTTCAAACCGGTTCTGGCACATGTAATAAGGATATATTTTCAATTTCAACCACAAACCTAGCTTTGGTCAAAAGTTTGCCAAGAACAATGAAATAGCAATTTATTTGATTGCCATGTAAAATGCTGGTTGTGAGCCACACCCAGACTGTGTGAGGACATGTGCTGGAGTCACTGTTCAGAGTGCTGGAGGAGAAAGCTCTGAAGGCATCTGCTTCATTTTTGTCACTGTCACACCAATTTGCTGTCTGATTCTAGGCTAGCTGTTTGTGCTACAGAGTTGATACAAACATCCTCAAACTCACATTTAAATAACAAAATAAGCAGTCTATTTAGAGGCCTTAATGTCTAAACTTAATAATCTCTTTCTGAGTTGTCAGAGGTGTTATGAGGTGTAATTAACACAAACAAAACACTTCATGATCTTTTCTTCACCTGTCTACACCTCTACCCAGATTTTTTCACCATGCTGATAAAAAATTCAAAGTTGAAAGCAATTACTGTGTGAATGAAGAGATGACTGAGAAAGCCTAATAACATAATTATCTTTATCAATAGATTTTTTTGAGAGCAACTTTTTGTTGTCCTCCTTTGAAGACAGTGATGATTAGAAATTATTTTATTTTGCATAATTTCTCTTCTGCATAAGCCTGCTTTATGAGGACATAAGTGATAAAATGCTATTACAGGAGACTGGAGCAAGACTGATGAATTTACACTGATTGAGGTAAACAGTTTTGTTGAAATTATCTTTCTTTGAAAAAAACAAGGAGGCAGGATATTCTTGCCTAGTTTTTCTTCCTCCCCACCTCCATTTTCTGCTCTCTGTTCAGCCAAAATGACTAAATAACCACTTAGGATCAGCTGAAAATTTTTGACTCTCTAAGTCATGGCAAAATTACAAGGTTTATGTCAAGTTTATCTCAGGCAATTGGACAAGCCCATTTGTTCTCATAAGTGCTGACTAGTGAGTTGGGGTGTGGGAAAGGGGGAAAATGTGGCTCTGACCTTTTCCGTGCTCTTTGTGACCACGGTGGGAGTTTGCCCAGCCACCCTTCTTCTGCTAACAGTGGCGCTGTATCATTCTTCCTTTCTCTTGTGTCACTTCATGGCATTTTTTACCTTTAATGCAGAGGATTTCAGGGAGGTCATATGTACCCCATGCTGCAAGTAATTTGGCCATAGACTTTCTCCCAGTATCTGTACAAGCTCAGGAAAGCTCAGGACACAGACTCCTCCAACTTCATCATCATTACACATTCAGATACTTAATGCAAATGAGAGAGTAGTGTTTGAAGGGAATAAAAGAAGAAAGTGAAGAAAGGTATGGCTTCCTCAGCTCTGAAGTGCACCAGCTGGATGTGGGTCAGGCCCGGGCTGTACAATCTGGTGAGTGTAAAGGCTGAACAAAAGGTACTCATGACACGCTTTAGTCTAGGACTGATCTTGCGGGTCTTCTAAAAAAAATATTTTAAAAATCAGTTATGGCTCGTTATTAAAATTTCAGAGGAGGACACTAAGGCAAGCAGTATACTTCACAGCAACTAAGGGACAGACTGTTCTGCTTTGAGGCATCAAAAGCAAAACATTCCTGGATGTATGGCTAGTGACCTATTCACTAGGAGAGGGAGGCTATAGAACAGCCTGGGTGTATTTCTTTTCTTGCTTGACCTGGCCTCTGTGTCCTGATCAAGGAAAAAATTGTGATAAACAACATACTTTCCAAGCCCACATCTTCTGACTGTCTAGCTGTCATAAGAAGACAGGAATAGCCAAGCACTTTTGGACCTCAGAGAACTCACAGTGGGAAAAAAAAAAGTTTAAATTCTGCAACTGCAGAAAAAGATCCCTCTGTATCAAACAGTGAGAAACAAACAAACAAAAAAGGTTGTGGTGTTAAAATAACATTTTTTCCTTTCTAAGTCATTAGTGTTCTGTCTCACTTTGGTTTGCTAAAAATGACATTCTTGCTTCTCTTCTTCTCTCAGTAAGAGTAACACCTGTCTAACTCATTTATCTGGTACTTATCCAATGAGAAAGTCATCAGGAGACTGGAAAGATCTGGGGTCTGTTCCCTGCACTATTTCAGGGTTTGTGTTTGAACTAAAAAAAATATGAAATGCATTAAAAATTTGACAAGCACAGCTCTTCTCCCAGGGGAACAACTGAAACACTGTGCACCAAAATCAGTCTTTTATTTATTTGCTCAGTGTTAGGAACATTCCAGGTATTGAAGCGTGCTTGGCTATACTTGGAAATTGTTATAACAGTTCTGGGCACAGTTTTGACCTGGGGCAGATGTCATGCTTCCAAACAAGTTTTGGATGTGTTCTAGGGGGTAGCATGGACCAGAGAACATTGGCAAGAAGCGACTCGGCTGCAGCCACTCTGATAAGGAGGGCAAATGTTTACTAGTTAGGACAGGACAGTAAAAGGAGCAGCCATTGTATTTCATTATCCATTGCTTTTGTTTGTCTGTTTTCCCCCAGACATTTTCTTCTTTATGGAGCAATGAGGACAACTTGGACTCTAACTTTTTATATTCATCTTAAAATTTAAATTAAAAAGTGAAACATTGTCTCCAAATAATTGGAGATAATTTTTCATTTGTAATCTATTGTTTTCATGGCAATACCAATAAACCTTTCTTTCTACTACTTGACATTGATAAAGTCTCAGCTGGATGTCATTTAACGTCAGACACTGTGCACCAAAAAAAATGGGAAACAAGTGAATAGAGATGGAAGAAATACAAGAAGTATTTTCTAGACCTCTGATCAATGAAGAAGGATTGAAAGAATTTGAATTGTAGAATAGGGAGAGAGAGACAGAAGTCTTTCAACTAACGTCTGTTGCAAAGACAAGAAATAACAGTCCAATCCATGTTTCTGTGATGAATAAATCTGAAAGCAAAGGGTTTAAATTTTGAGAGGGTAAATTGGGTTCCTGGTAAAACTTTGTAACAAAAAGGGGGGTCTGGAATGGATTGATTTGAACTTTTGTGGCTTTCTAGATCAACTGTTTCATAAAGTCTTTCAGGTCAACTGCTACCACAAAAGACCTGTGATAGCCAGGCTAGTCTTGGGCTTAAGGGATGCAGCAGGAGATCTCAAGTTTCTTTCTTGTTCTATAACTTTGGTTTTTTCTTCTGTAAGATTTGAATATTAATGAAATAATGCCAATATATTTCAATCTATTGCAAAACAGCTTTGGAGAAATTTTTCTTTCCCCCACATCTGTTTGGCTTCAAAATCCTCTTATCTGTCTGAACACATCCTCTTTACAGAGCTGCAAATATGAAACAAGATTTCAGGGTATATATCTATAAAGTTCTTTGTATTAGAAAGATAAATATTTTGATAGGTTTTCTCTTCATTGCAATATTATTTATCTCAGGATATACATTTACCCTATACTGAGGAAACTTAGACTATAAAAAATCCCTTGATAATAAGATCATGACCCTTCTCTGGACATTGTCTCTCAATTTTGACTTAGTTACCAGGAGGTCCCTTGCAGACTGCTTTGTTTACTCTGGATGGCACAGGGTTCCTGGCCACAGCAAAAGAAAATTGTGAACCCAAAGGATTGCACAAATAAAGTTGTAAAGCTTGTCTGTAATTTTCACTTGTATTGCCATACACTCCAAAAATGACAAGATTTTAATGTGAATAAAAGTACTGGTCCAAGTACAGTGGTTAAATGTAACATTACTTACCAGACTTTAGCATTATAACAAATTTTTGGAAAACCTAGGTCAGCATACTATTAAGGCAACCTACAAATACCACAAGCATTGGAAATGGTACAATTGGAAAATGGACACTCCCAAATCTGGTGTTTGGACAAAGCAATGCTCTGCTCAAAGTGTACAGCCTAAAACATCAGATACCTCCTCAATGCTACATTAATGCTTTTGTGGTTTGTTGTTTTTCAGTGTTTTTTTTTTTTTTTTTTTTTTAATAAATATCCTAATACTTGTACCACTGTAATTACTAGCAAATAACATTCTATCCAGTGGAACGTCATCACCCTGAATGACCTAATTATTTGTTTGAAGTCTGCCATCCTTCCTGATTTCACTAAACCCAGTGTATGAGAGTTAAGTGATCAGAGTCCCTCTTAAGGAAAGCCCATTTGACAGGAAAAAAAAGAGAAGGGAAAGAAGCTGGTTTCAGTAAAATTGATCTAGGAATTTTTTGACAAAATTGGAAATTGATATTTTTAATAGCTTTGCAAAGACAGTACCCAAGACCCTGGGATTCCATATAATATAAGAGAGAGTTTAGCAGTCTTAGGACAGGTCTTTTAGTGAGGCTTCTTGCAGAGATAGAGAAGTCTTCAGAAGAAAACCCATTCCTAGGATTGACTGCTCCTTCCAACAAACCTCCTTCAACAGGCAAGAAAACAGAACAGATGCTTTGTTTTCTTACAATTCTTCCCTAATCACTGTACAAACTGAGTGCAGTTTCTTAATGATGTGCTTATAGTAATGTTCTGCAATAACTAGGCAAGATGCCAGTTGACAAATTACAACAAATATGTTCCTCTTAATCCCTCCACAGTCTCTCTCTTGGCCAGAGCCCTAATGAGTCTGGGCTGCTGTGTTGCAGGAATAAATGCTCAGTTGCATGAATGGCTCCACTGCTCCTTATATACCTGGTGACTTAAAAAGTTGATAAACTTAATGTTATACTGAGAGGGAGATGTGGGTGTTTTCTTGTCAAATTACAAGTGGATTATATCTCTTTATCAGTGGGCTTTTTTTGTCGCCAGACTGTGAAAACTTGAAAAAAAACATTGTTCATAAAAAGGTTTTATCTAATCACAAATCTTATTTAGACAGTCTGAATGACAGGAGGTTACTGTGAACAGAAAGAGCATAGCTTTGCTCTCAACACACTTTTCATTTAAAATCTCATATGACATGTAGAGAGAGTGTCCTGGGGTGACATGATGTTTGTATCCCCAATTGTCTGTCGGGTTTGTGTTGGGCCCTGTGTGCCTTTGGTGTTGGGTCTGGGCGCTGGGGGGAGGGAGAGGCGCACAGTTTGTTTTCAAAAACTGTCCTCCGCCGGCTGGCCTTGAGAGTCGAATTCAGCAACACATGGAGAGTTTTTTTTCTTTCAGTAGTTAGTTAGTGTAGCTAGCAGAGGGAGGCGAAACTTCGCTTTTCTTTTTCCTTCTCCTCCTGTTTTTTTTTTCTTTTTTTTCTTTCCTGCCTTTTTTTTTTTTTTTTTTCCCCCTCGCCTTCCCTTGGAACTATTACAATCTCTCTGGACTGAGGACCCCGGGCAGTGCTGTGGGGCTCACATCTGGACATCTGGAACCCACCAAGATCTGCGCAGCAACGTTTCCCAGCACCAGAGGGACTGAGACAGAGCAACCACCTACAGGAGAGACTTGTTTCCTAAATCTGTCATCTCTCCAGAGCGGCATGAAGTTCTGGTCATCGGGTATTGTCCAATTTATTGTGCCGGGGAGTGTTTTTGACTGTTTAATAAACAGGGTTCTTTCCACTTCTCTCTCTGAGGAGGGTTTTTTTCCCAAACCAGTTGAGGGGAGGGGAGGGAGTGCCCCTTAGGAGGTTTCCTCCCAGATTTGCCCTAAACCACCACAGAGAGTCACAGCATAAGCCATAGGGAATATTCTTGTTGTAAAAGCATACCAACGACAAGAAAACCTGATTCTGGGAATAAAATATACAGCACCTGCAAATAGGGATAGGCTTTTAAAGTCCATTCAAGTATGTACAGTCCCCAAAGCATCAACTTGCTTTTTGCAGCTTCTGCAGAACTGGACATACCAGTGCAGAACAGAGCTGTTGGTAAGCAGCCATGGTGAGTGTACTGCAGAGTGTGTCCCTGTCAGTCATGAAAAAGCTAAAGTTACTAACAAAAACAGTGCAACTAAAACAATGATTTCCATTCTGTTCCCAATTCCAAAGACTTCTTGCAAGATACTTTGTACTAGATAAATTAGATTACATTTTCTTCACAAAAGTAATCAGCCTGAAACAGGAGAAAATATGTTTGGGAGATGGTTGAAGGAATGGGAGCATCACAGAAGAAATCTGGATTTAGGACCACGAGTTTCATCAAAATGTCTAGGGAAGGCTTATTAGCCTCAATAAAGAGAAAGAGGAGTTTTGAGAAGATCCATGAGAAAATCCTCACCAAATACTCAATTTCAGAGAATATGTGTCCCTGGGACAGGAAACCAGCAGAGGCAGAAGTGGCACAGTTTACCCAAGGTCTAGTTCTAGGCACTGTGGTATGGGCTTCTGCAAGAGAGGAAACACACCTTGCTCTGCAGTTTGCTTGCCAAGTCACAATACAAGCTTTACAACAGGCCAGTGTTTAAAACCTGTGACATTTGGAGATGGGAAAAACAGACAAAAATTAACAACTTCTGCTGCCAGTTTCCAAGCTATGTAGTATCTAGTCCCTGGGTTAGCTTTGTACATACCATGGCCTGTGGTGACTGTACCACACTTTCTTGCAGGGCTTATTCTTTGCTGGCTTTGTATAGATACAAAAAACAGAGGCTGTGATGTGGTTTTGGTACTTGTGTGGAGGTGGATAGACCTTGATGTAATCCCAGCACTGCTTGCTTCACCTGGAGGGATCTTCAGGGAACTCCCCAACAGGTTCCTTCAGTCCCTGGTTAGAGGGAGCAAAAATTTGAACATGGAGTCTGACAGCAAATGGTTCAACTCTACCTGTGTTTCTCCTTGATCCAGCGATCTGCCAGTGCTTACACACTTCTTCTGTGGGTACCAGGCTACCTGCAAGCCTGCTAAGAGGTGTCCTTATTGCAGAATATATCTGTTGTGGAAGGAGTTGGCCTTGGGCATGTCCAGGTGATGCAGAAAAATAGTTATAGGTATCTCTAGAGTGTCCAGGTATTTGTATGTCTATAGTTGGATCTTGTACAGAGGATGTTGGCTTGGAGAGAAGGATTCTGAAAGACAAACTAAGCAATTATTTTCCTGACTATCTGAGCTGTTGCACATTTTTAAGTTCAGCCCAGTACTAGATTAGATTGCTGAGTTGCTACTGTCTCTACCAGATGCTTGTAGAGACATTTGAGTGAAATCATTGTGGCCAGAATGGCTCATCTAAAGGATTAGTAGGGTTAGCACACAAGGACTTAATCTTCAAGAGAAAATTACAAAGTCTGATAGGCACATTCCTTCAATGTGCACTTAGAATTGAAACAAACTGCAAAGAAAAGCACTCGTTTATTTCTTCATCCTGTACCTCCCCTAAGGTCAGATTTTCCCACCCTTACTCTATGACTCAAAGAGACAGTCAAATTTACTGTAGCCAAAATCAGACTAGTTGTTTCAACAAAACAAGGTGATTCCATAAGAAAGAAAACCCCCTTTCCTGCCCATCCCCAACAGTCTTTTTGCTTTGAATTAATCTTATCTTATTGTTCAGTTATTTATGTAACAGTTGTCAAACGTTGATTTGTACCAGGATGTCTAGTAGAGGAGCTGTGATTGTTGTGTAAACATCCAATTATGAAGATAGGGCTTTAATAAAGCATGGTGAGACCACTGACCAAGCCACCAGGGTTGGCACTGCTGTAGATGAACATCCAACAAAGACTATTCTGGAGAGAGAGGAATTAATTGCACTGGGGGAAGGAAGGGATTCTCTGAGGCAGCAGCAGCTACTTTCAAGAATATGGGGAAGATACTTTCTATTCTTGGCACCAAAGGGCTGCTGGCTGTCAAGGTCTCATGTGCTGCATATTCTGAAGACACCCATGACTCTGGAATTACTGTTTGGAAGTTTTATTAATCCCACTAGCTCAACTATATAGATTATGCCTCAAAAAACTGTCAGAAATTTTAATAGGCTTTCTGAGCCTCTGGCTCAGAATTTACATTCTCACAACCCAGAAATACTATTAAAAACAAATCACTAATTTCACCAGATTGTTTTTAGTATAGAAGAATTCTACTAGCAGAAATTTACACATGGTCAAAGCATGCAGACACAACAAAGTTTACATTGCTATGGAAACAAAGGTTATGCTGGGAAAAACAACTTGCAAGTGACTGTGAAAAGTAAGTTTATAAGGATGGCACCTTTCAGCTTGATCTTGAAAGACATATTGCAACACAAGCATCTTGGATTAGAAATTTGTTTTTATTTAGTTTTCCACAGAGACGTGTTTCTTTCACCTCTATTCTCACAAATCTGACATCAAAAACCATCAAGATATATATGTATGAGCTATACAGGCAGAGATGTGCCAGTACAACATTACTGTCCTTCTATCAAACATTCTAACAAAAACAAATATGGTCCCTTCCATGCCCATCTAATACAAGAAAAACAGCTAAGTCAAGAGAGAATGTATATATGAGTCTAGTTATTCATAAAAGAGTAAAAATAAAAAATCTAGTTTCTGATGTTTAAACAAAACATATTTTATACCTTTGGCTGAGCTAAAATATTGTACTTTGCCAAATGAAAACTGCTCCCTAATGGTAGGTTCCCTAGCAGCTCAGTAGGTATGCAAGGCATGCAATTCATTTCCTGCCAAGGCAGAGAAAAATGGGTAGGTCTGAGATTATATTGCTAGTGTGCTTGAAAAAGATCTTAGCTGTTAATATTATAGACTGCATATACATATTTTGACTTTTGGTCTCCTTGAAACTTTCCCAGGTATAACTTTTGGGTTAACTGTCTTTTAGCTCTCAGTGATGGAGTGTTCAATGGGAGGTGAAATAGGAATTTCCAGAGCATTGCAGTCATCAGTGAGGAACACCAGGTCCTGAAGAAACAATACAAAACAAAACAGCTACAGTTTATAAAGAGGAAGGCAGAAGACAGCACATTGAGAATCTTGGGCCTGATCCAGTTTTGGTGGTCAGGGGTCAGTGTGGAGACAGGCAGGGCTAAAAGCAGGGACTCTGTCCCTGTTGATGCACCTTGACCTACCCTTCTGCAGTAGGAGATCAGGATGGTGTACAGGCTTCGGGCTTTTTCCTTCAGCTCATCCACTTCTACCACTCTGTCACATCCAGGGTAGGCCACGAAATCACGGAGTTTTGCCAACACACAGTAATTCTGCAAAGCACGAAAAGAGGTCTGTGTAACCCTGCACAAATACAGATTCATGTTTCTCATCCACCACTTCCAAAATTGTTACTGCTGTGTGGGAACCTTGAACTCCTACCTCTATGTACATGTAATCTATGCAACATTTAGTCAGGAAAATTAATCATCAATATTTTATAACAAAGATGTTTGGTCCAAATAAGTGCTTGGAAAATTGCATATATACAGTCTTAGTCTGCCAGCTTATTTCTCATATGCTTTAGGAGGCAGCAGCACCAATACAATCAAATCTGCTCCTGTAGTAGGTGAAGTATTCTACAGAATAGGTGCACTGTCTCACTTTTTAGAGAGCACCTGATTTAGCAGATGAACAGATTATCAAGATCTCACAGACTCAATTCCTGTGTTCCTGTGTATTAGGAGAAACCGTGACTACCAGTCCTGATATTTTCGAAGTAATTTTTACCTCAGAATTTATCAAAATAAAACACAGGCAACATGAATTTCACAATGTGCTTGTGAATCAGGTAAATAAATACCTCAGCTTTTGCTTTAAAGCCAGGGAAGCTGAGGCACTGGAATCACATTTCTTGGTCTCTGCCATGATGTGAGACACTGGCAGCTCTGGAATTGGGATCTAGAGTGTCCTGAAGACAAAACTTGGTGTAGTTGCTTATGGAAAAGTGTGTCAGAAATTTGTTTTGTCTGATATTTTCTATTTTTTATTTACTCTGTCGGACACTGGAAAAAGAAACAAACAAAAAAAAATCAAATATCCCACTGCAGAACACTATGACACTAACTGTGTGTGCAGGTTACTTCTTCTTAGCTGAGAGAAAACTACTGTTTTTTTTTTTTCTCAGTCTCATACTTCCATATCCTCAGGCACACTTTTTCTTTCTGTAGTCAACAAGTAGCTATTTAAAAGAGAAAAAGCCAGTAAGGTATTCCTGCATTGCTTTTTTATTAAAACTACATGACAAAAACCACTCAGGATATAAAATGAAGTAGATTTCTTAAGTGAACAAAATTAATCTACATTTCTTCTTTTACACTATTATTCAAAGTTTTGTTGCATTTATTTAACTTCTGAAAAGGCTATCACAGTAAATTAATTGTGTGCATATGGCAATAACTTAAAAATACTGACTTCCTAATTTTAAAATTTTTAATCAAGTAAAACTTCAGAAAGTACATCTGGATTTTAATAAGGTTCAAACTGAGATTTTTTTCTTGTCACTCATCTATCTAGTTAATTCAACTTTAAAAAAATCCTTTTAAATCACTCCTCTGGGGTATAATATTAAGAATTATTTTCACTTTTCATTAACTGCTTTTACTGCACAAAAGTAAGAAAGAAATATGCAAACTTACATGTATGTCCAAGTACAGCCTGGGCAGCGTCTCCACACACGAGTCCTGTGGGAAAGAGGAAAGGCTCCTTGAGATTTTGTTTTGAGAGGAATCTGTGTCAAAAGTGGCAACCTGCAGTGTCTGTGCAGGAGCAGGTTTTAGGTGGACTCACCACAGTTTTGGAGGTCTGCAACTGCTTGAAGGACTCTGTGATTTCCTTGCTCAGAGACAACACCCTCGAGTAGCACGTTGGAGGGGCTGCGCTGGCTGGCAGGGCAGCAGAGAGCAGAGCAGTCAGGAGCAGCAGCATCTTCATTCTGGGGAGTTTGTCCAAAAGAGGAGGAAGGGAGGGAAAAAAATTATTCCCACTGGTTAGGTAGGTGCTGCTGAGCGTCAGGGAGTAAGCTGGACGAATCAGCCCCCAATTAAATAGTCTCCTGCATGAACAGGAAGAAAAGCCTGGGGGTGGTCCGAGCAGCAGCTTACTGCCGTCTTAAATTTCCTGCCAACCTATGAGGCAGAGCTGCTTTCCTGCCCGGAGCAGGGAAAGAGGGAATGAAGAGAACAAAACCAAACACCACCGGCCCTCTTCATTCCAGAAAGAAAACAACCTAGTGAGCATCTCAAACAACAGAAATGTGTGTAAGAAAAAGCACAGGGTTCTCAAGGTGTCATAGGCCCTGATCTTGTATGTGCTTTGGCACATGCATCTCTTCTCTGAGCCCTGGGATTACATAGGCTGCAGATGGAGAGAAATCCTACCAAAAAGCAAACTCCCCCAGCACAGGAAGAACATGGACCTGTTGCAGTGAGTCCAGAGGAGGCCATCAAGGTGAATGAAGGGAGGGAGCACCTCTCCTGTGAGGAAAGGCTGACACAATTTGGATTGTTCTGTCTGGAGAAGAGAAAACCTCAGGATGACCTAATTGCAGCCTTCCAGTACTTGAAGGAAGTGTACAGGAAAGATAGGGAGGAACTTCTTACAAGGACATGAAAGGGGGAATGGCTTCAAACTGAAAAAGAGTAGGTTTAGACTAGATATTAGGAAGAAATTCTTTCCTGTGAGGTTAGTGAGGCACTGGAACAGGTTGCCTCTAGAATTTGTGGATGCCCCACCTGTGGAAATGTTCAAGGCTGGGTTGGACTGTGCTCTGAGCAAGCAACCTGGTCTAGTGGAAGGTGACTGCATCCATGACAGTGTGGTTGAAATGAGATGATTTTTAAAGTTGCTTCTAAAACAAATGATTCTATGATTCTATTATTCACAATTTGTCAATCAAAACCATAGTGTTTCCGATGGCTGCTTGGGGACATCTATGTATTTACATATTCATAGTCTCAAGCAAAGTGAATACATTTCTATATGGCTGTGATAAAAGTATAAAAATTATTTTGCTTTCTGGGTTAATTTTATGAGTCTTTGTTCTTTTATTAGATGCCGGAGGAAGCTGAGAAATCCAGATGTTGGGATGCAGGCCTGAAGCTGAACATATGTTGTTTTCTATGTTAATTGTCCTGTAAAATGGAGGTACCCTTGAATGAAGAACTAGTTATTTTGAAAGTTATGCCACCCCCAAAATTTTAAATTCAGATTTTAGTAAGGTATTAACTGAAACAACAAAGTATCTGATGAAGTAGTGCAGCCCCCTGGCATTGTAGTAGACCAGGAAGATTAATCTGAAGGTGGGAAAACTAGTTTTAGAGAAAAATATGTACTCTGTGTGTTGCAGAGAACTCTGACTTAAACCCACTAAAACACCTGGGGGGAAATAGGAGAACAGGGCTGTATACTTCTGTCTTGTTATGAATTTCTCTGCCTTCAGAAAGAACAGTTGGTTTAGTAACATCATGTGCTCCTGAATGTTAAAGTGGTAGATCCTTGGAGAGGAAAGAACAGTTGGGAGTCCTGGTTGTGGCAATTTTCAGACTGTCCTTGGACTGCTGGATCCTATTTTCAGGAAGAGTTGCCTGGACAAGTCAGTTGAGAGGCCAGAGGGAGACAAGAAGCCTTTCGAGAGGGCCCCAAGCAGCCAGATCATAGATCTAAACACAGATACCCTGTACATGTCCAAGGAAAGGATCCTACTGACTGTGAGACTTGTTGGTAAAGAAACAGACTCTTAATCACCATCTCATTGCTGTAAAGAATAGCTTAAGATAGGAGTGAAATATTACCCTTCTATCACATTCATGTTTGGCAAGCTGCTATAATGTAGTTGCTCTGCCAGAACAGCAGTTTTTTGAACAGCATAAATGGTTTCCCAGTACTAGAAGTCAGCAACTCAGCTGCTGCCAAGGATGACTTAGGAAAACTAAGTCAGACTTCACCAAAACACTTAATCAAATTAAAAAAAAAA
>VXBB01016722.1:21262-43659 GCA_013399915.1 Illadopsis cleaveri
TTTTTTTTACCCGAAAAAACCCCAAAGTACTATAATTATTTCTTCACCCACATCTTTTCAATGGGACAGATTTACTTGCATAGTTGACTCTGACCCAAATGAGTGTTTTCTAATATCCAGTATCTCATCAGCACTACTGCCTATCTCAACATGCAGAATCTGCATTTCAGTTAAACCAAGACAAATACTTTCTTCTCAGTTATTTCTATTTGTAGCTCATCAGCAAGATTATCCTTGATCTCTGAGTACATTCAATTTATGGTCCAGGTGTGAGTAAATAGTGCTGGGAGTCCTTTCAGTCTAAGGTAACTGCCACAACTGTGAACCAGATACACAGCTACCAAAGCCCTTGAAACTCCAGAATCTTTTCAGTGACTGTTTTTGTCTGGTCATTTATGCAAAGCCACTTATTAATTCTGGTGCATTCCCTGCCTTGGGCAGAGAAGGTCTTTAACAGGGAAACACAAGCTGTTCTTCACAAAGGCAAATAGCCTCTGAGAGGCAATATTCAAAATGGACATCGAAATAGAATTTAGAGCTACAGGAGGGGAAGAGGAGAAGAATCAAAATATATTATAGTCAAAACTTGCCTGAGGATTGCCTCTATGGAGAAACAGCTATTTACAGCCCTTCCAGTCTGTGGGACAACAGTCAGGCTGGCATTAGGACGGAGTACAGCAGCAGTCAGTCAGCCTCTGTAGTTGCTATGACCAGCACACTGTGGATGCCTCCATCACAGACACATCTTTATCATGCTCTTCCATTCAGTGATCATGGGGCTTCAAGGGCTTGGGATCACTCTCACAATTTTGCATTAACTCTTGAGGCTGATGATGTCGCTACATCTCTGAGTGCTCTTCACAGTGCATTTGTTTACTCTTATATGAGCAATATTCCACAGCAAAAGCAGACACATGGGCTGAGAAGAAACTTAGAAGCCTACAATGACATAACTGTGTGTACATTCTTATTTTAAAAAAAAAAAAATGACTGTGGTTTTTTACTTCTAATTTACTGAAAACTCAAACAATAATATTTTTCTAAAAATCTAAGGACTCACCATGCAGCCAGAAATTCCTCCCATGTTTGAACAGTCTACCAGAGTGTCCGCCAACTTTTGATAAAAGCCCTTGCAAGTTGCTAATATCTTAACACCAAAATCCACTTGCTTAATGAAAATGTTTATTTTAAAATAATTGGGTGCTGTCATGAGACACCTCATGAAATGAACTTCTGATTATACTGAAAAATAGGAAAGGTAAAACATAAAAAAAGGAAAACAAAGAAAGCCTTGTGTATTTAAGCAGCACCTCAAAGCCCAAAGTGACTCAGCTGTTGTGGTGAAGGTGCCACTTCTTGCTTCGGAGGGGGGCTAAACTGCTCTGCAAGGTTCCAGCTCAGGACAAGACTTTTTGGAAACCCTGGCCTCTTGGTTAAGGTCTTATCTGCTTGTCATATGTTTCCTTGCTGTGCAACAGTACATTTTGCTGAGTCTTTCTGTAAACATCAGCTGAAATTCGGTGCAGAGGTTGTGCAGCCTCACACATTGCCCTGAGTCTGGGGAAGCTGGTGCACAACACTGACAGTTTCCTGGCACAGAGAGAAGCCTGGTATGACAGCACTGTGTGCCTGCATTTGAAGCTGGGGTTAATCCCATGTGTTTTACTTTTTCTTCCGTGATAGCAGTAGGATTCTTCTGTGATCTATGTGGTTTGGCCAAGCTATGAGCAATGGGCAAGGCAGGCAGGATCTCACAGCTGTCTCTGGGCTGGTGCTGCAATGCTGTTTCCCTACATTAACTGGGCAAAAGTCCTTTTTGCTTACTCAGTGGTACAGGCTTCTTTTTCTTCCCTGTGTTGTTATTTTTAAAAATTTACATATATATTGAGGAAACTAATGCTACTGCTCAATAGCCTGTTCTTAACAAAACATAGTTCTAATATAGTTATAGAAGCAGGTAAAGCCATCTGGGTCAGAAAAAGAAATTAGATGTTCTGAAATCTGTTGGTCTTGCTAGCACGAACCTGGCACGGGGCACTTTCCCTGAAGAAAAATATATGGAAATGTGGTCCAGGACAGAGACAGGACTTCCCAGAATAGCTGGAGAACAGGAATCATTTCCATGTGCTGCCTCAGACCAGTGACCAAATGATTTGCACTGTCTGTGCTGACCAGCCCTCTCTGCAGGCAGTGTCCCACCTGCCTGTGGAGCAGAGCAGAGGCTCAGGCAGCAGCATCCTGCACCCAGAGGGCACAGGGAGCTCTGGATGATGACAGAGCCCAGGACAGCTCAGAGATGTCCACAGGAGTATCTGTCACTGCAGTGCAGGAGCAGCCTGGCTTGTCTCTATCTTGGCTGCTGTCTCCATAATGGGGATAATGGTATTTCCCACAGACACTGTGGGAACTGAGCCATCGGCACCAGGGAGACGGGAGATTATGTGGTTTAGCCTTGTCAGGGATACTCCTTTCAATGACTGCAAGGAGTATTGATTCAAGTAATGCAGGATTTAGAGGCTTAAGCCTTCACCGCCTTGCTAAGAAAAAGGCAATTTTAGCTTGGAGTAACTTGAAGACCTCTGCAGTGAAATAACAGTGGTGCTTTCAGCCTGGCCATGGGCACAGGCAGAGCTGCCTTGTCCCAGTAACACACAAGTGCCTTGTCTGGACCCTGTCTGGGCTTTGAGGCCACTCCTGTGTGTGAGTTATGCCAAGGTAATGCACTCTTTATTAACATTGCAGTCAGGGTTACAATAGCAGGGTTTCAAGGAGGGAGCCGTGTTCAGGTTTAGAGCAGCAGTATTTCAAGTTATTCATACTTTCCTGCTGTGCCTTGCCTTCCATGCTCCTCTCTCTCTCTCTCTCACATGCAAATGTGGCAGATAGCTCCAGGTCTTGTCATTGCTGGTCAGCTTCCCACCCTCCCTGATTATCCTCGTGGTGAAAAATCATGTCAGCCACCAAGGAGTGTACCAGAGGTGATATAAATAAATGTATTCATCTACCAAATTTATCCCTGATACAAGCCCTCTGGGGAATTCAAATGCTGAAAAATGCAAGGTCTAAGCTCTCTGCTGTCCCTCCAAGGAGCTCTTGTCTACACTGTGGTTAATATGAAAGGAGATGAAGGACTGTATTTTTTAGGACTGGTATTCCAGCACCTTTCAGAAGAATTATGTCACTGAAAGAAAAATCGATGAGACTGAAAGTGCAGCTCTTTATAACAATCCAAGCCAAACAAGAATCCAAAGAGACTTTGCTGAACTACTGCCTACACAAGAGCTTTTTAGTAGCTGCTTAGCATGCTAGCAGGCACAGTTTTGTACTTTTTCTTGCCTAGAAAACTGCAAATGGCATAGCTTATGTTGTGTGTATTTCTAGATACAAACAGCAGTACTTCCAGCAACGGCAAGGTAACATAAATTCTCATCTCAGCTGGTTGAGAAGGTAAGGTACAAGTCCACACTATATATTATGTCTTCCTAGTTCTGCTTTCTTCTTGTACATGGCTTTTTGAGCTTTATAACTAAACATAGTGGAAGAGACCCTGCCATCTCTGAAATCAGTAACACAAGTCACAGACTCCTGTGGATCCACATTCTCACTTTAGATTAAAACTTGTGTTCTGCTCACTGGCCTTAGTAGCACAAAAGCCCTGAAGCCAAACTAAGAGTAAATCACTCACATTATTTCTTGTTTCTCACAGAGTATTACTTTTGGGGTCCTTTGAGTTGGTGACACAATACAGATTCAGTGCTTTGTCAGTGCCTTGAAACCAAATGATATGACAAATACCTTCTACAGTTAAAATACTCTTCTAAGGAATACAAATGTATAAAATAGAGGGGGATAGCTGTGGATCTACTCTACTTGGTAATATCCAGAAGTGATGAAAGTGAGTGGAGGTTAATTTTATTTTTTAAAAATCCATAAACTTCATAATTGTATTTTTGTTCTGTCAGCTTGCCTTGAAACAAAGAAAAAATAAATACCAGACAATGTCAGAAACTGGTGCTAACAACAGACTGTGTTTCAGATGTAATTGCCACCTAAGCCTGAACAACTTTTCTGTTTTAAATTCTTTTGATAAAAATAAAACAGGAAAAGGACCTGCTTCTGAATCCCATATTACATGTGTTCCCAGATGACTAAGTGTCCCTACAAGGGTGGTTTTAGTTTGGTTCTGTTTAAGTCAGATGACTAAGGAAAGAATGAGTCAAAGACACATGGAGTGTGGCTGCATACATACATGGTGTAGTTGATAGTTTGCTGTGAGAATAAGTCTGTAGCTTGTGATGGGTCTTGCCTACACCCAGAGGTTTCCCTGTCATTCTCAGGTAGTTTTGAGAATATTTGCAGGGAGGAGGTGCTGAACAGGCTCCTCCTGCCTGCAGGGCTGGTTCTCAGGCAGCTTCCCTGGGAGAGCCCAGACGTGGGTTAACCCAGCATTGGGATCAGCAGTGGCATGGGGAGCCCCAGGACAGAAGGTGCCAGGCCAGGGATGTGTGTTCATGGTCACCACCTGCGTGAAAGCCAAGGCTGGTTGGGGGCCTTCCTCAGCAGAAGGATATCTACTTATTCTCACAGTTTTATAAAGTTTGGGTTTATAATTATTCCCAAAAGAAACAAGAAATAGTGACACAAAAGTGAGACAACATTTCAGCTGGGTAATGTAGTGAGGAAAGCACTGGGGGATGGCACAAAGAGAAATACTTTGAGTGAAGAATCACTCCAGCTGGAGCGTTGTATCTTTCATGTGTAGAACCAGCCAAGGTCTTAAACATCTATGCTTTTAATTTCAGACCATTAAGCTAATTTCCATTGGAAGACTAATCAAATTAGCATTTATTTTCCTCCTTTCTATTTGGCTGCAGCTTTTCTTGTTTTGTTTTGTTTGTTTGATGTTTGGGAAGGGTTGTGGCTGAGGAAGAGAGAATTTGGCTTGATTTAAGATGTAAATGAAATTCTATCAATCTTCCTCTCTGTTAATGGTCTGCCTGGGCATTTTAAGGGCAAATAGTGAAAAGAAAACTGTGACTGCTAAAGAAAAGCTACCCCCTGCTGTTCCTGTTCATATTTATTTCACAATCAGCCCATTGAAATGGTGTGATTCACACTCTGATGCTGTCGTTGTCTAGCTGGCAAAGTCACTGGAGAATTTAAAGAAGTTTCTCAAGCTGAAAACTAGGCAAACTGCATTTGGGCAAAAAGCAATCTTATCAGCAATGAGAGTTAGTTATATCACTACAGTGGTCTCTCTTGCTGAGAGCTGAGGCTACCCTTGCAAATGAGAAGCTCTCTTGCAATAAGCAGCTGTCTTCAAAAAACTGAGAACTGTTGCTTTTGAAATGTAAAGTGTCCTTCTGATATACATATATATAGAATACACAAGAGTAGAGTAGCTAAAGTCTGCAGGGACAATTTAAATGTTCTTTGTTAAAACATTATTTCTCAAATAAATAGCCCAAAAAGGGTAAAAACGTCTGAGTGCACAAGAGGGAAAAAGGCTTCCCAATGCCCCAGTAATCTTGAGTAAATACTAAAGGAAAACCCTATCTGTTTATCTTAAATTATCCAGACTTTATGTACCCATCACCTTGTAACCAAGCAGCTTGTGTGAAATAATGACTTCCTGGTAACACAAAGACATACAGCTGAAGTTTTAACTTTACTATATTAATCAGGATCTATCTTTGTGGCAAGTATTACCATATACCCTTCCACTGACCTAACGTAAACATTTAGGAGTCTGTATCAACATAAATGATCAGAAATAAAAAGCAGATAGCTAGAGACTGGATTAATGGAAATAATAAAATCCAATAACACTATGTGTTTCTCTATGAGATTTCACATAAAATTTCTACTGTAGTGCAAGAGCTCATTGTATGTTGATGACAGAGGATGCAAAAAAAAAAAAAAGGGGGTAAGTTAATTACTATATACTTGCTCATTAATCATGCCACTAGTTAGAACTGCCATGAAATAGGTGAATTTAATCTTAGGATGTGTCAGAGGAGTAACAGCCAGCAGGGACAAGGAGATATTGGTGCCAGCATAAATGCAGGGATCTGCTCATCTGGCATACTGACCACTTTTGGTCATCCATAGCTGTGGAGGATGAATTCAGACTGCATGGGGTGCAGAACGAAACAGTGAGAATATTCAGTGTATGGGCAAGTTGGGACAATGTGTGCATATTTCCTTTCTACCTCTTTCCTTGTCAGCTTAGCTACTTTTTCAACAGCTGGGTCCTTGCCCTGCTCTCCTGCCAAAGCCAGTTCTCAGCTGTGCTGCTCAGGGCACTCTGGACCCATCACAGCCTGCCCTGGTCACAACCCATTTTGCCACGGCTGCTGCTGGGACATTGTGTAGTAGGGGATAGAACGGGAGGTGTTCCTGCAGACCACTATGTACATACATCCCAGTCTCTCAAGATCAGGCACACTGAGACTGTAGGGCCCAGGCAAAGTAGGAGCTGTGCTACTGTACTGGGCTCTGCTGTGGTGGCTCACCAGTAGCTCTCACTTTGAGATGAGAATTGCAACTGCAGAGGCACAGGACAATGGTACATGGTTTTGTAGGAGAGAGCTCAGATCTGTCTGAAAGAGAGGCTGGAGGCCTTGGAGTCCAGCCCAGAGAAGGACGTGACAATGCACTGGCCAGAGAAGGACAGTTGTGCCACCTGGTCTGAATGGAGCATTTAAAGTGCTGTGCCAGCAGCACTGTGCAGCTACGCAGCACTCTCAGAAAGGCTGGCTTTGCTCCTGGGGAACATGAAAAGCACATGTACAGGCAGCAAAGCAGCTGCTACACACAGAACATCAACCCGTTTTATTCATTAAATATATGCTAACAAAAAAGATTGGCATCAACTTTGTTCACATCAAAAAGATACAGTTCCAGTTCTTCCTATTGCATAATTTAGGTACATGAGCTTCAGTAATAATGTGTGGGCAGAGAACGATGGCATTGTCCCCACCATTGTCTCTCTGACACCAAAGAGAAATGAAGCAAATGGAGTCAAAGAAACCAAACACATTCAGGAAAGTATCAAAGTGATCAAAGCAGACTCTTTGATTCTGCTTTACACATACTTTTCAAAGAAGTGTTACATTTCCAAACACACTCTGTCCGTTCTTGATGCCAATAAACCAGCTCTGTTTAGCTTTATGCTTTGATAGGAGTAGGAACAAAAAAATCTTTAGTGAGTTGCATTTTCTAAGCTTTCCTATCAAATTTTGAACTCACTAGGAAAAGGCAAAATGTATTTGTTATTCTTTGAGGAAGCTGAGCCTTCATGGAGGGAGACCTGGTGTCAGGCCTGAGTAGCCCTATAGACAAATCAGCATTTGCAAGCATGAGGAAAAGCTCTGAGCAGATTTTTTGTTCATCTGTATTTAGTGCACCTCTTTGTTAGCAGATCAAGCCACAGGGAAAAAAAAAGCAAATTACAAGGCATGTAAGAGTGTTTTGGAAAAGGTGCCTGACCATAGTCCTTTTATAGCTGGAAAATATTGATTATTTTTATGCATCTACCCCCCCTTATTTTCCCAAAGACATAGACAAGGTTTCAAGGCACCTGATCCAAATGCACCGAGGGAAAATATTATTTTTTGATGTTATCATTTGACCATTAATGATGTCAAGCATGAAGCTTTTCTTATACCCTGGCAGGATGTACTCCATTTCTGTCTTTGTAAAATCAAATTTTCTCTCTGTGCTGCAGTGACTGTGAAGCCCAAGCAGCCCTCAGGGAGGTATTTTGTTTAGCTATGCGGACACATTCCTCCAGGAAATATTGAAGCCAAACCAGACACACACACACACATGCACACACACAGGCCCTCTATTAGAAGAATTCAAAGCTTGAAGACAAAACAAACCAGTACTGGGTCTGGAATCTGAACTTCAGTGCATGTTGAATTGTGTTTTCACATTCTTTGTTTTTACCAGCTGGGCTGTGGACCAATATAGGCATTTTCTGAACACAGGGAGCAGTGTCCAAGGACAGCCGTATATCCTCTGGCCATGTTAGAGTGGAAAAAAAACCAACATGGAAAAAATATTTGCATATCCAGCACTTATTTGTTTCTGCCATGTGTGAGACAGACATGGAGAGTGGCAATTGTTGTCATGAGTCAGAGTATGCACAGTATGTGGCTCTGGAGGAGAACCATGCAAGTTGGGAAGTAAGAGAAATCATGTACGTATGATTACTCTTTCATGCATTCTTTTGTTTTCACTCACTCAAGGCAGAGCTATGAGAAAAATCAAGTTCTATTTTATTCTCAGATGGATCCAGATGCTGGCATCCACTTGGGCAGCTGGTGTCAGGAGCAGGACAACTGATACTGTAACTCGATTAAATCTACCAGAGTCTGACTCTCGCTTAGGTCTTGGCTTCAGCCCTGAAACAGAGCTGCTATTAGGCCAGAGCCTCTCTGAAATTGTATTATATTCTAGTATTTTATTATTTCTTTGTTTAACACATTCTTCTCTCCCTCTCTTTATTTATTGAACTTTTATTTATCAAGACTTTTTTTATTTAATTTTTTTTGTAGGGTCTGATCACAGGAACTAAAGACACCAGGGATTTGTAAGCTGCTGGCATATGATTCAGATGACCAAACACAAGGACAAACCATGTGATTCACTTGTCCTGCCAGACCCAGTGATAGGGGCCCCTCCTCTGCTGCCCAGGCAAAGTCCCTGAGGATCACAGCCTCTCATGGCAGTGAGTTCAAGGACTCTCTTTCCTGGGGCTCCCAAGTGAAGTAGAGGAAGAGCCAGGAGGTGGATGGTCCTGTCATAGGTGAACAAAGGCCAAGAGGTGCCAGTGTTTGATGCTGCAGTGATACAGACAAATGACTTGACTCCACTCATAGTGAAAACATCACAAGCTCTGCAATGGATGTTGCAGCTTGTTTTACTAAAAGTCACTGCTAGGTAGGGATAAAGTTTTTACAAGTGTTTTGGGCAGTGTTGAACACACCATCATTTTTTAGCAAAAGAGTTTATTATCATTCCATTAGTTATTGGAAAGCAGATGCTTAAAAACTAGGATAAGACTAATGTAAATGAGGGTGTTTCTTTCCCCTTCAGATTATTCTGGTGCTTAAGCTAACATTAAACAGTAGATGTGACTACTATATTCTTAGAGGAAATACAAAATAATTTTGGGTTAGACTGCTGATGTTGAGAGATCCTTGCTAGAGAATTGGTGTATAAATTAGTTGAATTTCCAGTGCAATCCCTGAAAGACCTTCAGCTGTGTTATAGACCAGCATCAGATGCTGGCCTTTTTTTTCAAAGAGAGCACTGATTTAAAGATGATGGTGTTCTTCTTGGGGTAAAGCTCAAGGTTCACAGCCTGCTGGTGAATTCAGTGAGGGCACCCTTTGACTTGAAACTGTGTGCATGTGTGTGCCAAAAGCATAAAAAATACCCAGAAAAAGTTGTGGACAAATACTTGTGTATAAATACCTACTCAGTCAAGGTATGCTTAGGTGGACTCTATGCTGGAGTTTTCATGCATAATGCAGAATCTTCTTTAATAAATCATGTGGCCATTGATCCTTCTGAAGCATAGGTGCCTTTGGGACTGTAATGATTTCTTGGGGTTTTTTTTGTTTATGAATGCTTTTTTGTTTTAATTCCTTTTGTCTTCTAGCTCACAGCCTCTAGTGAGGGAATGAAATCTACCGTTAGTGTAACTAGAGGATATCTGAAGCACAGAATAAGAAGACATTACATGTCATTACCTACTACACTGCTGAGGACTGGAGACTAATTTCCAGATGACCTATGTTGTTAGCACTGCTGTATGGATTACAGCTTAGGGGGCAAAGCCATAGATCAAGACACCCACTGAGCTAGAAGCTGTGTAAACATGTGGTGAAAAGATGATCCCTGGGTCACAGAACTTTGCTGTAACCCTTGCACACTTCTCTGTTTAACCTACTGCTGTTTTTCTCTGCAGGTTGTTTCCTTACAGTCCATTAATAATGATGTATTTGCTTGTCTGGCAATTGCAAGCCTGCTTAGCATTTGTTTCATGAAATCAATAAATGAAAAATGTCTGTGTTAATATGGTGGATTTCTCACTGTTGTGTCTACTGGCATCAATGAATCACTCCTTCTTGAGATAGCATGCTGAGAAGGTACTCAAATTTCCCTCCCTTCTGAGAGCTCATACATACATCTGAAAAAGTCTGTAGCTGGTTTGGGGGCTTTGTGTACATGGGATTTTCAGACTGGTCAGCTCTTCCCTCAACAGTTCTCCCTAGAAGAAGAAATGCTGCTTTTGGAGTTTAATTCATCTGGCAACATTTAGGATGAATAGCACATTGACTGTGTTGGTCTTTCTAAACAGTTTCTTCTGTTTGGTTTAAACCCAGAAAGCAAACTCTTCCTTTGTACTACCAGTTCAGTATCTGGTCCAGAGAGCAGAAAGCTTTCACAGCACCAAGAACTTGGCTATCTTGCTCCAGCTTGTGTATTCAGCTTCAGAAGGCCTCAGCTCAATTCCTGTCACTTTAATGTCCGTAATTCTTTCATGGAGGCTCATTTGGCACTGGACAGAGGAGCCCAGTGCCAGGCACTGGACTGTATGTGCCACATGCTTGAGAGTTGTTTTCTTCTCTGTGGCGGCTTCAATCTTGATGGCACTGAGGACTGAAAATGAAATATTGTGAGCTGGTGTCTTGCTGAGAGTGAGGATGAAAACCCTGAGGGCATGGGGAAGTGGGAGAGCACAGAATGAACTGTGGACAAGCAATCGTGGTGGTAAATGACCAGTGAGCTCTGCACTGAATAAAGCAAGCAAGCAAACACAAGTTGTGTGTTCAAGCAAGCATGAGCTCTGTGTTCAATGCTGCCTAAAGAGAATTTCTGATCTTTTTGGCAAGAAAGTAAATATTTTCACAAAATATAGGAAGAAAACACACATTCAGATGTGTTTCAAGCATACACAGTGCCACTGGCTTGGAATGTATCTATTTAGTAACTGAAGATACCACACATCTTTAGGCACAGGTAGCATGTAAATCAAAACCAAAAATAAATTCATTGATTCTTTCACCGTATTTTGCTCTGATTTTTACAATTTTGCCTCCTTTTCTTTCCTGTATAGTATTTAGTTTCAAAAGCAGATTTTAAAGCACCTTTAATAATTGGGTTACTGAGTGCTTCAGTAACTACACACACCTAGAGTCTACACATTAGGGTGGGTATTGCTGTAGACTCATTTTTCCCTTGGTCAGTGTAATATAGGAGGTGTATTCTGACTCCTCTACACATTATACCTTCTAAACTGTCCTGTAGTATTCTTGTTAAGAAAATGGGATTCTTTTTGGTCTATTAATTTTCAGTGATCAGCTGAAACCAAATTGCTTTGAAACCAGCAAGATTACATATTTGCTCCCAAATTGCTGCCATGCCCATGGGCCATAGTAGATCAGCATGATCTGGGGTGTCTGGCCCCTCACAGTCTTGCTGTTACCCTATTCTTGTGAGATGACTCATGTGGAAACTGCCTGGATTTCTGGAAAATCCTCATTAGTGAGCACACTCTCAAATACTTTCTGCTGGAACAAGCGCTAGTGCCCTGTGTGAGAAAAGGTCACTTTTGGGCTCATAGCAGGAACAGTTAATATCAACAAACTTCACCACCAACATAATTTTATATCAACGTTTTCCTTTCTGTGTTTTTTATCCCCTTCCAAGGGCTGTCTGTGGCTCAATTGAAGATTCCTGTAATTTTAGCAATAAGGCACAGCAGGCTCCTTTCAATCAACAGCAGCATCGTCACAGCAAGAAACAGCAACACATTTCCCTCCAAGCAAGCAGGCTCTGACTTCATTCAGGCACACAAATGTGTGTGCCTGACAAATCCCAAATCACCACCTCCCAGCCCAGCAAGACAAAGGCTACAAACTGAGTCGAAACAAAACAGATAAGCAAGATAAAACATTGTCTTCCTGCAGAAAAAAAACCCCAAGTATTTGCACTTTGCCTATCTGCAGGAGCTTCTGTTCCTTCCCACGGTCCTGCTGCAGTTTCTTCTCTCCAGGCTGAGGGGTAAAGCCCTTTGCAGGGTAAACATCACACTTTGAGCTGCAGTTGGAAACTTCTCTAGCTTTTTAGGAGACACGAACAGACTCCTGCTTTTGGGAATGTATGAAATGAACTAAATGAAACAGTTTTCACAAGCTGCCTTCAGTGATGCTAATCAGATTTTGGCTTCAGAGAAATGGAAGCAGAAGCCTTGATTTCTTCAGCTTCTTTAGGTTCCAGTTCACCATTTGCATCACTACTTTCGGCTCATTTTCCATGTTGAAGGTGCAACGGGACTTTCCTTATGGAAAATACACACACAGGCAGAAGGATGTGGCAGGTGGCAGTCCTTGCTGAGCATCAACATTTGCAACTCTCTACTCATGAATGTTTTTGTTCAGAAGCAGAAGAGACAAACACTTTTGTATGCATGTAAAAAAGGGTCCTTCTGGAAGCTAGATCCATTTTTAAGGTTCTAACAGGAATGATAATTGTCTATAAATGTCATGATTTCCACAAATGTACTCGAAAACTATTTTTAAACATCCTTAAAGGGAGGTAAAATCAAAAAACTCATATAAAAATCACGTATTATATTACGCCACCAGTTGTAGAAAATTTTGTGTATTTGTTACTGTACTGCTTCCTCTCCCCATTCTCTTTCATGAAAGAGTCCAGGAAGATAAAACAGAATTCAGGAAAGATATAAAATAAACAGGCTTGAAGGGTGAAGAGCACTGAAGATTACAGTAGATCTGAAAAGTCTTAAAATCTGGACCAAGTTTTCATATGTCTCATTTCTGTATAAGGACAGGAGAAATTGGATCCCCATTCAGTATTGGTTGTGGTTTTTCTCTTCTTTTCTGAGTGATTGTGTCCTGAAAAGTCAGAAAAATATCAGATATATAAAATGACCCTTTAATAGATATATACTTATTAAAAAGTTTAAGTATTTTTTAATAATAAAATTATTTTTAAAGGCATAAAGAATGCTAACATTAAGATATTTTAAAAACATAATTCTACTGTAAATTTAACCTTTGACAGAAGTTTATTTCCTGAATTTAACTATGCCATCACACAGATTTTTCAGAGGAAAACAGTGCTGTAAAATCTGAATAAAATAGACATGCAGAATAATAAGGAATTTCTTTGACATTATAAGGACTTACAACTCCATCAAATCTATGGCATCTACAGAGCTACATATACCTGGAATCCTAGAAAACCCCAGACAACATGAGCAGAGCAAATTTTTCCCCTTCTGTGCTGACTAGTCTGTGTAGAAAGAGCTCCTTCCCCTCCCTAACCAAGCATGACTATACCAAACTGGGTGTCCAATTGTACTTTAACGAGAAAAAAATTGCTGTTGTGAATGCATGTTATCCTGCAGGATTCCCCCCAGGAGCCAAACTCATTTCTCACAGCTGACTGGCTCCCAGGGACAGCTGATGTATCTGGCTGTGATCTGCTCATCACCTGCACCCATGCCCGGTACTGTGGACTTTAAATAGGCTGCCTCTCCTTGTACTTTTACACATTTTTCTGTTTGAACCATTGTTTGAATGTAAATTGAGATAAGCTGGAGCGTGGAACTAAATGCTGTTGTGACTGTACATAACTGTACAGACTGTACATACACCACTCTTTTCCATAAAATGCATTTTCAGATTATTTTCCTTTTTTTTTTCAGAGGAGCAACAAAAGAAAGGACAGATAAACTCTGCAATTGGTCTAATGATATGTTGCTTCATGATAATGACAGAAACATTGGGGTGGAGGTTGGGAAGAGAGGAGGGAGAAAAAAAAATCATGAAAGAGGGGCTATAACATTTAGAGACCTGGAGATGTCTTCTCTATCTATAGTAGCAATCAGTTCAGTGCTGTTGGACCAGATCTGGGGTGGGAAAGGGTTGGTGCTGAGGCTGTAATATCCATGCTATGTGTGTGTGTTGGGGGTTCACTTGGATGACCTCTCTTCTGGTGCTGTGGGCTGAATGCCCAGTACCATCAGGCTGCACAGGGTGCACTCCTGCAAGGCACCTTCTGGGTCTGGTGTCCCCAGAGGAATCCAGAGTTGGACTGACTGCACTGTGAGGTTTGCTTGAAAAGTGCACTCCTGTGTCAAACCAAACCAGCAATGTCAATGTAGCCAGTGCTGAGGGACAAAAATGCATCTGGTCACAGTCCTAGGGACATGTGTGCTCAGGACATCTATCTCTGCAGTAGTTTCACTTGAGGGAAATCCTAGAGCTGAGAAGACAGATATGCCTTCATGAAAGCTTTATTAGTCTCATTTTTTTCATCAAACTAATGCATGATTGGGGGGTAAGGGAGTTTAGTGGGTTCATGGAAATACATTTTAGAGAGATTGGTGATGACTTTGGATCTATAACAAGGTTCTGACAGATAGCTGGGCTCTTGTGTTAATTAGATATGATTCCAGTAAATGTAATAGCAATGAGCAGCAAAATGCTTTTCCATGCTTAAGCATGACCAAAGGTAAATTACAAGGTGTCAGATACATAATTCCTGCTATTTTTCATAAGGTGCAATTACATACCTTTAACTTTCCAAAGCCATGTAGCAAACAAGCACCACTGAGCCTCACTTGCATAGCACACTTAAGCCTACCCCTCCTACTTTGTCTCTTCCACCATCCTATTGCACAGATTACAGTCTTGTATGTATATACTGAATGTACATGCAGCAAATCTCTTCATGAGACAAGGGCAGAGAGAGATGTGATTAAATCTGAAGAAGAGCAAAGCAAACAGAATCGAGAAAGATGTAGATATCTTTCTTAGGACTACAGTGTTGTTGTTTAACCTTTTTGTCCTGAAAATTATCATCAAGTATTTATTTTCTACCCTCTAAGCAACTAAGGTACTCCAAAATAATAAAATTACTAATTTCAACAACACTTATAAAACCTTGGATTCTCATTCATTTTTTCAGCAGGCACATGAAAACCTTTAAATTTTGTTCATTTGCTTTGTAAATTTGAATGTGAATTGTCCCCCCTTTGCTGCAAAATTGAACAATTCATGAATGCATCTATCTAGGCTTTACTCTGACTCATTTTAGCAAATGAAATGGGTTATTCAGCAACTAATGTTTTCCTTTATTTTATACATCCAACTATTGTTGATAACAGTTAATCCAAGTGCCATTTTGTGAAAAATTGATTTTTCTTTCTTTCATTTCTCAGCTACCTGTGTTCAAAACCATCATGGTTCCTCAACTTGCTTAGTTCTATCTTGTGAATTCAGCAGAGGACTTCAGTTTTCAAATAACAAGATTATATTTTCTTATCTCTGAGATGAGAATACAAGTCTTGAGCAGCTTTGGATTTTTATGTCCAAATGAAATAAAAAACAAAAAACCAAAGCCAAAGCCAAAAAGAGAAGGTGTAGCTACACTCCTGAGAAGAAAAGAAACAAGAGAGCTGTAAGTCACCCTGGCACCTCTATTTAAGTGTTTTGCCTTAATAGCCCAAACGTAATAGCTCTAAAAGAGCAGCCTCTTAACTATTCTTCAAAGTAGGGCTCTTCATCACTTGAGCTACTTTATGAGTTCTTGAAAGACACACTGCAGGCTACGAAAGATTGGGAAGTCTATAATTTTACATCAATCAATGCTGCTGATAAATTACTAGTCACAAGAAAGGACGTGACAAAACACAATAGGACAAGTTATTAATGGAGAATCCCCAGTGCTCCAGATACAGCTATATTACATGAAGAGAGGAAGAGAAAAATCGTTAAGCAATAAAGCTTATTAAACAGCTAAGATTGAGAGGAACATAAACCACACAGGGCTGGTACAGACTGTTAAAGAACAGCTGAGCTATTACAGGGCAGGGTAATGGCAGCACTGCTGAGCAGCAGAACAGCAGAGCAGGCTGCCCCAGGAAGCACAGATCCAGTGTGACCTCCTTTGGAATACCTAGTTGTGGGGAGGGGCAGGAGGTATGTTAGCTGCTGGAACCAGTTTGTCTCTCTAAAGAAAGGAAACTCCAGATGTTTTCATTTTCCCCTTCCTTAAGTTGCAAGAAGTCTACTTTGAAAAATATACACTGTACATGAAAACATCTGGTGGAAAGACAAAGAATTGTGTAGTGGTCGCAGACCATGAGCAGCAGGACTGGGACATGGGGATCCCAAGTCACAGTTTCATGCCCAAGCTGAATATGCTCAAGTACATGATGTCGCAGTAAGTTGATCAGAAAAGTGTCCTGTGGTCTCCCAAGTCTTTTGTCCTATACCTGTTTGGACAACCTCAGAAGGCATAGAAAAACTCCTTTCCAACATCCCAAACACAAAACCAAAGGCTGTGACCAGTGTCTTGACTTTTTGTTATACTTTTTTGGTCTTATGTCACTTGACTCTGCTCCACCACAGCTGTTTCAGACTAAAGTACTGCCAGGGATCTTAAGAGGACAGCCACACATAATCCTGCACAGAGATGACACCAAGTTTCTCACACTGCAGCTGTACCATTGGGGTTTGCTTTCTCACACCCTGGACTTCAAAACTTCAGTCATATCAAGGAAGGTACTTAGGAAAATCTTTCACAAGTTTTCCATGCTATTTCTGTGCTGAGGGAAATAAATAATGCATACCACGTTGAATTCCACAGAAAACAGGTAAAAGTCGCAAAGGAACAAAATGCTCTCTGTTTTGAAGTGATTTCTGCTATATACTGCAGTGAAAATTGCTTAGGATTTATCAATCTGAGATTCAGTGTAACAGTGTCAAATCACAAGATGGGCATAATGGACCTGATCAGGCTGTGGCTGAAGCCAATTGCAAAAACACAACTCAAAAGTAATATGTCCAAACTGGGGCCAGCAATTCTGTACCTGTAATAACTTTTGATCTTAGATTCCAGTAACCATTTTCTTTTCACTCCTTGAATAGGCACAGGAAGCTGACTTCCTTTCTATAGACAAACAGCTTCTGATGGACTCCAGTGAGTTGGGGACTCTTTTGAGAGCCAGTGCTGAACTGGTGTTTGCTGTTCAAGTAAGAGATTTAATCTCATTTGATTAGTTAGCTGCCATCCCAGTATTGTACAGATAAAGTATATATGATAAGTAAGACTAGAACTTAACTAGAAGGCCAGCCCTAAACCTACTGTTATTAGTACCCCAGTGTATTTGATGTAATACAGAACTGACTTCCCCCTATTTTTCTGTTTAGGTTCTGTACAAACAAATTTTTCCAGTTTTGCTCTAATATATTACTTACCCAGGCATCCTTGTTCTTTTTGCCCTTTATTTCCTTTGAAAGCTGGTAAAAGTTTCCTATGATTTCCTAAGCTTAGCTGGGAGTAACCACTTTCTTTTCCTCCTGAAAGAAGGCTGAAGATACAGCAGGATCTGAGTAAATGGTCACTGTTTTGCTGTGTTATGTTCACACAGATGCAATGCAAATGAAGGATCTGTCTTGCAGCCTTTTATAAATAACCCTTAGTGAAATCTGTCAGCCTCCCTGTAAAATAGATGATGGGAAAAGCAACACTCCCATTCTAACCATGAGATTTGATTGTGCATGACTCGTCCATGAATTTATTCCATACTCCATTATCTTGGCTATAAATGCTTGTATCCTCACACAAATCTATGCCTGGTAACACATACTGGGATTAGTCCAAAACTCTGTTAAGCTTTAAACTGGTGTCTTGGGGAATGGAGATAGGACTGCTGGGGAAGGAGCAGTTGGGAGAGCAGGTTGTGAAGCCGAACTAACCCACTCTCTTCCAGGATTGTCTTAACCTTGGCAAAGTAAAGGAAACTTTGGTCTGTGCTTGGAACAATTGTTGGAAACTTTGATCTGTGCTTGAACTTATACTCTGCCTCTTGCATGGATGTGCCAGATGATACCAATTAGACTTACCACTTTTCACAGTAAATCTCAATAAAACTCCAGAGTTTTATTGAAACTTAAAAGAGTTAAACTTAAAGAGTTCAACTTTAAAACTTGAAAGAGTTTTAGGAGAAATAGTTTTCTCCAAATTCATCTGGAGTGAAATAGGAGCCAGTCAATTTGCACAATCCCTGGCCTTTCTTGGGAGCAGCAAGCACTTATGCCTGAAGAGGGACTAGAAGACTTGTACTTAAGGTTCTTGCCTCTTCCTTGTTTTTTTAGCAAATACTCCCAGTGCACAAGTTCTCTAAAAAATAATAAATATGAGCAGAGGTCATGTTCTGAGAGCAAACCATGGAAAGACAAATTTTTTCTTCTGATTTCAGCATGTTCTGCTTTTTATCACATCCTACTCATCTGAAAGGAGTCAGAGGAAAGCACATGTGGTTTGGAAACAGAGTCTGAGCAGATTTACCACTGCTTCAGCTGACATAGTGAACAGCCAAAGTGAGCTTACTGCAGTCCTGTGCAAAGTCAAAGAATAGAATAGAATAGAATAGAATAGAATAGAATAGAATAGAATAGAATAGAATAGAATAGAATAGAATAGAATAGAATAGAATAGAATAGAATAGAATAGGTGACCCTACTGGTTTCCAAGGAGGGGACGTTTTGAAGCCATCATCTTTCCTTTTAAAGTAGTCATAACTATAAAGATAAAAGATGCTATTTTAATATCTTCTTTGTTAACTCCAGGATAGTATTCAAACATAAAAATGTCAGTGTAAACAGTCTGCAATTTACAAATATTAGCATATCAACAAGATATGCTGTGAAATCAAGAACTGTAAGGTCACCCTCACCCCATAAGTCTCATCAGAAGCATTTTAATGCAAAAGCTGTAATCACAGAATTACTGGCTTTAAACCACTGAATTCCCTGCAGGAAGTTTTATAATGCAAAGGAGTGTAATCATATTTGATTTTCTTTATTGCTAACACTGCATGGAGATCTGAAAAAAATCACTATTAATCTAAGCCAGACAACATAGGCCTTAAATGAAAATGTAAAACAATATCTTAAAATGATGTTCATGCTGATTGCAGAAGGAAGGGGGAAAGAAAAGAGGGGGAAGAAAAGAGCTCCATTGGACTGTCCATTTTCCCTACTGTGTTTTCTGCATAGGCTATGCAGCAGTTACCTGCTAAAAATAAAATATGTTTTTGAGTTTAGAGTTTTGTTTATCTCAAGCAAAAACTGATTGTCTTTTCAGAGCAAAGATAAGCATGATAAGTTTGGTTTGGTTTTGGTCTTGCAAGACTTAGAAACTGCTTGTAGCTTAGAAATCTCTGTCCCAAAAGAGTAAACATTTAATTATTCTGAGAATTCTCAGGCTTCAGAGAGCTTTTCTGATATGCATGATGTTATGATAGAGAATTTCAGACTTATTCCTGGTTTACAAAAGCAATTGGAAAAACATATGAGTAATTGTTCTTGAAGAGTTGTTGCTAAATTTGAAGCAGATGCAGTGGAATTCAGATTGTTCTGAATATTTTAAAGAAAAAAGATACTGGAGTTATGCATCTGTTCAGAGTTTAGCATGCATTCAGGGTTGCAGAGGACAAAGGGGAAAGCAGGACCATGTGAATAAACAGCCCATGTGTCCAAGGCTTGATATTACTCATGTCAAGGGTACTGGAAAACTGCCATTGGTTTCCTTGAGTCTTTGCTGGGCTCTGAGCACACATCTAAGCTTAGTACCATTGGACACCATTATGTAAACAACTTCTGATTTAGTTGCAGAAATACTGATGCTCCCAGGAAGATGATGAGTATCAGGCAAACACATCTTAGTTCAGAGCAAAGACACTGATGCAACGAATACATTACATTGCTTTCAGAACAGCAAACCCAACAATTCTTGTCAGACTATCTTTTTTTTTGGTCTGTTTCTATAGAAAATTACTGTGAAGGATAATATCTGTCACTACACAAGTGCAAGAGTTATAGAGGAATATAATGTTATCAATTAATAAAAAAATAACGTCTCATCAATACTTTATTACTAAATGTTAATTTTTCACATCTCACATTAACACAGCATGCTATCTGTCTTAACCTCCTAGCTGTGCTGAGGTTTAAACATAAACCACAATTTTGCCCAAATCAAGGGCAAATTTATTACAAAGCTGTCAAAAAGGAGTCAAAATAACACACAAGTCTAGTTGGAATGACTAATTAATGGATAGATGCATTGTTCTGTAAATTGTTAGAACTGTTTTGGTTGATGATGATGGTTGATGATTGACATATGAAATCAAGAAAATAATCTCAAAACCTGTTAGACTTCTGGTCTGTGTGAGGGAAGTCAGACATAAAAAAGAAATAGAACAACTCTTGGAGGTAGTTTTAAGTAGTTTTTAATGAATTTGTATTTTCTTAATGCAATGGAATACCAAACTGCTCCTGCTCATCCTTCATATCTATGTTCTATGTGTGGGTTTCTTGTGTGTAAAATGATCAGCCTGGGGACTTACTGGCAAACTAGTTCCTCACGTTATTTGGAAGGTCACTTTAAAACACTTCCACATGAATTGATTCAGTTAGATTGACTAGATGTAAGCTCTTAGCTCAAGCAGAAGGTAACTCTTATCAGCTGAAATCTAAGCACAGTCCTCCTTGTTCCTGCTAAAGGAAATGGATTAACATCAAGCACCAGGTAGGCTAGTTAACCCAAGAGAGAGCTGAAGGTCTCTGATTTCTAAGTACTATTGCTGTCTTCTGGCTGAAGGAACACAAACTCAGTAACGTATTATTTCTGCTTCTGACTGGGTGATTAAGTCTTTGAGTGAGTAATAAACAAAAGAATAACAAAGAGTCGGTCATGCTTTCCAGACTTCATTTTAGAAGAATAATCATGGGTCAAAATAGGGAAAGCTTCCCTATTTTGCAAATGCTTTCACATGGAAATAATGGTAAACCAAATAATTTAAATAAAGGATGTCAGCAGGTGATACAATCTGTCCATGTCTACTTACGGAAAAAAATATCACCATGTCCGAATTTATCAGTTTTCTGGGTTTGTAGAGGCTGCAAGCTCTAAGTTCTTAGCCACACAGTGCTGGATCTTACCCACTTCATTTAACTCTCATCAGCCTTTCCCAGAGAGGTTACAGCAGGATTATATTGGGTTCAAAGACAGGTGATGAGAGTAACTAAGGCAGGTAAAAAATCATATGCAAAGAGACTGAAAGTTCTTCTGCTTTGTAGTATTTGTTCTTGGGCTTTTCTAAACAGCTATACTGAAAGAAGGGTGGTAAATATTACAGGAGAATGGTAAAGCCTTTCTGCCCCTATATATGGAAATACATATTCCCTGGCTTCAGGCTTCTATTCCTTCTCCCTCTTCTCCCCATGTAACAGTGAAGAAGCCAAAAATGCAACTTCCATTTGATTTACTTTTTTGTTTGTCTGCAGGTTTCCCCTGCAGGAACTGCAAAGGCTTTGACCTGAATGCAATATTAATATAGGTATTTAAATTTTTTACCTGTTTCCCTTTGGAGGAAGTGCCAAATGCAAATGTTTCTACTTTACCTCAAAAGTTGCTAACGGTAGAATTTTTGTAAGGGAGTGATACAGCTATTTCTGTCTATAAATATCAACAGCAAGCCTAGAAAGCTCTCATTGTTTGCTACATGGCAGGTGATCCGTGTTATCCCTTACTGGTGCTGGCAGTTTTCCCTAACACGCTTTCAGAGGGGAGTGATTTCCGGACACACATGTGTATGCCTGGACATGTACACATATTTACCCGTGTGCATCTCCACACACACCTGTGTCCATCTTCACATACGCACACGTATATACATGCACACATATTTCCCCTTTTCCATCTCCACACACATNCGCCCGGGGAACGGGAGGGAGCAGCTCCCTTCGCTTCTTTCTACCACTTTGGAAACTCGGCGAACTTCAGCCCGTCCCTCCGGACTGCCGGCGGTGAACGTCCACTCCCAAAAGGCAAAACAAAAAAACATCTGGACCCAGGGCAGCGTTCACCCTCCCGCCTCTCCCGCGCCTCGGGAGNTCAACACACACGCACACACTTGTATACATGCACACATTTTTCCCCTTTTTCATCTCCACGGACACACACATGTATACATGCACATATGTTTCCCCTTTTCCATCCCCCCCATACACACATGTATACATGTACACATTTTTCCCCTTTTCCCTCTCCATACACACATACAGGTGTACACACACACACATTTTTCCCCTTTTCCATCTCTGTACACACACGCACACGTGTATACACGTACACATATTTACCTATGTCCATCTCCATGCACTCACACACACATACACATTTTTCCCCTTTTCCATCTCTGTACACACACACACGTGTATACCTGTACACATATTTACCTGTGTCCATCTTCACATACACACACGTACATGCACACG